>VFFE01007158.1:649458-676676 GCA_008921705.1 Burhinus oedicnemus | reverse complement strand
AGACGGCACCAGGTGAAGCCCTCAGGGGAACGCCGGCCGCCCCCTGCTCCTCAGCGCGGCCCCGGTGCCGGCGGCAGGTACTAACCCATCCATGGCCCAGCCAGGGGAGCGGCGGGCCGGGGGCGCGGATGCCGGCGCGGAGAGCGGGTGACGGGGAGCGGCCGCGGGCGGGACCGCTGCCCCCGACCCCCTCCGCCGCTCCCCCCCCCGCCTTCCACGGCGGGCGCAGGCGCACTGACGCGTGGCGCCGGGTGAAGGCAGCCGGCGGGCGCGCCTGCGCGGCAGCGGGCACGCGCCCGTGCCCGGCTTTCCTCGTGTCCGGCCCGGCCCGGCCCCGCCCCGCTCGCGTGGCGCGCGCTCGCGCCCGGGCGTTCGTGTCCCCTTGCCACCTCCCACTCCCGCGGCGCATGCGCGGTGCGGCGGCCGGTCGGCGGCCTGGACCGCCTGCCCAGAGGGGGTCCCTAGGGGAGCTCGGGGAGAGGGGCAGAGTAGGCCGTTCGCTGGCGGGAAAGAGAGATTGCGGGTGGGCTAGCTCTGAGCTGGGTGCTGGTAGCTGGTGCGGGGGCATGTGGCACGCGTTCTCCAGCCTCAGCTGGCTGTTGCCTTTTTCAAAGGTGGTCAACTGTCGTTCCTGTTAGAGCAGGTTGTAAGTTCACTGGGCCACAGCTGGGACAGTGGGCAGAGGCCTAGAAAAGTGTGTGAGGCCTGGGGAGCAGGGTGGGAAACTGTTGAGTAACGCACAGCCCTGTCTGGTAACTTAGACATATCTGAGGTGGCTGCACGCAGGGTCAAATGAGTAGCTTCCTAGAGTTAAGAGCCTAAGGAGTGGGAGGTGCTGTGGAGACACCGGGCAGCTACCAGATGAGGCATCTGCACGTCATGAGACTGGAAGGAAATGCGTTCCTCTAGTTTGTGTCCTGTGTGGCATGGACTTTAAGGAGTTCCCTGAACTAATCCCTTTTCTGGGCTATGGCCTTAAATGCATAGCCTCAATCAAATGGATGAGAGTCACAAGACAATTCTTGGCGTTATCTAAGTCCTGTGACTCTGATAGACTTCAGTGGGAAATAGAGACCTGCCACAGTGTTTGGGATAAAGCTCTTTTTGTATTGTGTCTCTGTAGAAACATGAGGTATCTGAGGTTTCTTGTATCACTCTTGACATGAGTCATCTAAGAACATGGGAGAAGAGGCAGCTTCAGTGCAAATGGGTTGAGAGTTCTGTGTGCGTCACATGATGTGGAAGTTACAAATGTGATAATGATGGGAAGTGTGTATGTGTGAGGGTTAGAGGGGGACGGTGGATAGAAGCAGGCCCCATTAGTCTCTCCGCTAAACATACAAGAGGTGTCTCCATTTTAAGCATGGCAGATTGTGACAGTTGCTTATTTGACTGATGCACAAAATCACCTGAAACTAAAAGCTAAAATGTAGTGAAGACAAGATAATATTAGAAAAGGGGCAGATCTATATGCTTTCAGAAGCCATTTGCAGGTTGGTGCCCTTATAATGTGAATCCTTTGAGACAAAGTAGGAAAAGGCTTGCATTTGTATTTGTTCGGTGCCTAACACAATCACAGTACATGACAGAGTCCTTTACAGGAAACAATGGGGTTTATTATATTTTTGCATCTCCTGGAGTTCACTTGGTGCAAGACTTACTTAGCCTGGCATGCAGGCTTTTGATGATTACAATTCCCAATCCTCTCTCCTTTCAAGTAATGAGAATATATTTGGCTAGTGAACTGCAAGCACTTCCTGACAGATGATACTTATCATCTGTGTCCATCACCTGCTGGAGTGTATTAGCATTGAATGTGACAGGACATCTTTTGAGTCCTGCTATAGGGAGAGCAAGTGGAATGACTGGAGAAGAAGCTGGTAGGTAGCAAGTTCACCAAGTATTTGGCCCAATCGCCGCCTGCATCAAGGAGCACCTAAGAAAATGAGTGCTTTAGAATTCATGGAACATACACATCAAAATGGGGGACTGGATTTGATCAAAGTCTGTAGGTTGAGAGTCCTGTTATCTAAAAATAGAATGAAGCTTTTTCAGCTGAAGGTCATGAAGTCTATAGTGGCAGGACACTGCTGTCTCTCATCCTTTTTCTCTTTTTTCTCCCCCCCCAAACATGATAGCATACCAGTCTGTTTTTGCTATCACAGCTGCCAGTGTGGCCAGCCCATACGCTGACTTGGGGAATTAACCTGAGCTATAAAAATACTTTTTTTTAAACTAGGTAATTTGTCAACCAGGTTGGTCCCCTAATCCAAGTCAAAAAGTGTGTCTGTATGCTGTGTTTCTAGTTTGGGACTGTTAAGGCAGGAGGCAAGAAATGCGTCTTGTAGAAAGAGGGAAATTTCATTTCCCCTGCGTACCTCCAAATTTTCGTGGTTTGATATCACAACCTCATATGTCCTTTAAACTCAGCCTGAATTCTATAATCTGGGAAAAGTTGCAGTCTCAAGTGGAAATTGTGAGAAAGTTGTGGTTTCATATGGTTTCCACCTTAGACCAAGTTTTGGTTTAGAGGTTATTGTCACTCACAAAAAAAGATGAGGTTATGAGTGTGTTGTTTGATTTAATTGGTTGATTTCCAAGAGTAAGTTACTGAGAACAGTAGATTTTGTTAAGAATATAGGAATGTTTAAAAGTTTGCTTTTCTGTTCCCCCATGAAATACAGGAGTAAGACAAATCACCATGATCAAAAAACCCCACCCAGCATATTGACAGCTGAGGTAAGATTAGAAGTACTTCGGTGAGTATTCATTTGAAAAAATGAGTTTTAGTCATAACACCAGACTCAAAATCAATTATATTTATATGACTTATGATGAGAAATGGAGGGAAAAAAATATATCTATTATATATTATAATATATAGGCTAATACATACATTCTAATATCAAAGTGTACATTCACACATAACAATATACTAATATATTCAATATTTTCAATATATTAGACTATATATGCTAGTAATTGTATAGATATTTTTATATAAAGAGAAAATTAAGAATTTTTGCATCCTTTGAAAGATCTTTTTCTTTAGAGGCCAGATTGTGAAAAATGCCTTAGAGTTTCATCCCTTGGCACACGTTTCTTGTTACAAGTTACATATACAATGTGATTTTAAAATACTGTGAGTGTTCTTCTGTAATTGGTCTGTATACATTAAAAACAGAAGAAAGTGTGTTTCAACAATAATCTAGACCATGCTGCTGTTGAAGATGCTTTTAAATTCATTTCAAACTGCAATTCACAAAGTCAATAGAAATTTTGATAGATTGTTGTGATAGAAAAAGAAAATAAATCCTTTGTTACAGGGCCTGAGAGCTGGTTGTTAACACGTGCAGGGAACAACAGAAAGGAAGAAAAATTTAAACGTTCCCTTCCTGGGAGGGAAGGAGCGTAGGGGAGAGAGAGAGATAAAGATAATGTGAGGCAAAACACTGCTAGGAAGCAAACTTTGGGAGTTATATTTTCCCTGTGGTGCTTTTAGTGTTGTTTGTTTGTTTTTTTTTAATTGGTCCACTTATTTTACTCATTCTTTTCTTTTCTGCTTGCTTCCCTGGTTGGTTGTGTCTGTTCCTTTTTCTCCTTTTTCAGTTTCTTTAAATTGCGTTCTTCCTGATACCTGTCAAATTCATGTTTCTTGCAATTTTAGGGAAGTCCGTGGAGCTATGGTGTCTATAAACTAGGTGTAGGTGATTGTGTTGAATGGTTGTCTTGAATGATGTGTTTCAGCTGCCTCTTATTTATAAGGACATATAAACTGAATGATGGTGTTGTTTACTTTAAAGACGTATATGGTGTAATTTAATTAAATAGAACTTCAAGGAAGAACAGAGGTCTGTATGCGCATATCCAGTTATAGCATGAGGGCCTGGGTGCACAATAATGAGGCTACTTAGCATACAAATATGATTAGACAGGTACAATCAGTCAATGTGATCTATTCTAAACTATGTTCATCTGTTTTCAGCAGCACAATGTTTTATTGAAAATGACTTGTCTTTGAGGTTATTCATATCAGGTTTAAAGAAACTAACACCCACCGTATTTTTCACATTCATATCTTATTTATATTCCTATTGTCCATATTACTAACTCTTACACTATGAAAAAACCTCCGTTTTTCTGTTTTGTAATTTTGTTCTGTCAAATATTGCACAAATCCATTTTGGAATTTAGCTGATCTTTGTCACAGAAGAAAGCCTTTTATAGATTCTCAACACTGAAAACACTTTCTCTTTTCTGATTCAGTCAGTTTTTAATGCTTGCCACAAAATCATTATGTTATCATCAAGTCATATTGTTCCCATGTGCTGTAAGGCCTAGCTAAAAACTAAAGTTACTGAACAAAATTGGTCCTGTTTTACCTCGAACCAGGACACCAGGAATGCAACATTCCGTGTACGCTGACTCAGTACCGAAAAGAGATGTAGAACACTTGGTTCCAGACCTCTCCTTTTCTTCACTGGCCTGATCTTCTTCTGATCTGGCCTGACCGCCTGCTGTTCTGTGTTTTAGTTTACCCATCCGTAAGACAATTTGTACTTATTATGAAACTCAGGGAAATTAATTTATCTGAGAAAGAATATGTTCAATCTTTTCAGTGAGCAATTTAGCACTGCGTTTGCTCTTTTCTTGCCAGGTTAACAAGTAAAACAATATGACTTTCCATCTTTTCCGCAATATCTACTGTTAAGACATTTTAAACAATACACATAATTACTGCGAACTGTCAGCTTTCGTGATTATCTTCCAAATGGTATGGTCATCATAGTAAGTCAATAGTTTAGACACCTTTGTTACATTTGCTTCTTATTTTTGCCATCCAGATACATCAAGTAATTGCTGTATGAGTCTAACTCATTGGAACAAACTTATTACCATATGGTTTTAAAAGTTTTTTTTACATTAATTAGTAGTTGGCAGCTAAGAGGTCTTCTAAACTGCTTTTTATTTAATGGGAAAATATCCTGTTTTCCATTTTAATTAGCGCCTATTTGATCAGAATAATTTGATACATTGTTGTCTCTCATGTAGTTCTATTAAAACTTAGTTCCTTGTAAAATGTTATGTATACATAGTCAGATGTGTTATGTTTCTGGGAATACAATACAACACAACTTCTGGTAGGAGCTTCCTCATTTTGTTTCCTGGAAAAAATCCAAGAGGTTTCTTACAAGGGTAGTTGTTGACTAGCTCATTCAGCTTAGCTCCTACTTGACAACACAAGGCCTTCACTAGCAACTGTAGCTCCAGAAAAAACAGTCCTAATTAAACCTGACAATTTGCTGCAGCTTGCCAGCTCCTCAGCTGTTCTGACCCAATTACTTGTAAGGTCGTTCCACAAACTGGATTAAAAAAAGTAACCTCCTCCTCCACTTTTTTGTTGGGGTCAGTCCAGTTCACCAAAGTGGGGATAGCGATTTCCAGTAGGGTGAGGCAGAGCAGACATCTGGAGAGAGCAGCCGTGGACTTCCATGGGCCATCCCTTATCTGACTTACCGTGCGCTGATTTGGCTGGCAGATCCTGGTAGGGTATGGCCTCTCCACTAGACTGCTCGCTGCCCCATGGCTCAGCAATACAAGTTGCATCTTTGACTCTACTGGTCACTTCTGGAGAGAAACTGAAGAAGACGCTTGCTCTGAGCAAACCAGTTCCTTTGAGTGAACCCTTCAAAGTGACAGTTGCATATTGTGATTTACCATTCCGTGTCTTTCACAAAGGGGCCTGATGCATTCCAGAAACTGGGTGCAGAATCTTAGCAGAATTTTTACTGACAGTGAACAAAAGGGATAAATTGTTTTGCTAGGCTACTAAAAGCTGTGTTTATCAAAATGCTAAGTTTAATTCAGACTGAAATCACTGTGTGGCCACAGTTCAAGAGCAGCTATTTATTTATTTTTTTTCCTGAGAGATAAACTTGACAAATTTCTGTTGAGCTGGTATGTGTGAGAATGCATTGAAATACATGTGCTATTGCAATAGTCATACATTAGGTTACTACTAAGGAATTTAGTTATAGCTGCTTCGCTATAACATCTGAAATACCCTCACATGGGGAAAATGTTCTTGTAGTTAGGACTTGGCTAACATTCAAGGTTATGGTTTGTCTCCTGATTTCAATGTAGAATCATTCTAAGACCACAGTAAACCTAAACATCGCTTGTTGACATATGGCAACAAATTAATATTTGGCTATCTCATGGAATTGCTAAGAGAATGAGTAAACTAAATAATCAGTGATGGAAACAGCGTAGCTAACCTGTTAACTATAGCCCTAAGTGGAGTGCATTGCACTAATTTAGTCTAGGGCTGCCAAGATCTATGGATACTTTGCAGAGATCCAGGTTACAGAAGGTGGCGAAAGGTCAGGTGAGGACAGTAAAAAGCTTTGGCAAAGTTTGGATGGAAAGAGTGTTAGGGAATGGTGTCTGATATTTAGGAATGGCAGAAACTGAAAGATACTTTATTTGTGCCTGTTGATACCAAAGTTTAATTTGTTACCAGAGCTTAAAGTAAACTTGGAAGCAAAATCTAGCAAACTTGGGATGTAAAATTATGCTCCAAAATCAGTATTTATGCTTGTAAATAGAATTGCCAGAATGTGTAAAATTGTGAACATACACCCCCCAGTTAGGTAAATAAATTGTGTTTTTTAAAGTAAATACTGGGCATTGAACAGTTCAGATAAAACTGAGAATGTCACTCCAAATCCAGGTTTAAGCTCAGAGGTAGCCATTTGAATCACAGAGCAGAGGGTCAGGAGACAAAAGACAGACATGGAGTAAGAGCAGGACTTGCTGTTTCGCCTCCCTAGATAACCATTTTTCATTGCTGATAAGACAGTACCAAACACTTCCTGTCGTGTCTGACTGTGCTGAGACACTCTTTGTCCTTTGAGAAAAAAAATAAGATTGACTAGGATCCATCCAGTGAGTATGGCAGCAAAGGTCTAATTCTTAGTCATTTTCATTGCCTTTCTCCTAGGATCCAATCGGTATGAATCTTGGATGTATGTAGTACATCACTAATCTGGTGGCTGGTTTGGGCATGCATGTAAAATGGTGTCATGTTCTCAGTCTAGTTCATAACACATGCCTGGAAATGGTCAGTGAATATTTTCCATTGTTTCTCATTGTATTTTTATTACGCTGACATGAGTTACTCGCTGCCACCGTTTAGAAACCTATTCAAAGTTGTTGGATGTGGAAAAGGGGAGAAGCATTCAAGGACTTCTATTAAGCAGGGCTTCCAGAGGCAGAAGCTACTGCTCAAGTTGTAAGGACAAGTGAGACTCTCTTAGGAAGCCAAGTCTCATTTTTTCCATGGCATGGTCAGGTAGCAGCAAGAGGAGGCTGCTCCCCAAAGGAAGGTGACAGGAGAGTAGCCACAAGGCACGTCAGGTGGTGGCCTCAGTAGCAGGGCGCAGTCCCATGGCACCAGAGGAAGGTCAGCAGAGTAGTGTGGTCACTGCAGCAGGTCCTATTGACAGTGTGATGAGTATCAGGCAAAGAGGAGGTAACACACCAGGTCCAAGGTGAATTCAGGAAATCCAAACAACGATTCAGGTACAGAGCTAGGGGCAAGCGTACGTAAGCTGTAGCTCAGGCAGGGACTGAAGATCATGAACTTAAATGGACACCCCAGTCAGCAGATGTAGGTGGAGGCTCTGGGAGAGGCTTGTCAGGACAACCAAGGCCTATTTGTCACCTAGGTTCCTGACAGGGACTTACTGGGTGTGGCCTTTCCTGTTGACTCTGTGTAGGTCAGAGGCAGAAAGAAGATGCGATATCAAGATGAACAGAAGCCAGCAGAAAGGTGAAGAAGTGATGAATGGCTGTTTGGAAGGAAGCTAATGGTCAGAGCTTCCTTTGAGCAGAATTTCTGTTGGAAAAGCAGACATCGCTTTGGATGAAGAAATATTCCTACTTTTTTTTTTTTTTCCCTAGTGGGATACAGAGTGGTATGAGCATCTGTTATTCAAAACTATCCCCCCAAGCCACTGGATTACAACAAAACACTCTTACTTATGTAGTCCATTTTTTTCCCAGATGGAAGGGTTTGACTTCGTGATTTGCTTTGTATTTGAACAGTACTTACTGTCATGATGTAATTAACGAGAATTTCTTGATGCTGTAATAATTCCGTTAATACTTATGAAACTCTGAATGTTGGAGGTCATTTGGCCTAGGGTTTCTCAGTTGATTTGGTTGATGACTGAAGAGACACATGGGGGGGTTTTTTCTATCTTGCCTGTTTTAACCATCCACTTTTCAGGACAGAGACTAATTTGTTGTACTTACATCTTGACATTCTGTGACCCAGATTTCTGGTACAGCATCTATTCAGTTCAATAAAGTTACAAACAAATTGTATGAAGATTTGTCATTCAGTGTTCAGAGAGCTGCCCTCTGTCTTTTGAGTACTCTTTTTCTCGAAGTCATGACATCTAGGTTGTCTCAATTTTTCTTGAACTGAGGCTACTGCTGTGCGTAATAATGGCAAAATGATCACATCTTTTCCATAGAGAAGCCTCTGTACTTCAATGTGCCAACAGCACTGCACGGGTATAATAGATTTGTTAGCACTTCCAGGTCCCTTCCTGTTACAGCTTGACATAGCACGTGTATAATAGATTTGTTAGCACCTCCAGGTGCCTTTCTGTTACAGCTTGACATAACTGTACCCTCTAGTGGTAAACTTTATTTATTTATTTATTTATTTATAGTATATTTCGAAGTGCAAGGGAACCAGCAGAACTTCCAAGATGGCCAGTTAGCTGATAACTGTTATAGTGGAATATCATTATCACACAAAACCTTTTTCTCCATAAAAAATTTCCTTGACATTCTTCCAGTGTTGTAGATGAGTTTATGGTGGTAAATTTCATTCGTGGACCAAATTTCCCATTAGTACATCTCTCTAGTAAATTGAAACATATCTTTATTTTACAGCTCTAGCATACTTGCTCATGTTCCTTTTTTTCTTTCCAAATATTCAAAGAATCTGATTTTGGTAGGTAACCACTAATTTCACTTTTTTGAAGAAGTACCAGGTTCTTTTATACCCATGTTGTCCCCTTACAGACTCTTGATTAATCTTGCATAGCATCATGTTTATTACTTGTTTCCTTTGCACATTTTTCATTAGTTAGTTGTCCTTTAGGGTGCTCCAGTGTGCTTTTAGAGTTCAGTCTCGCATTATACTTTGCAAATTACCATTCCCAGCTCCACAGGGTTTGTTTCAGAACAGATGCAGAAACACTATCTCACACGAACTTTGTAAGTAACTAAATGTACCAACATACACATTACTGGGTGAGGAGTCTTAGCCAGGGAAGCATCTGCTATGTGTTTCATTCCTGGACATCTGGAATAAGGATAATTTGTAAATGCAGTATCTATATATATTGCTTGACTACAGTTCACAAATCTATTCCACAACTTTTTGAAATTACTTGGAACCAAAGTGTTCACAGAGTTGCAGAGTTTGCACTGACATTTATTCATGTGTCTTGATCATGTGTGGCCACAAACATCTCCCAGTTGACATACAGTGTTCCTGAGGTTGCTCTCATGAAGACCCAGCTTGCACTTCTGTGGGTCTAAATAGTCTTTAGATTCTAGCCTAAGCCATTTACCCCCAAACTGGTTAGACTGCTGCATAGTGCAACTTTTGGGTGTTTTTGTCTTTTATCAGGTCATGGTCTAAATGCCTAGAAATGTGCTCAACTACTGAGACCACAACTGGTAATTTTGCACTCAGTCTTAGTCCTCTTCCCTTGGAAGAGCTTTTTAATTGCTGCTGGTAACAGTTTGTACCCTGGAGTTAAACCTAGGCTTTCTCCTATACACCAGGTTGTTCATAGGCTTTCCTGAATGACCTTTTTGTAAGCCCTGTCCCCTCTGCTCAGCAAACCACCCATATTCCTGGTGGATTTAACAGGCTATATCTGCCTACCTGAAGATGTATTTCCATTCATAGTTCTCTTCTGCCTTTTTTTAGTAACTGTCAGGTGAACAAGAAAATTACAAAATGAACATGAGAAGTGGAGTTCTTTTGCCTCCAAGGCCCAACTAGAAAATAATACTAAAAAGGTGGCCCCAGTTTTATTTAAGAAGATTGCTTCTACCAGCTCAGATGAAGTCCATTCTTACAAACACGAGCTAGTAGAGCTAAACAGAAGGTAACAATTTGGCACAGCATGAAGTGAGCGTGGTGAATAGGAACTGTCCAATACAGATCTGGCACAGATTTTAGAATGACTTTCTACTCTTTTTTTTTCTTCCCTAATTGCTCCTTTCCCCCCCCATAGTTGCCAGGAATGACAAATCAACTCTGTGACTGTGCTTCAACAAAGGTGGGAGAAGGTGCTCATTGAGGGAAGTTGGATATCTCTGAGAATGATATCAAAAGGTGATCACCATTTATCAAAATCATAATCTGTAAAACAGTTACCATTTAGCAGCCCTGTTGTTAATGACTGCATTGTTGCTCTGCTCTTTCATGTTCCCACCCTGTTGCTTGCCTTCTCTGGGTTGTCCATTCTTCAGGGCACAGCTAGTCATGCACTCGGTGTTTGCTCAGCAGCTGGCCCAGCGGGACTCAGCCTTTTGTATATTACAGATAAGCAACAAGATAGAATAAAAATAGACTAGACTAGACTAGACTAGACTAGAATAGAATAGAATCATTTCAGTTGGAAGGAACCTACAATGATCATCTAGTCCAACTGCCTGACCACTTCAGGGCTGACCAAAAGTTAAAGCATATTGTTAAGGGCATTGTCCAAATGCCTCTAGAACACTGACAGGCAGGGGGTATCAACCACCTCTCTAGGAAGCCTGTTCCAGTGTTTGACCACCCTCTTGGTAAAGAAATGCTTCCTAATGTCCAGTCTGAACCTCTCCTGGTGCAGCTTTGAACCATTCCATATGCATCCTGTCACTGGATACCAACTACACCTAAGATAGGCTAGTGAATCTGCTGTTCTCCTTGAAGACTTGTATTTCTGCTTCTTCCAGAGAACTGTATGAAGACTGAGAAACTTTGTCAAGCAATTGCAGTAAGCAGTCTCTTCTTTATATGTTTCTTGTAGCATTTCTTGGTGTTCTTTCTTCCTGACAGCTCAGAGTAGGAATACCTGGTGAGTATGTATTCTCCATTGTTTTCAAGTACAGGTGTCGTTTGACCAAAGGCTTCAGTTTAGGAAGACGATCTGTACCTTGTTTCAGTTATAATACATGGTGGAATATCAAGAGCCCTTTACAGTCTGAAGGAAGAAAATATGTAATATAAAACAGTGGCTTACTGTATTCTGCTCTAGATAGAGCTTGAATTTATATAATGCACTGGATGGCAGTCATTTTAGTCTGACTTCTTGTAAGGGTAGCGCTTTAAGCACCAGAGCCCAACTCTGCAAGTCTTTTGCAGAGAGACCCAAGGATTTAATTCAGGCTGTATGAAATACCGGGTCAAAGTTACAAAGACTTAATTTCTGAGCTGGCGTCACTGGACTAGATCCTCAAATGTGTTTATGTACCTACTTCTGTTTTTAAACTGTGTTTTCAGAACTTGTCTAATATAAGATATGGTCAGTTGTAGCAGTGATGAATTTCCCTGGTTTTGAGAAGGCTTCAAGGGGCATTGTGTCAGAACCAAGTTAATTAACCATAAGTTCTCCTTGTATTATTGTTGTAAAAGTGACCAAGAAATACTTGGCATGTTGGGGGGGGGGGGAAATAAAGAAGGCTAAAGCAAAGGTAGCCTACAGTTGTAAACTAAGACAGGGACAAATGGTCTACCTTAATTTCTCATGTTCAGGAGGGAAAACCTGGCAGCCATACAGTATTATTTCAGCTGGTTACTTATGTCTTTGGTTCTTTGCTGTCAAGAAGAACAGTGCCTTTGTGATTTATTAGACATGCCCAGTGCAGTTAAATGGAAATGAACACTATGTATTGAAAACATAAGTGGAAAGGAATTAAGCTACGGATGCTACAAATAATAATTTTTTAAAGCATTTTGTCTATTTTACTCACTGTGCAAGTTCCCTCAAGCACACCGTACAAAAGTGCCTTCACAAATAGCATGAAAACATATCTTCAAATTTCACCATTCCAGTTGTTGGACAGGATAATTATATTTGTCTAAATCTAACCACATTGGGGGGAAAAAAAAGCCAATTAGTGATTGTTCTAATCATTCTAAATCTACACAGAAATGCCACTTTTCAAGGGAATAATGTAAGAGAAAATGCCTCTTGAAAAACTCCAGCCAGAGGTCATAAGATAAAAGAAATTAGTAAAAGCTTTTCTAACAGAAATACGATTTTGAGGAATATTAATACTAATTCACATTTTTGTGAGAGAATCCTTACTGATGTCATTCACTCAGCTCATATTTGTGAGTATTCTAAAATTTAATTCCAGTAAGTCCACGTATTCAGAAGCAGAAGCTTTGTGCATGAAAGAATAGTCACAGAGACGGTCAGGGCGAATCCTGCAAGCCTAGAGCAGATTCACTGTTCATCTGAGGTCAGTTATTTCCTGCTACCCACCCTGTCATTTAAAAGCCCAGAAGAGTGATGTGCACACATGCTCACTAAAAAACGTGTTTTAAAAAGTTAGTATTTTCAAGCCACACAGTCTTAGGGTCAAATCCAGTTTTCCATGTATTCAAGCAGTATTACTGAACTCGGTGGGACCTCGACCACATGTTACATGAAGAGGACTGAACATATAATAGGGCTGTTTCTTTACCTATGATACTGACTCATTTCAAGAAGATGGGAGTGTCACAATAGTCCATGCTTCACCTCCCCCCAGAAGACTTCTGAGCAAAGTCAGACCTTATTTGTAGTGAGCACCTTTGTTAGTTCCTGCTAATATAACCTTCAGTGGGAACAAAACCAGGAGTGCGCCATCACAAATTGTTATTTATTTGTACTGTTTTGTCTAACTCTTGCCAGGTTCCCAGAAGGCAACTGGACCAGTCTCAACGGTGCCATGAGGCAGAGCACCCTAGACAGGCGTGTCTGCCTCTGCCAGAGCTGTGTACAAAGAAATTGTTCAGGGTGTTTCCGACGTGGGTACAGTTTTGGGGTTCTTTTACAGAGGTTGTAAGAATGCTGTGAATAAAACTCTTGGAGCTCAGTTACCTGTATGAAAAGTGATAGGACATACAAACGCGTTGCTGCGTTTGGCAGTAGTGCTCTGCATTGATTTAGCGTGACATTGAAGGCATGGTCTGACATTCTTATCCCTATAAAAGGCACATTGATTGAAGGATGGAGGGGAGGGAACTTCTGCTTCTCAACTGCCCTTCAGCCATCTCTCTTCCTTTCGATGTCAAGCTGAATGTGTATATCTCATGGGCAAAGACATAATGAGAGCAGAGAAACTGAGGTTTTATTTGGATGGCAGACCTCTGTAAATTCAAAGCCTTAGCAGGGCTTCAGAGCACAAGTTTTAAACATAGTAACATTTGGGGGCAGAAGCTGTTGAGGGTGAACTTCAACTGAGGGAGGAGCCTAACTAAACCTTGAGGTGTTAAAACCTAAGCATGCAAAATACTAATTTTGTAAGGGTCTGTTGTGTATTTCACTGACTCAAGTAAAAGGTACTCCATCTTTAAAGCCCTGCAAAACAGTAAATCGTGAACCAATACGGTGAATGACACTCCCTCCTTCCTAGATGTCAAAATTACAAGATAAATGTTACAGAACGTAAGTTGTGAAATGGAAGACCCTTATCCTGGTTACAACAAAACACAGGAGGGTGCACACTTTTAGGTTCCTGAAGTATTTCTCAGGTGGTTGGAGACATATTCAGCCTCTAGCATGCTCCCTAACAGTGCACTGGATGTGGGCACAAATCACTGCCTAATGCACACCCTGCTGTGGCTTATTTCTGCAATCAGTCGTATGGAGCAGCAGGTGCAAGACAGCAGTGGCAGCCCTGCTGGCTGGTATTAATTATTAAGCAAGTTTCCTTGGCTGTACATGTTATTTGAAGTTGCAAGCCTTTGGAAAACTTGGGTTTGTAATATATGGTACCCTGATTTTTTGTTTAAACTTAAAAGACACTCTCAACCTTTAACATTGAACATGCACTCTCTTCCAAGATTTAGGTCCTTCTCCTGGACATATTAAAGCTGGTGTGATAGATGATCATTACTCCTTTAGAATCTTCCTTCCCTTTGCTAGAAATACAGCCCATTTTCACAGATACCTTTCTTAAAATCAGTGGGGAAAAAAGTCTGTCCTGAAGAGTTCACAATATAGATAGATAAATTAGGGTAGAGGACTGTGCCTGGAAATAATTGCCCAAGGTCACACAGCTGAGCTGGAACTGAAACCTGACAGTGTCCTCTCCACCTCAAAGTCTGTCTTGCATGCCAACTTTGCTTAGTCTCACTGAAATGGAGTTACCCATTTGTACCTGCTTTGAAATGGCTTTTCTGATACATCCTTAATCAAGACATGCACAATTATATCATGATCCTACTCCCCACTGCTGACAGCATGACAAATGCTGAAATCCGCCCCCCTTTTCTGTGCTGTTTTTCACCCTATCTGAATGCTTCTTCTGCCTCATTCCTTGCCCATCCTGTTGTCAATATCCATACTTACAACACCAGTTAACTGGAGCTTTCTGAAGAAAATGACAAGGAAAGCCACACTAGGATTCATCACAAGATATTCAAAGAATGTATAATTTGTTCTGCATCAACAGCCACTTGTAATCTCATGCTTCAGACTGTATTAAAATAAGTTACAGTTATTAAGAGTCTGCACAATCCAAAGTTGTAAAGCACAATTTTTGGTAGAAGTAAGAGTGCCTCATATTTAAAGGCATTGTGAAATGGAAATGGCAAGTTTTGTGCTTGGCATAGGGGATCTGCCCCTGTCTGGACTTAGCCTCAGTCTGTCAAATGGAGGAAGAATGTAGCAGAAGGAGTCTTTTTAATTAATATTCATGTTTACATTGCCCCTTCAGTTCTTTGTATGCCTGCGTATGTGAATGTAAAAAGGGGAGGTTGCACCTTAATATGTAGTGAGTTTTGCTTTTTTTGTCAGCTTGGGTTTTATGGTAGTTGTACTGACTGGTAATTTAATACAGACTTATTAAAAAGCTTCACTTTGAAGAAGGAAGTGGCTTCATTACAGCTTTTTGGTTTGGTTTGCTATGGGCTTGTTTGCTTTCTTAAAAACTCTAAGATCTGCAAAAGTGAGATAATCAAACAGAAATAAGAAATTACACTTGGATGCTTAGCTTAGTCACAGATTTTTCTAGCCATCTGCATTTAGGTGTGCTGTTACAATCGGCGTTCTCCGTTTATCAACTTACTTCGAGATACGGTGCTATGAAGACTATGGGCTGGCTATTGCTTTTACCTTTTTTCCTTGGTTTTCTGTATGATGCGTAGTATGCAGTGCCCACAAACTGGATACAAGACACAGTCCCCACTATTGCTTCAACATGGACATGTAGTTGAAATAGCCCCATAATGAGACTGCCTGTTATTTGGGTGTGATCAACACTGAAAAAGTTTTGCTGGCATGAATGATATAGATTGAGAATGAGACTGGAAAGATTGCTTACCCCCATAGCTGAACATAGTTCAGTTAAACATAGCTATACTGGCAAAATATAAATCCTTTCGCCAGTATACGAAACTAGCTAACTGAGATTAACAAAAGGATTATCATTGACATGTCTTGCTTGCAAGAAGGAGAGGAGGCTTTCTCCTAGCTGTGTCAGTAGAGTCCTGCATTGCTTTTACAAAGAGAACCACAGCATACTTTATGAAGTACCAGTTGCTTTTTAGTTGCAGTTGTAAAAATAATAAAGCAGAGGATGGGGTACAGGCTCACACTTTGTGTATTTGTTTAAGGGCAGCTTCCTGTCCAGCCACAGGTCAGTAATTAAGGAGGAGGCTTAAGGCAGATCTGGGAGTCTGTCTGCAGACTGTATGGATTCTGACTCCGGTAGGGGACTCCACAGGTAGCTGCCAAATGGCTGGCCCCATTTCAGCTGCTTTGCTGTCTCACTGTGATTTTACAGTAAAACTCCACGGAGTTGGTGGTGTGAGACCAGCGGTAAAGACCTGCTGAATCCTGTTCTCTATCACAAAACACAAGCTGGAAAAAACCAAATTAACTGCTGCTGAAGAAGACTTGTTTGCTTGCAGAAAACTGTGGAAGAAGTCTGTAAGCACCCTGTATCAATCATCTAAGGAGAAGGGAAATGCAGGGTTATAAAAAAAAAAAAGGATCCAAACTACTTGCTTTATTTGACAATTTCTGGCATCTCTGGCTAGGTGGGAAAAAGGGAATTCTGCTGTTTGAAAGAAAGGAACTCAGCTTCCAGTGAGCTGGAAGGAAGGATGCTGCACTAAAAAGAAGTTTGGGGTTATTCTAATGGTTTTGCCTTTCCTTCTTGAAGTGAAAGTAAAGATGTGTCTAGAAACACTAAGCAAACAGACCATCAGCCTGTTTGCCTGTGTGGGCCCAAGGTGTTCTGAACGGTTTAGGTGTGAACCTGAGGTCTTTAGTTTTCTGGGATTCTTGGAAACAGCTTGTTTCCACCAGCAGTGGAAACTGGAGGAGCTTGGACAGAGCCAAACTCAGTGGACAGACAGCTGAACTTCAAGATTTTGTAAAAAACTAAATGGTAGCCTGGGGAGGATGTACAGAAACCTGAAGTCCGAGAGGTCCCAGATTAGAGCCTGAAAGGTGATACTAGCAGAGGGTTCAGGAGTGAAGCACCTTACCAGCAAAGTGGTGAATGGCTAATTGGGGGTGCTGCCAGGCGCTATCACAGGCTGCGCTTGTCAAGTCCCAGCTCACAGCTAGATCTTGTGGACAGACCTTTGTGCCTGCACAGTGTCTGTTTGAAATCATTGCATAGCTTGTGGCAGCTTTTTGTTATAATGATAGCCACTGGAGCCAGTGGATACAGACTCCCTTTGGTTTAATGAGGAGTAATATTTTATAATCCTGTAGTGTCGGCTAGGTAACAAAGAAAACTCTTTTATCAGCTTCTCCTGGGGTTTGGGGTTTGTTGAATTTTTTTCCTTGGTTTTACATTAATTTTAACACCCATTTTATTACCACTGTTTGCACACTGATTTTTTTTTCAACCAAAACATGCACAGAAACCCCATGCTAGTATTTCAAAGCATCAGTTTTGTAACATCCTTATGTATAAGGTTTTGTGTTTATTTTAATAAGGGTGATTACTAATAATTTTGTAAAGTTGTCCTGCTCAGTTCTGATCCTGTGCATCTGACAATACTTGTCTTTTAAATTTGTTTCTCCTGCTCCAAAAAATATTTCTCCATAAAGAATATTCGTAGACTTAAGTCATTGCTCCAAGTATTAGCATCACAGCTTTCTTTTGCTATGTTTCATTGTGACTTATTAAGTGACTTCCTTTTCCAAAAATAAATTATTTTGGTTTACATTTGACACAGTCCTGCTGGCACTTGATATTATTTCATTGTGCTAGGGATGCCCTTATGTTTATTCTAACAAACAAGGTTTCTTACTTTCCTTTGAATGTCTCTGTTCCTGAATTTCTGGTAAGATCTTCTTTCAACTTGCTTGGCTTATACTCTTGTTTTGGAAAGCTTTATTTTGGGGGGGTTTCTTGTGTTTTTTGTTTTGTTTTGTTTTTAAATAATGTTCGGATAACAATTGCAGTCAGCTTAGGACCTATTCTCACAATTTTTCTTTGACCTGTTTATTAGAATACCGTATAACTCATAAGATAGTCATCCTGATTGCTGGCACATTTCTTTTCTTTTCCCTTTGATCTATAAAATCACTGCTCTGTAAGCTGACCTCTCAGGCAATTCCTTGTAAATAAAATGTGCCTTTCCACAGAGAGGCTCCTGCACGGATCAGGAGGCTGAAGCTGTTGGCCTCATCTAGTGGAAGCGTTCCCAGCCCGAGTTTTCTCTGGAACTGTGGTTGGAAGAGATGACAGCTATGTGGATGTGCAGTAGCAGGAAGTATTTGGCTGATCAAGCAGTGTTTTGCCTATCACTTTGAAGAAGTTTGTCTACTATTAACAAGATGCATCTCTTAGTTTGGAAACCCCCACTTCTGGTGAGCCATTTTTCAGCTTCTGTGGGAGTGCTGCATGGTCCTTTAATGGCTGTGGGCACTTCACACACAGCAGTGGGTGTCTCTGTGTGTGTGGAACGGGTTTTTTCCTTTGCAGTTGCTTGTTCTCACTCTCTTCTAGGAAAAAATGGAACTGGTACAGCCACTGCTTCCACTTCTCTGCCAGATGCCTCACCGTGCTAAGATGATTAGCTTTATTTGCTTCAGCTTTGCATGCTCAGAATGAAATTAGGCAAGTTATTTCACTGACAAATGTCAGTATAAATCCTATACTGACCTGTACTTTGTTGAATGCAGTTACTAATGGAGTTACTGGTTGATTTACACAACAATAGGACTACCTAGGATGCTTTTTCAGCATGGGGTATTGCCCCAAATTTTTACTGAGTGAGTAGGAAGAAAACATTTGTTGATGCAAGGAAGTTCTGATATTCAGAATCTGCAGGAGTGGCACAAAGGAGTGCTACCATTTGAAAAAAAAAGATAATTATGTTAAAGTTTGGCTGGTTTACTGATCCTGCAGTCTTTCCTTGTGCCTTTATTTTTATTCTCACCCTCATGATTTGGAAAACAAAGATTAATGTGCAGAGATACAGATATATAGATATAGATGTAGATGTAGATGTAGATGTAGATGTAGATGTAGATATAGATATATAGATATAGATATAGATATAGATATAGATATAGATACATAGACATAACATGCACAGCACCAAGCCAAAGTTTACTTTTTCCTCCCCGAGTTTGACAGGTTGTTGAAGTTTGTGGTGGACTTTGTCCTGCAAAATCCTGAGTTTCACTTTCCATTAGGGGTTCTCAACAGCTTCCAGGACTGGATCTGAACAGGGCTGAATGGTTTCATAGCTAGCAAAGATGAGCTTTCATTTTGCAGTGTTCCATTTGAAGCAGTATAAGCAACACTGAAACTCCATTAATGTAATGGTTACCTGATCCCTGCTGTTGTATGCTGGAGTGATAAGGCTTTGAAAAATACATCGGCTGAACCAAGACATGCAGAATGAAAGCCTTTGCAACAGCATCCTGAGGGAAATGGAAGAAAGAACCTGCATTTTGCTATTTGTACGATTTATACAGTGAGTCTGGTATTATGAGTGTAAATCTGCAGAAGTACAAGGAGACACGAGAAAGGCCAAAACGATAAAGACTGGGTTACTGTAGAAGCTAAGCCTCTAGCAACAAGTATTCTCATTCATGGACAACTGACTTAGCATTGCTCCGAGTTACTATGAACATTTGCGTTTAGAGTGACTCAGTATCTAGCAGTAAGCTGTGAAGGATTGGTCTTCCCTCTGCTGCTCAAGGGTTTAAGAGGTGCAAGGGAAAATTCCAGCCCACTCGATGCCTGTGGCAACTTGTTCAGTCATGGACTGAAGCATAATCCTTACATGTCTGTTTTCACTGGGTATTAATTCAAGTGCCTGGCACACAGACAGAGACAGGCAGGAGTAGCCAGATTGCAAAGTGGCTGAACAGCGCTATATTTATCTCTGTGTATTGCTTCAATATATGGGACCATATTTCATGGTTCACAGAGATGCCTTGTACTGCAATGATTTGTGTATGGTATTTTCCCAGTTAACTGTAGAGGCTGTTTTTGAAGGGCTGTGTCTGTCATTTAGGAAACATGGAAAAGTAAGTGATAGATCACTTCAGCCTGCAGGTCACCTGCCTGAACAAAATATTCAGTATGACTTTAATGTACATTCCCAGTGGTGTAAGGGCCAAAAGTCCCAATGACATTCAGAAAGTGAAATGGAACATGGGCTGTGGGCAGCTCCCAGATAAGAGAGCTGTGGTTCAGCTGGAACATTGCATACAGTCAGTCATTTGCATCTGTGTTGGAAGGAAGTCATGTCAGCTAATGTGCAACCACTGCAGTACGAAGCCCAGCGTATTGAAGGTAAACTGGGTGGGTTCAGCAGCTGCTATGCAAGCAGCAAAACAAAAGTCTCTGACCCGGTTGCAAAAGGGTGGGGCAGGTACCTTGGAGTGGGAACTCTCTTAACCATCCAGGCTTAGGAAGCAGAACTTACAGGTTGTTAGGAAATATTTGAGTACATTTGAAAGTTGAGATCATTTAAGTTATTTCCTGTCAGACAGAAGGAATCACAAGGACAATTTTTTAAATAAATCATCAGTGTTCAAATGCAGGAAGGATCCTCTGTGAGATGACTGCTGCCTTTATCCCCAGCAGAATGTGTGTAGTTTGTCTTTATATAAACTCTGATGACCTTTTTTGGTATTTTAGTGGAAACAACCCCTTTGTACACCTCTGGTAGTGGTGCCTATTCTTTGCTCTCACTTGCCCCATAAGGCAGGTCGTTGCCTTTCTTGCTTGCTCAGTTAGGGTGTTCATGGCAGAGATCCTAGACTCTGCTGCCACCTGAACATGTGGAGGTACCCATGTCCCCAGCCTCAAACTCATGCCGATGTGGCAATAAAGGGAGAGAGTTCTTCCTACGCCAAGAGCAAGGTTGATGAGGGGGCACCTGTCTGAGTTTGGGAGGCCCATGGTTTCACATCAGATGAAATGGACTGATTATGAGAGACTCCTCAACCCCATTGTTGTCTTTTGCAAACACCTGCAGTAACAAATCTGCTACAGAGGAGACACCCAGTCAGTCATGGATGGTGACCCCCAACAGCAGGCATACTCAGAGATACTGGAGAAGCAGCTCTCCTGTTCAGAGGCCTCTTAAAGGGCCTCTTTAGGGGCTCCCTCCTTTTCTGAAACACAGCAATGAGATCATCTGTGTTTTTTTTTAAAAAAAGTGTGACAGAATAATGCTTTGATTCAATGCATGGCCTGTGTGGCAATAAATCTCTCCTAGTACCATCAATATTTTTTCCCCAGAAGGGCAGTGTCCTGGCAGACAACAGCATGGCACATTTTCCTGTTTGTTAGTTGTCTGTTTTTAAAAAATCTTTCCTTTGGCTTTTAGGAACATACTTCATGGTAGTAATTGCCAAAAAAATAACAGCCTGCAAAGTGTCTTTACTGCATTCTCTTTTGAAGTCCCTCCCTCACTGCAAACCACTCAGCATTTATTAACTCTTTCCTGCACTAGAAACCCATTAACCTCTGAATGACCTTTTCTCACCCTTACCCTTTAGCCAAGTGCAAATAGACTAATTCGCCCACACACATTTCCGTTACCATGCTTATCATGGTTGAATAAAACCTATAGAAGTAGAAATCCAAAATTAAGAAGGAATAGTGCATTCTATTATGGATGGCAAAGATACCACATTTTCATGTTCTCCATTGGGGCTGAAGATGTCTGCTGACAGAAGGGCTAGCTGGGGCTGAGCTACAAGTTTCTGTGCCATAGCTTAGCTCTTAGCTGAGGCTTTAGCTTAATTTCTGACTCTTCATATCCTGTTACCTGTAGTTTCATTTCAGGGCTATAGTGAGTGAAACCGGCATGTAATTCTCAGTCAACTTTCAAAGACAGTGTGTCATATGATATTAGTGAGACAAATATTGATCACAGTCAGAAAATACGATCTATAGCAGCATTACTGAAAGATAGTTTTAAGAGCAGTTGGTAAATCCAGCAATATTTCTTGTGCATGATATGTTGCAGATTATTTGCATTGCTCCTTCTTTTCTAGCCCATGACTAAAACTGTCTGCTAACTGTAAAATATTAATTAGTATTCTGAAGGAGATAAGCTAAAGCTTTAAGGCAGCAATTAGGTATGTGTCTCTGGTTTGATGCTGGAAATCCTGCACAGAAAGGATTTTGCTCTCAGAATCCTTGCTTAACAGCTTGTAACTTGCTACAGCATCACTGCGGAAGTAAACCACCTGCTAGCAAAAGAAACAGTGGGTAACGTATAAAGTTTCTCTTCCGTTCTAGCTTTTAACTTGACTTTGTCTTATTTTAAGTAAATGAATCCTAATATCTTCCTTTTGAAACCTTTGTTCTTCATAATGTTTTAATTCTGGTTCTCACCCACACATTGGCTATATTAGCCCCATGTTTGTTCTGTACTCTGATACCTGTCTTTTTTACTGCTGTGAAACATACACTATTGAATTTTTGTTATTGTCAGTTCCTAAGAAATGAGAAGCTTTGATTTTGGAGTTATCAAAGAGAAAACCACACACAGAACCTTTAATGAATCAAATACTTACTTGCTGCCTGTGATTACTGTGATACTAAGAGTCCGTTATAACTTGCCTCTCTAAATTTTCACACAGAGGTCAGATAGTCTTAATCCTTTTGCCAAGGAATGAGGGAGGAAAGCATTGTACCCTCCTCCCTGCATACCTGCCTGAAGGCCAAGGACACAGCAACCTTGATAGCATTACCCTGACAGTTCATGCAAAGATGTCAACAAAGGAGGGGTTTTTTTAAATTTAAAAATGTTAGTGGAATGTTTTGAAGAGAGAAAGTAGCCTTCCCTCACCCTTTCACTCCCTCACTTGGATTTTCTGTCTGACTTAGCTGACAGCTATACTTTTGTATAAAAGCCATGGAGCAGAGGAGGTAAATTAGGAAACTGGAACTCTGTGTCCAAGTATCAGAGCAATTTGCTGCAGCACTACACTTGTAAGATTCACCTTTTTATAACAAGGATGAATGACAGAAATTATCTGCAGCATGAACCTGAGAGAGGGCTGTATATTCTGTACCTGTACAAGAGGCTCCTGGGGACAGCAGTGGGACAAGTTGTACTCTGCCTGTTTTCATGAGTAAATGGCCTTGCAGGTGATACAGGTGGCAGCAACCAGAACAAAGCCAATTGTGGCTAAGCGCCAGCTTTATTAATGCAGTTCTTATTTCACAGAAATTTCTTGCTTTACATTTAAATCAAAACCATTCTGATACGCACCACATTTTTATAATCTATTTGCCTGATGGAACTGTTAGGAAGTAGTTATACTGTTCAGAAATAGCCTGATGGAGTTGCATAGGAAATGGCAACTGTTAACACTTTTTCAAAATGTAACCAAAGAATATCATACATATGAATTCATAAAACTTGTAGGAGTTATAGTTGTTAAGTTTCTAAGTCTGATGGTGGTTTATCCTACTACAACTCCTAAGAACCAAACAGTTTTCTCATATCTGTAAAGTGTTTCTTTACTCATACTATTCAAAAGCTGAATGCTGAACTTCGTGAGTCCTTCCAGTGTCTGTGAGATGTTTGAAAACATTGGAAGACTTAACTGCTTGTAGGATTAGACAGTATGGATGTAGTCTTCAGCAATTTGCACAACTTGGACTTTCCTTATTTACTCTGTCAAAATAGAAAATACTCATTTAGATCTTTTACTCTGAAATAGTCTTGTATGATTCTTTCCCTACTGGTTTCATGGTTTTAGTCTATTAAAACAAGAGGCAAAACCAAGACACTTATCAGTATGTCTTACTTAAAACTTTCTCTTGGCTTCAAACCAATCTCTAATACATGCTGAATGAATATAACAAGATGTAACAAAAAGAATACAGATCTTACATATTTACCACTGCTTCAGTATCAAAAGTCGTATTCCGTAGCTCTTGAATGTAATACTCATCTCCTGGCTTCAAGTTAATAATAATTAACTCTCCCACTAATTTTGAAATAATGAAAGGCTTTCCTTTATCTACTGATTAGTAAGAAACAAGGAAGAGACTTTGATGTCCTCCCCTTGGAATTGTTGTAATATTTTAGCTTAAGCCTCCTGACCTGGTTTGTAAGCATTCAAATCAAGAAGGATTAAAATTTTCTCATAACTGAAAAACAGTTCTCTACTGCTAGCTCCTTTTGAGATTCTTCTCTTATCTCCAAGGTCAGGTAAAAACATCAAGGGATTAGAAATATGCCCTGTCTGTGAGATAGCTCAAGATGACCTTGTAGTGTTCTCCCACATAAAAAAGTTCATTTATTTCTTCTTAATTTAAGCAATGTGCTCAGGCTCAGAAGAAAACAGCACAAACAGCCTCCAGCAGCTTTAAAGCTGATGGACCTTACCTAATTTTCAAGCTGTTTCAAACATCTTTCATTTCTTTCTTTGATGAGTTTTAACAGCTCGTATTTTTGCAGGATGCTATTGCTCCAGAGTGGCTTTCTCTGCCTGTTACAGATTTTTCAGGTTTGCATGCCTAGAGAGCTATGTGCAAGATCCACTTTCTGTGGATCTGATTTCCTTAAGAAATCAAGGAGGATATCTTCTGCAGATTAATTCTCTGCCACTGCTTTGTTCTCACTATACTAGCTGCAAAGGGAACATTCCTTTTTTGCAGCAGTATACACATGAAAGTAACGTCTTTGGGCTATCTTTCCCTGTATCATAGACTGGCATCCCTAAGCTAGCTCCTAATGAAATCAGGCTGTACACTGTGTTCCTTTTGTGCTGTCCTCTTTTGTTTTAATTTATTTTTACTATTTTATCCAAGTGATCTTTCGTCTTCCTGTCGTAGGAAAAAATCCTTTTGGTCTGACATAAGTGACTCCTCTTTGAGCATGAAATTATTATGTCCATGCTGTTTAGAACACATACGGAGAAGTACCATCTGGTGTTTATTTCCACCGAATGCTCAGTGAAGTCAGTGGAAAAACCTGCACAGATACAGTGGGGTTTATCTGCGAGTGTCTTGTTCCCCGAAATACTTCGGCGACCGCCTCATCCTTACTACTCACATACACCCCCGTGTGGGCAAATTCTGTATCGTTCCCTCCTCCTGGTTTTGTAGAGTAAATCACCGAGAATCTTGCTGTCCCATCGTGATATTCTCTAAAACACGGAGAGGGTCTTTGACAAAGAAAAAAAAAAAATTAAATAGTGCGAATCCCTCAGTACACATCCTTCATTTTTCCAGGCTGGTGCTGAGATGCAAAGGTTTTATAAATCCATGTAATTATCTTGACTTGCACAGCATGACCAAATTAGATAGAGTATGAGAAAAAGGGTCTTGCCTGTAAACACTGCAGTCATGCTTTAAGCAGGAAAATCGCAGCAGTAGGCCTTAAAGAGACACTGTTTTCAAAACTCTCTAGAGAAGAGAGAAAATTCTTTGCAAAGTACTAACACACAGTCTCATTTGGTGAGGGAAACTATTTCATGTCAAGTCAGGCTTGTGCATTTTACTTGTGAGCATGATGGTCTTTTACATACCATACCATACCATACCATACCATACCATACCATACCATACCATACCATACCATACCATACCATACCATACCATACCATACCATACCATACCATACCATACCATACCATACCATACCATACTTTGTTCACACCATTAAGGAGAAAGTTGCTGGAATGATAGCAAAAGCTGTAATGAGGTTCACTGCAGTTGCCATTTTACAGCTCTTCAGTGTTCTGTGAGTTTCTGAAGCTTTCATACATTGCTTCATTTCTCTTGATCATCAGTTTCTTTTGATAGACTGAGACTCTAGAGTATAGAATGTGTAGAAAGAAGTTTCCATTGTAACAAAATTATTGCAGTCCTTTTTTAAGGGTTTAAAATTTTTTTATAATTGGGAGTGAAGTATCTTGCTGTGGAAAATGTGGACCCTAACTAGGTAATGAATTCTGGCAGAATTCTGTATGCCAGTGGTATTTATCCTAGCTATATGTAGTTGCTATTCCACGTTACTGTTTGCACAGTAATAATCAGAGGACACCTGCAATTAAGCGAACTGCTTCTGAGGAAAAAATAACTGACCTTGATACTAATCATCCCAGTGTAACAGAATATCTGAGTCGGCTGCCCGGTTAAGTGAGGCATCATGGGCAGTGCTGTAGGTTAGAGGTCTTCAGGACAAACATGCTCACCAGAACTGTGAATCAGAGGGAGACACTCAAGGGCAGTACGTGGCAAGAATGTTCTTCAAGAAGGACACAGCAGATCCTACTGAATGAAATGTTCTACCCAAATAGTTTCATTTGTCCATTGGACTCAAATCTTATATGACTAGGAAAAAGTAAGGACTTCTTTACTGACTTCAGATAAATCAGAACCACAAATTGGAGGAGTAACTTAAAATAATGTAGCAGTCTTAGTGTTAAAGGGGTGTGAATTCACAGTATGCTCTCTCCTCTGCACAAGGATCCATGTATGACCAGCTTTACACATGCATGTTCCACTGTTTATTTCCTACTGCAATGAAACAAAATTTAACTGGGTTTCTCTACTGATCTGGTGGGTTTTGTTTTTTGTTGTTGTTTTGTTGTGTGTTTTGTTTTTTTTACTGTGAACAAAGTTGCAGAATTCGTATGGCTTAACTTTGAAGAGAAAGGAGATCATTTCACTGGTTGGATTTCCCATTCTGGTTCACAGCACGACCACACAGTTTTATACCAGCACAGCTGAGCCACAGGCAGCTTGCAGGACAGAGAAGAAAATGTGGGAGGGGGCCTGAACCACTTCAACTGGCAATGGAGGTTTTTTTCTGATTGTAATTTGCCTGTTCACCTTAAATACGGACAAGAGGGGAGCCTAGCTAACAAAATCACAGAGTGCAGCCCTGGCACATGAGAAAATTGACGCTATCTCCTAGTGCCTCAGTCTTTTGTTTCATTTGCTCTGCGTAGATCAGAGCATCCCAGATTATGTTCTCCTGTCCAAAATACAGGCAAAACCTACCATGGCACAAAGATGCATTCCTAAACAGTGCAAAACAGATAGTAAAGAAATTTTTCCCTTAAGAGATAATGGAACTGAGGCAGGGGAAGCACATGAGGACTTAAGAAACATGCCATGCAAATAGACAGGACACGGCCAGTGACACACAGGCTGGAAGGGCAGAAGCAAGTTTGTTGGCACTGTCAGCTGGAGGAGACACAGTGTTTTCAGAGCCGATCGCTGGCCTGAAAGGTCTTCTCACTGCCTTGAGGACTCTCGGGACCCAGCTGACATTGCTCACTAGGACCATTCCTGCTACCTCCTTCTGAATGGCTGCATCTTCCTCATCACCTTCCTCAGGTGACCCCAGGGCAGCCACGGGTGAAGGCTGGGACTGAGAAGCAGTTGGCAGAGCAGGGCACTAGCAGAGACAGGGGTCCACAATGGCAGGGGAGCGGTGGCAGCCAAAGAGGTGC
>VFFE01007158.1:606160-623053 GCA_008921705.1 Burhinus oedicnemus | reverse complement strand
GATCTGCCAACCGCAGCAACAGGGGGGCAGCAGGGTGAGGGCAGGGGGAGGTCAGAGCCTCCATCGGGCAACAGAGGGTGGAGGAGGTGATGCGGGAAGAGTTCTGTGCGGATGTGGCGGTGCAGGATTTGGAGGCGAGGGCCACGTCGGCCCTCGCAGTTCCTGTGAAATGAGAGAGGGACGACGGAAGGAGGTGAAGGAGGGGACAGGTATGGCTGGGCAAGCAGAAGGCAGATAGTCCTGCTGCGGGCATTTTGGTGAACTGGGGAGGCAGAAGGTGAGATGGAGGCAAAGATCCAGTGATTTGAGCGGGACCAGGAACAGAGCTCACTCTGCAGTGACACTTCGCACATCCAGCAGGGAATGGAAGGATGTTGGAAACCACTCGACTCCACTCCTTCCATTCCGCGTAGGCCCCTATCTAATCTCAGGCTGGTTTATGTCTCCCGACCCAGCCACCCCGCTCTCCTCACAGCCGGGCGGCCTCCGACCCGGCCATCCCCGCCTGACACACCGGCCGCCTCCCGCGGTGCGCAGTGTCCCGCGGCCGCGCCTCAGACCCCGCCTGCCCGGCAGCCGCCCTGCGGCCCCGACCGCCCCGGCTCACACATGCCCGGGCACGCCGGGGAGGGCAGCGGAGCCCACCGTTGCCCTTCACATTCGCCCGGCCGCTCCGCCTCTCGCCTCCGCGGCGGCTGCGCGAAGCGGGGCGGCCCTGCCGCGCTCGCTCCCGCCCCGGGGCGGTCCGTAGCCGCGCCGCCATGCTGCCCAACACGGGGTAAGCCGCGCCAGCCTTCCTCTCTCCTTCCGCGCCCCCCGCCGGCAAAGACACCCCGCTCCCCTCACCCCAGGTCGCCGCTTCCCGCTCCTCAGGCGGCGGCGGACAGAGGCGGCGGGCAGAGGCGGGGGGCCAGGCTGAGGTAGAAGCTGTGGCATTTCAGCCGCCGCAGGCCTCTCGGGGCGGGGGGCGAGGTGGGCTTGGGCCGGGGGGCGTCGTGGTGGCCGGGATGGTTCGCTGGGCCCTCGCCTCGGGGCCGTCCCCGGCGGGTTTGCGAAGGGGCTCTGGTCGCCCCCCCGAGGTCGGCTGCCGGTGCTCGGGCAGCGTGCGGTAACATCCGAGGTGCGGGTGGAGGAGTTTCTCCACGGCAGAGGGGCCGGAGGCAAGTCCGGGAGATGAGGGGGCAGGTAGGGACTGGCAGAGGTCCTGGAACTCTTGCTGAGGATCGTTCGTCAGTGTCCTTGAGCAGAGTGTTTTGCAATGGAAATAGTTACTGGAGGACTTTCATCTAAATTGGGTAGTCTATCTGTAATTTTATATATATTAAACTATTGTTCACTCTTATTCCAAGCCAGTACCTTCTTACCTGGCAATCAAATTTTCTTCCAGTATAGGATCTTAATTTAGAGGCATTTTCTGCCTTTCTTTAGAGCCAGCACTGCTAACAGGTGGGAAGATAAGTTGGACTTATTTGTTCCTGTATGTTATAAACAAGATTATTCATTAAATTCCAACGTATGTGTAAGCAAGCTGTAAAAAGTGTCCCTGGTGTGGCCTGCAGGTTTCTGTATTAGCAGTCATGCCTGGTGAGAAAGGAACCTATCTTCATTTTTTTCAAGATCCCTGAGGTTGCAGAGCAGAGAGGTGAATTTGATATTTTCTGTCTTATTATCCGAATTCAACAATGATGGAAGCAATAAGATGCAACCTTCACAATACAGGTCATAAGCAATTTTAGACAAGCACATGCTTTAAAAACTTGTAAAGTACTGGACTGTTAAGTGAATTAAGAAATAAATCCTAAGTCTTGCAAGCTTCTCAGCTTGCTTGGGAGAGTAAAATGCTCTAAATTCTGGGCAGTTCTTTTGGGGACACTGAATGAACATTTTAAGAGGTTGGTGCATCTGGCTTTGTGGATGCTGTCATACAAAGTTGCAGTGGGTAAATGAAAATTTCTTGAGTGAAACACAATTAGGAGTAAAATTAAGGAAGAAGCAAGAATGTTTAAAAAAAAAGAAATACAAGGAGTGTGAGAGAGAGTATCAAGTCAGCTCAATGTTTCAGAGGTGATGAAGTGACAATGAGTTTTTCCTGTTAGTAGGGCTTTGCTTATTTTGGTGAACACTATTTTTGTGGGCTGTAGGGACAGAATTGGAGATTGTGGAGCTAGAACTGAAGGAAGGGAGCTCCAGAGGGTGAATGTAGTCAGTAGTGATGGTAAGCCTAGGGAGAAGAAGGAGGTTTATGTAGGCTGGGGATGCAGTTGCACTGAGAAAAAAAGGCTTGAGGGTCATGGCCAGTGTAGGAAAAGTTGGAGGGGAAAACTAGAGAGAGTTTAACTAGAATTAATAGAATACGTTCCCTGATATTTTTAATAGAATAATACTTTGGGGGAAGGAACTGAATCTGCAGCTGGACTTTTCCAGATTGGATCATCAGATAATTCAGGTTAGAAAGGACCTTGAGAGGTCTCCAGTTCAACTTCCTGCTGAAAGCCAGGTCAGTTGGGAGATCAGACAGGGTTGCTCAGGGCTTTGTCCATTTGGATCTCGAAAGCCTCCAAGGCTGGAAACAGCTCTGTCCCCTGCTCTGTCATCATGGGGAGGGCAGTCTGAACCTCTCCAGTTCAAACCTCTCTTCTTTCAGTTTTAAAGGGCCTGTTGTCTCTAATCCTCCAGCGCTGCACCACAGCATGTGTGTTTGCCTCCATCTCATCAGTCACTACACAGGTGTGGGGGGCTGCTGCTAGGTCGCCACAAAGCTGTTCTCCAGGCTGAACTGGTCCTCTCACACAAGTGCTGAGCCTCCAGCCATCTCTTTCCTTTTGTGGAACTTGCTCCATGTCAACACATACCTTGTATTGAGGGACCCAAAACTCATCACAGGGTGTAAATGTGGTCTTATGAGTGCCCAGTAGAGGGGCATAATCCCTTCTTTCAATCTGGTTGTGGTGTTCTTGCAGCCCAGGATGTTGCTGGCCTCTGCTGCCAGGCACACTGCTGGCTCATGCTCAGCTTGCTCTCTGCCAAGTGCCCCAAGGGCTTTTCAGGAGAGCACTCCCTGGCCATTCAGTCCCCAGCCTGTTTGTTGCAGGGACTCTTTGTTCCCAGGTGCAGGACTGTGCATCAGTCCTTACTGAATTTCACAAGGCTCTTGTGCATCTAGCCTGTCAGGGACCCTCTGGACAGCAACCTTGCCTCAAGCTTGTGAACCGGTTGTCGTCCACCCCCAGGGCATTTTGTCACCACCTTCAGGTTGTTGATAAAGACGTTAAACTGGACTGGTCCAGGCGTAGAGGCGGTACCCCACTTGTTACTGGTCTCTGGACAGAGTATGACTTACTAACCACCACCCTCTGAGCCTGACCAGCCAACTGGTTTTTTACCCACCTGGTTGTGAACCCATCCAGACCGTAATATCTTAAATTGGATGCAAAAATACTGTGAGAGATGGTGTTGAAAGCCTTGGTTTCACCTGTCCCATTGAGCAAATGGCCTGCTTTTACTACCACTGTAGCAGCAGAAGCCCCTGTGCCCTTCACGTCATTCACAAGTCTCAGCTGCAGGTGAACTTCTGTTTTCCTGACACCACCCAGACATGCCCGGGTGATATTTTTGATTCCTCCTTTGTGGCCTGTCCTTGCTCCCACTCCCTGTATGACACCTTTGTACATGGGATCTGACTCATGAGTTCCCTGTGTAGCCATGCCAGTCCCCTGGTTCATCTACTTGTCTTCCTGAATGGACTGCTCTTGCCCCTGGAGGGGCTTAAAGCCCCGCCAGCTTTCCTCAGCTTCCTTCTCCTTCAGAGCTGGCTCTCGCTGGACCCCATTTGCCTCTTCTCTGACTAAGATGGAGTCTGCTGATCTCTTATCGGTTGGTTGAAGGTAGAAGCCAGACTCTGGCCTTATTTGACTAAGTTTTACAGTCTGACTGTGTATTGCAGAGATGAGCTTTCCTCACTGTGCATGTGACGGCTCTCAGCAGCAGTTTTTTGTGATTTGCTGAGCTGTTTTGAGATCTTTCTTCCTGTGCCTGTCTAGGACCCAATTTTGCGGAGGAAAGCTGTTGGAAGTGGCACCTGCAAGGCTTCATTGACTCTGGCACCTCCAAGATGCCTAACTGTGCCACTGCAGGGGAAGATCCCTCCCCCTCCCTGCCCCATCCCAGTTTTCTGCCTTCTGAAAGCAAACACAACCCTCTTAGAGAGTGTGTTAGAGAGGGATGCGCTCAAATTGAAGGGGAAAAGCCAGACCTGGAGAAACAATAGTCAGTCAAGCCTGGCCCAGAGTGAAAGGAAAACTGATGCAAGCTTGGAGGCTGGTGTGTAACATTTGTGATGCGAGTCAGAAGTGCAGTTGCTGTAGCACATAGTTTATTTGCATTCTCTAACTGGGGTTGAAAACTTGGACTGCTTGGTTTTTTTCCACCGAGTGATAGAAAGCAACACAAGCTTTATGCAAAACACTGAAATGCACCTTCCTTCACTTGGAAAACCTGTGGTCTAAGAGACTTCATTGTCAAATATGCTTTAAACTGGAGTTGATCTTTTGCTTTTCAAAAATTCAGTGACATTGTTTGTGTAAGCCAGACATCTTTCTGACACTAAAACTTGTTAGTTTCTGCAGAGGTTTTGATTGGATCCGTTTTTTTGAGGGGCCCATTGGATTAAATGTAGTTACTGGGAAACTGTGGAGTTTAGTGTAAAACCTTTAAGATAAATAATTACCATTTCTGAAAATCATGTTTTTGGCATTGTGGTTCTGGAGTTGAACTTTATACCACATTGGCACAGCAGTTTTTTGGGTTTAGAGGGCTATGACTAGTAAATTACAGAGAGCTGCATAGGTCTGTTGTCTCATTAGAAACTGGCATTCATTTTTACAACTTACTTCTTTTCCATTGGAGAACGTAGCGGCTTTGTTGTAAACAGTCCGTTGGATCATTTTACAAAAAGGGAGAAATGTAGTTGGGTGATCTGTGTAACGCTTTTGCTTTATAGTGTTTGCAGACTTGGAGAGCGGTCTTACCTTCAGTGGTACTGTATTTTGCTGTAGCTGTAGCCATTTCTTTTGTATTTAGGGACTGCTTTCTTAGCAAAATGATGAAGGCATTTGGTTGGAAGACTGCGGTAGTTACTTTTGCACTTACAGAGTGTTAAAAGTCAATGATTTATAGGTTTTGCTTTGTTCTCTCTCTTCTTTACCCTCCACTTCCCCCTTCACCTTTAGGAAACTGGCAGGATGCACTCTCTTCATCACGGGCGCAAGCCGGGGCATTGGCAAAGCCATTGCTTTGAAAGCTGCCAAGGATGGTGCAAACATTGTGATTGCTGCCAAGACAGCTGAGCCCCATCCTACTCTCCCAGGGACTATCTACACTGCTGCAGCAGAGAGTAAGTTGTAATCAGTGAGGGTGGGCTTCAGGTGCTGGGCTGGGTATATGCCCTAGCTTAATTGTCATACCTGAGTGGAAAACTGCGTAGACTCTGTTAGCTCCAATTCAACTTTAATAAAATAAGCTTAGGGCTTCTCTTGGCTCCCAGGAATGCTGGGAGGTATCAAAATAGTACCATAATGAAGGTGTATGTGTATAGATATGAAAATGCCATGTTAATTGAGATCTATGTGTGTACCGTACACATTCTTAGTGTTAAGATTTGGTTTTGGCTTCCCTGTTCTTTACGCAACAAGTAAAAAGGTCACAATTTGAGAGTGTGATTTTCAGTGCCACCTTGAAGCATGTCATTGAGTGAGAGATTCTCAGTAGGCTCATGCTACTTGTTCTGTCTGAGAGCAAGTTTTTAAATGTTTAATTTTGTAATTGTGCAGTTGAAGCAGCTGGAGGAAAGGCTTTGCCATGCATCGTTAATGTGAGGGAAGAACAGCAAATTATTAATGCTGTGGAGAAAGCTGTGAAGACTTTTGGAGGTATGCTAAGTTGTGGGGGAGATGTTAACAGGCAGATTTTTCAAAAAAAACCCCAAAACCCCAAAAGAACAGCCTGCCCTACTCGTGTTTTTTGTCTTTAAATGCTAATGTGAAACGGCTTATTTTAAAACCAGGGATTGATATTTTGGTGAACAATGCAAGCGCCATCTCTTTGACTGGCACTTTGGAAACAGAAACGAAGAAGGTCAATCTTATGATGGATGTCAATGTACGAGGAACCTACCTTACGTAAGTGCTGAGAGAGGGAAGCGAAGTAATTGTAACAAAATGTATGATGTTATCTCAGTTTTTCTGAGAAATTGTGTAGCTGTCTTGCTGCCCTAGAGTTGGAGTGCCGGTATGCTACGTGTGGTCACAGCAAATTGCTTGGAAATTGGCCAGCTGATTTGAAATTAATATTTGCAAGAATTAATTGCAAGTTGGAGTAAACAGGAACCTTATTACTGTAGTCAGTAAGTGTTCACAAGCCCCCCATGCAAGTAGGAAGCAGAAACTACTTTATTTCAAATGGAGCTCCTCCTTGTCTTTGCTAAACGCTGTCTGCTTTTTCAAGCAAAATGACTAATTCTTTGCATACATTAAGTGCAACGTCTTGTTTGCCAGATTCCTCCTCATAAGCTTCTCATCTTTAGACACTATATAACTTAACACAGTTAGAAGGAAAATGTTAAAGATACAACATAACTATCTAAAGTGTTCTTCACCTACTTTCAGCTTATCAATTCTGTCACTTAAATTATCACACCAAGATTTGATTTCACAGTTCCTGTGATCCTTACTTTGCTCATTTTTTTGGAAATGGATTCAGTAGCTGAATTCAGGAGGTGGATTCAGTAAATCTTTAGATTTACAGGATGTCATTTAAAGTTGCTCTGTTTTAAAATGAAAACTTTGATTTGTGACAGGGTTGTGCTTAAAAGAAAAAAAGCCCTTAGGACAATGCAGATTCTTTAAATTCAGGTGTTGCTTGATGTGATCAGGAGCTTTTGTATCAAGTTTTATCTAGAATAGTGTCTGTCATTCTCCTTTGTGCAGATGAATCTGGTTATCAGATACTATGATTATATTCCTTAATATTCTTTTGCTAAGAATCAGTGATGAGATTTGCCATTAGAACAGTGTAAAAACACACATGAATAGCAGTTTTCTGAATTAGAGGATCTAATCTACATGCACAACAGGTAGATAGCATAGAGAGAGAAGGAGGGTGGAACAAAGACTGCTTGCAGAGTGGAATTTCTGTGCTTCCACCCTGTGATGTCTGCTTTTGAAAGGCTGGAAGTCTAAGCGGTTCTGCCCTCAGAAAAGGAAAATCAGTTTTGGAGCTTGGCATTCCATAAAATTCTCTGTGGATATCTCTTGCTAAATCTCTGAACGGGTTCTGCTGTATTGCCAGTGACAAGCTCCATTTCCCCCTCACCACCCAACAGCAACAATTACTTTCTTGATAGTACATCTAGCTATTCCAAATTAATGGAGAATTCTTAAAGTCATCTTTCCTTTGGGTGTTACTCTGCCTTAAAAAAGATTAAAAAGCAGGTTCTGTGTTGCTGCGAATGGAAGGGTATATGAAAGATTAATGCCTCTTAAGGGAAGTTACAAATTATCTTTGTCATTGCTTTTACAGCTGTCAACTGGGAAGACCTAGTCAAGCATTTCAGACTTTTCTTCCCCTTGCTTTGGATGTTGTTTCTGTTTGTAATTTGTAGAGATCTGTTTTCAATTTAATGTTGAGAAAGTTATAATAGTTAAAAAAAAAAAAAAAAAGTAGATTTTTTTTGTCTGTGTGGAGGAGGTAGGGCAGATGTCCCACCTTATGGAGTGTACCTGTTGAGATATTCTTGGTTCCTGTGCATTAAGAAATTGAGCCATCTATTAATGAACCTCGCACACTACCGCTGAAAAGAGTTGAGACCCCAGGACATTTAAGCAGGTGGTAAATTATTTATTTTCCTACTTTAATAATTTTGCAGTTGAAGATGTCCCTTCTGTGGCTGAGAGTATGCGTGGGTCCTGTTGAAATGTGTGAATAGTAGGTTAGTAGTGTAGTCTACTGCGGTGCTGTTCTCCCTGTGAAGCTTAATTAAAAATTCTCCAGCAGAGATCGAATGGAAACATGTACCCAAGTGCTAGAAGTGAAGTCAAATGATGGTTTCTATAAAGTAAAAGTTACCATTTACAGATATGTGTAAATTCTAAGTTGAATGAAATAGTGACTCTTCCAGTCAGCAGAGAATAGGTTTTCAGTTTTGCTTGGAATATGCTTGAAATATTTGTAATAGCCTTTCACTATATAGTATTGCTTCTTTAACGTGGTTTTAAAGAAGAAATAGGTATGGGATCAGAATATATTTATGACTAAATGATGCTCTGCACTGCTAATTTTGCTTGTGGCCTCATAGTGACTTGTTTCCCCTACCAGAACTATTACAAGGAGATTATGGCTTCTGAGCATCTGGGAAATCAGCTTTAGTAGATGCTGCTGCACTATTTGGAGAATGTGGTCCAGTTAACAGGAACGAACACTAGGTTGAGATGTGAGCTACGCCAGATTTTTTTTGTTGTTCTTTATATCAGTTAAATAACTGATACAAGGGCAGGGTCTCAGCTTAGTGTTGGACTTTCATGAAAATGAAAATACTGGTCTGCTACTATGGTTTTTACTGTAATTACAGGTGTTCCATAAAATAAGAGGTGACTGATTTGTCTGAATCTATCTTTCAGGTCTAAAACATGCCTTCCCCACTTGAGGAAGAGTAGGAACCCCCATATCCTGAACCTCAGCCCACCTATGAATCTGAATCCCATGTGGTTCAAAAATCATTGTGGTGAGTAGCATTCAGTGCCTTTAGTTATTTTTTGAGAACCATGTAAATACCTGGTGAAATGCACAGGAGTGCCAGCCCAGAATGCCAAATCTTTTATGTTTAGCACTATGTACAGACTGGTACTAACAGTTCCCCAGAGTGTTTTGTACCTCACCTAAAAGAAATTGTTTTGTGGGAAAACAGCACAGGTTTCATGGCCTAATACATCCTTTATGTTTTCAAGAATGTTTTCAAGGTAAGAGTCTGTGCTTTTTCATGGGAATTCTTAAGACTACAAAATATTTTCTGTTCCAGGTAGATTTTGAAACCCCAAATCTACTTTCGTACCAATTCAGCTTTACATTTGATTTAATAAAGTTCAGTGTTGTCTTTGAAAATGGAAATTAATTTTGATGTTGGAAAGGGACCCCATTTTAGTCTTGAAGTTAATGTTGCTAGTTTTAAAACTGAAAAAAAAACCAAAACCTTTCCGTTTTGGACACTTGTCATGTTAAAACTCCTTCAGCAAGTCCCAGTTCTTTCCCCGCAACAGTTTCCCTTCCTCCTTCCACCCCACAACTTTTTGTTTTCTATACCATACTAATTTGGTCATTAGCAGCTACTATGCCTTAGGACTCTTGAAAAAATTAAGCACTCTTGTCAGTGTGCTGTGTATAAAAAGCACAACAAAACTGCCGTACAGCTAGGCTTCAGTCGTTTTTGTCAAAACATGCAGAGATGTCATTTTATTTGTAGTGAAAAGATGGCAAACTAGTTTGTATCTGCTGGGGCTGGTGGAGAGAAAGGAGAACTTTTGACTCTATGGAGGGAATGTTTTGTCCCCAAAAACTTAATTTTCCTCATGAACAAATAATTTGGTTTTTCTTTCCTTCATAATTAAAGTTCTGTTGCTAGAGTGTAAATTTTTATCTTACTAAATAACAGTAACAAGTTTTTTTTATACTTCTTGTCTTAGCTTATACCATTTCGAAATATGGGATGTCTATGTGTGTCTTGGGAATGGCAGAAGAATTTAGAGGAGAAGTTGCCGTCAATGCTTTATGGCCGAAAACAGGTGATTATTTTATTTTTTTTTAACAGTACATAATGACTTACTGTATTTTGTCTTCTAGAGCTTGTTTTATTTTACTGTGAATATACTTCAGACTTCTTCTGGAATTGATTCAGAAGACTGAGCAGTTCTTTTGCATGTTCTTTGTTCATCCTGCATGGGTGCTGGTTTTCATTCCTAGTTCTTACTAAGCCACTGCCACCTTGATCCAAACTCATCTTCAGCTAGATTGCAACCCATTCAAACCTTTCAGTTGGTTGAAGCATCTGTGTAGTATTTGGCTTGTCTGCGCTCAGCGTTTTTGTTTGGACAGAATCACAAAAGTATTAGCATGCTTTCATTAGTATGTGTTAAACATCTGTGTATGTAGTACTATTTAGAATTCCTTAATGTAATTGTCAGAGTGTAGATGAAACTGACAAGATATAGACCTCTGTAAATGCAGAAATAATAAAAAAAAAAAATTTTCAAGTACGAAAAATGTTCTTTTTGAAAGGTTTGTGAGAAAGTTAACTACTTTAATGCAGTCACAAGAGAGACAGAGTTACAGACTTCCACCATATCTAATATACAGTTGCAAAGTTCTTAATTAGAAAGTCTAGTATATTCTCATACAAATGTGATGAGCCTCAGTGCTAGTATGGATGCCAGTATCTGTTGATTAATCCAGCTCTTTAAACACGCTAAAGTATGCTGGTGATAAGATGCCAGGAGCTTTCCATTTATCTAAAAGTGAAAGAGGAAGCCTACCAAAAATAGGGCAAGGGGCAATCCCATCACTAGGAGTGCATATGAATAATAGAGGTATCCTGGGACAGAACTGGAGGCTCTTCATGTGCATTAGAGGAAAACCAGCAGCACTTTATATGAAATAGGTGGAACAATGTACAGCCAGACTATGAGGCAGTACACGTTTAAAATCTTTTTGCTTCAGTCTGTACACATAGGCTTACTGTGCTCAGAAGAATAATAGTTGACACTAACAAAGAGGTGACAGAAGTGTGGGCCAGGAAAAGTGAACAGGTTAATGAATCCTCAGAATAGTGGAATATATTCATGTCAACAGAACGTAGTAAATTTCATCAGCGTATTTGACAGAAATACTCTTTGAACTGTGGGTAGTTGTTTTGGAAAAAAAAAAAAATCTTGCAGGATAGATTGCATTTCAGAGGACCAAAGAAAGGCAAATTTATTTCCTATCCTTGAAAATGGGAAAAAGACTTAGGGAGACCTAGGTGTGTGTACAGTGTATCTATTTGCTGCTTGTTATTTAGGTGTGTGTTTATAGCAGTTCAGTTGATTTGAAAAAAAGAAGCTGATTTTGGTCAAAGGTAAATGAAACCTAGAGGCTAGTCCTCACCACAGAAGAGTAAAATAAGGGAGTGAACAAGGATATATACCCACTCTTGCACTTTCATAGAAAACACTTTGACAGGATCTCCCTGGCCAATATTGAAGACTGCTGTCCTGTTTCGCAGTTCCTAATTTGGAAGGTGAATGATCCAGCTCAGATAGATTTGTCCTGTGCAGTGCCTATTCTTTGGTTTTTAAGGAATGTTGGGATAATTTCTGCATCAAAGCTGTGGTTACTTCCTGTGTAATGGAAACACTGAAAGGAGGACAAAAGTGATTTAAAATCAGGTTTATTCTTCCACCTCCAGGACCTTCCAGCCCCAGGCATAGGAGAGGATTTGCAAATCTGTCCCAAAACTTAGGGGCAGAGTGTTGAGTCTTAAACAGCAGATGGGAAAAAGTCATGAAGCAGAACTGTATGAGGGGAAAACAGTAACATGGCAAATGCCAGAAGCTACAACCAAACAGCCTGTCTGTGGAATAGGATGAAAGAAAATGGAATGGATAATCTCAGCCTGGAAGAGCAAATTACAGACTTAGACTGGGACGTGCCACAATGTTAGTAGTTCCCATGGGGGGAGCATAAAGAAGACTATTGGAATGGTGCACAAGTTAGTAGAATTGGTTAATAAAACAACTAGAAGATTAGGACATCTGGATTTTATTCTTGGGTCTAACATAGCCTTTCTGTGGAATATCGAACATATTATTTGAGTTTTTGCTATTTGGTTTCTCATTAACTTAGGAAAGACACTTTGGTATCTCACAGGAGTTATTACAAGGCTAAAATTAAGCATCAAGATTTTCAATGTGATAATCACCAAAGGAAATGCCTCTTAATGACTGATGTATCATACATTCACTTTGAGAAAAATAGTTGTCCTGTTAGTTTTTCATGTCCTGAATAACCTGGAGGAAATCACAGAATCACAGGGGTTGGAAGGGACCTCTGGCGATCATCTAGTCCAACCCCCCTGCCAGAGCACGGACACCTAGAGCAGGTTGCACAAGATGGCGTCCAGGCAGGTTTGGAATGTCTCCAGAGCTGGAGACTCCACCACCTCTCCAGGCAGCCTGCTTCAGTGCTCTGTCACCCTCAAAGGAAAGAAGTTCCTCCTCATGTTTAGGTGGAACTTCCTATGTTTCAGTTTGTACCCATTACCTCTTGTCTTATCACTGGGTACCACTGCAAAAAGACTGGTCCCATCCTCCTGGCACCCGCCCTTTAAGTATTTCTAAGCATTGATGACATCCCCCCTCAGTCTTCTCTCCTGCAGACTAAAAAGACCCAAGTCCCTCAGCCTTTCCTCATCAGAAAGATGTTCCAGCCCCCTAATCATCTTTGTAGCCCTCTGCTGTATCCTCTCCAGCAGTTCCCTGTCCTTCTTAAACTGGGGAGCCCAGAACTGGACAAAGTACTCCAGATGTGGCCTCACCAGGGCAGAGTAGAGGGGGAGGATAACCTCCCGCGACCTGCTTGCCACACACCTCTTGATGCACCCCGGGATGCCATTGGCCTTCTTGGCCACAAAAGCACCTTGCTGCCTCATGGTTGTCCTGTTGTCCACCAGGACTCCCAGGTCCCTTTCCACAGTGCTGCTTTCCAGCAGGTCAGCCCCTAACCTGTACTGGTGCATGGGGTTATTCCTCCCCAGGTGCAGTACCCAACACTTGCCCTTGTTGAACTTCATGAGGTTTCTCTCTGCCCAACTCTCCAGCCTGTCCAGGTCACACTGATGGCAGCACAGCCTTCTGGTGTGTCAGCCACCCCTCCCAGCTTTGTGTCATCAGCAAACTTGCTGATGGTACGCTCTACCCCTTCATCTAGGTCACTGATGAATATGTTGAACAGGACTGGACCCAGTACTGACCCCTGGGGAACACCACTTGTCACAGACCTCCAACTAGACTCTGTGCCACTAATCAAAACCCTCGGAGCTCTCTCTGCCAGCCAGTTTTCAATCCACCCCACCTACATTCATCCAACCCACACTTCCTAAGCTTGCCTGTGAGGATGCTGTGGGAGACAGTGTCAAAAGCCTTGCTGAACTCAAGGCAGACAGTGTCCACTGCCCTCCCCTCATTTATTCATCCAGTAACGCCATGGTAGAAGGCTATCAGATTAGTCAGACATGGGGTGGGGCACTGATAGAGGGATAGAGGGACGTGAATGCCATAAAAAGTCCTGCCCATCATTCCACTTTTTGATTCCTTTAATAGTTTTCTGGTTTTTACTGGTGCGTGTAGAGAATTATTTGTTGGTTGGTAGTATTTCATAGCTTTGTCTTCCTACAGTTTCCTTTTGCATGAAAGGAAAACAATGTGTACTTCCCAGAGAAATGGGAATTTCATATCATCAGTGTTAAAGCTTTGTTTTCTTACCCTCCAAACTTTCTAGCCATACATACAGCTGCTATGGATATGCTGGGAGGATCTGGAATAGAAAAACAGTGCAGGAAAACGGACATCCTTGCAGATGCTGCATATTGCATTTTAACAAAACCAAAAAGTTTCACAGGAAATTTCATTATTGATGAAGTTCTGCTGAGAGAAGAAGGAGTTAAGGATTTTGATGTCTATGCAATTGCACCAGGTAAACCAGATCTTTAAGATGAGAAATAATTCCAGGAAGGAGGAAAGGCCACATGGAGAATATTAATATAGTTCTTTTTCTAAGGGCTTTTAAATTATTCTGTAAAAAGTTGCTTTGCCTCAGTTTCAGAACATGCCTTCCTGGAAGGCACATAGCACAAGTCCACTGAGACTCTAATCATCAAGTGCTTATTAATTTTAAAATAAAATACTTTAGTGGAAAGAAAATGTACCTGCACTGTAGATGCATATATTACTATTTAGCAGCTAGTGAGACAGATATTTTTTTTCTTCTTCAGATGTTTTTCATTGAAACTTAAGAGAATTCTAGGTCAGATATTAAATGAACCAAACTTTAAACGTGTTATTTCATGCTACGTCTTTCCTTCAAATTGTAGTTTATTTACTTATAAACTTAGCGTAGTTTCATATGAAATGGATTCCTGTTTGTGCTGTCCAGCTTTACTTGGACTTACTATTATATTTTTTCCTCACTTTTAGGTCATCCCCTGATGCCTGACTTCTTCTTGGATGTTGAAACTGACATGACAGCCATGAAACAAGAAAGATACGGTAGGAACAGCACTGGCTGTAAAAGTTGATAGTTTCTGACAATAATGAATGCCCTCTCTATTTCAAGTTGTTTTTTCTTTTCTCCCAAGAGCTTGGACTCCACTCAAGCTATTTGGCAAAAACCCTTTTCTCATTTAGAGGGTATGATTTATGGAAGTGACTCTATACTTAAAGCTAGGGAAGGAATGTTACCACCTGCAGGACTTCCATGGTATAAAAAATTAGTGCCTTATTTTGAAGAATCCTTTTTTAACCATCTGAATTGTGGTAGTGTGAAGGTCACATGTAAATATTGCTGGAAAAAGAAATTAGCAGATAGCACGTTTTGCAGGAGTGCCTCATTTGCCTTACTAAATTTATACAAAAGACCACAACGTAGAGCCTCCATTGCTTCTTAGATGAAACTTGTACAATTTACACAATTTAGGTATCTCTTACATGAAATGGAGAAATTTTCTTTTTTAGAAAAGCATCAGTTTTGGTTTTTCAGAAGTGTGTCAAAGTGGGAGGGCAACTAAGAATGCTAAACAGGTTTCACAGGAGTTCCAAAATAGGGAAAAGAGAAAGGCAGAGGAGGCAAAGTTTGGACAGAGTCCCTCGCCTTGAAAATACTCTTTGAGCAGTTGCACGAGGACTATTCTGCCAGGGATGGATGGTGTTAGTTCCCTGGGCCTCCCAAAGCTGGTTATTTAGTAGGGACTCACAGAGTAGTCCTAACTATTTTTTGATACTTAAGACACCCAAGAGACTTTCTACAACATTTGTAGGGGCTATTCAATTTGATCAGCCTTGTAAATTGCAAATCCTGTCCTTTGTTATTAAATGTACATGTTCACTGCAGTATAGTAAAATACCGATTAAGGCAGTGAATTGATTTACAGCTTAGAAGGCTTTGCAGAAGAATTAGTGAAAATATTCACGTTCTTAGCAAGGTAAACAAGACAGAAGTATTTGAAGGTGGAAGTGTTGTTTCTTAACGATACCGATTTGGTTTTTGTGAGTGCTGTCAGGACTGTATGGATTGCATTAGAAACCACTGTGCTGTGTAAGTCTTTAATAAACTGAGAACAGTCAGAATTTTGCTGTGGTTTATATTCACTCTGCTTTTAAGGTATTAGGAAGTGGAATATATTGCAGAATTAGCCTTAGTGCTCTGCACCTGTTCAGATTCCCAGGTGCAAAACCCCTCCTTTATCAGTATTAATACTGAAATGGGAAAATATTCATTTTCCCTACTGTGAAGCTTAAATCTTTTCAAACGGAGTTCTCTGTGCATGTTTCTGTGTGCAGCTTTAAAGTGTTTTGCAGTTGAAAGAGAAAAATAATCTCTTTCTTGTAGGTGCTTCCCAAGCATTCAAAGAGGAGCAGAAATTAAGGGGATCCCAGCATGAAGGACCAGGTGGAGCTAAGGTTAACGCAGAATCTGCTGCAGCCAAGCCATTGAGTCCCGTTGCAGAAACATTCAGAGTTATTCAGGGGGCGATGAGCGAAGAGTACGTGAGAACTACTCAGGGTGTCTTTCAGTTTGAATTATCTGGTAAGACCATCACTTGTAAAACCTTCCCATGCTCACGCTCCTAGCAAAGGGCACTCGGTGTTTTCAAACAGAAGCACTGGCCTTTTCGAGCGGATGCCGAAACAGATCACCTTTTGTTCTGTTCTGTGTGATGCTCCATCTCAGGACCAACTTCAGCACGGGCAGGAAGCCTCTGCCACTCCTGGCGCATGCGGGCAGGCTTTGTCGCAGCGCTGGCCCTACGGCACAGGCTCAGCGTGACGATAGGCAGGGCTGCTCGCAGGGCCAGGTTAAAAGCACCAGCTGCCAGCAGCTCTGTCAGCAAAGTGCTGCCTTTGGGCTCGTCTGCCCGTGTCCCCGGCATGCGGTGCTGCGGGCATCTGCCGGAGGCTGGCTTTGCCTGCGCGCAGAACGTGGGGCAAGGGGTAACTTGTGGCAGAGCACCGCCAGCGTATGTAGTATCGTGTAAGTGCTCCAAAGGGACAGGGCAGCGGCCGTCTGACAGGGAGGAATAGGGAGGGCACAGTGCTCTTTGCTGCCTTGTCACCTCTTTTCACTGTCTGCTCAGGTGAGGAAGGAGGCACTTGGTATATTGACCTGAAAACCAAGGGTGGGAGCGCTGGTTTTGGAAAGCCTCCTGTGACGGCTGATGTGGTTATGAGCATGTCGAGTGCCGACTTTGTGAAAATGTTCACAGGTGAGTGACGCAGGCATTTGCCAAGGCGGACGCAGGTGGTGGTGCCTAGAAAACCACCTGCTGATGGGTGAATAGACAGCCTCCTTGCTTTGTGATCCTGGGATGGAGGAGCTTTTGGCTTTTTGTGAGTCCTTTTGTGTAGAATAGAACTCGGATTTTTCTGAACTCTCCCCGTTCTGTGAACCGGAAGAGCACCAAAGCTTACACTGCTTTTATTAACCAGGTATTGAAATTTTAGCAGCAAGCGTGGCTTTGGAAAGAATCTAGTCAATCTGTTGGACTTCTGTTCTGCACATCTCTAACCTGTCTTTCCTAAATGGGCACTGCTTTTACAG
>VFFE01007158.1:585302-599224 GCA_008921705.1 Burhinus oedicnemus | reverse complement strand
GTGCTCTTTGCTGCCTTGTCACCTCTTTTCACTGTCTGCTCAGGTGAGGAAGGAGGCACTTGGTATATTGACCTGAAAACCAAGGGTGGGAGCGCTGGTTTTGGAAAGCCTCCTGTGACGGCTGATGTGGTTATGAGCATGTCGAGTGCCGACTTTGTGAAAATGTTCACAGGTGAGTGACGCAGGCATTTGCCAAGGCGGACGCAGGTGGTGGTGCCTAGAAAACCACCTGCTGATGGGTGAATAGACAGCCTCCTTGCTTTGTGATCCTGGGATGGAGGAGCTTTTGGCTTTTTGTGAGTCCTTTTGTGTAGAATAGAACTCGGATTTTTCTGAACTCTCCCCGTTCTGTGAACCGGAAGAGCACCAAAGCTTACACTGCTTTTATTAACCAGGTATTGAAATTTTAGCAGCAAGCGTGGCTTTGGAAAGAATCTAGTCAATCTGTTGGACTTCTGTTCTGCACATCTCTAACCTGTCTTTCCTAAATGGGCACTGCTTTTACAGCAGAAGTTGGTAGGAAAGTATCCTATTTTTTTTATTCTGCCCAAGAGTCCTGAGTTATACAGTCTTGTCTCAGTTAGAATCAGTCATAATCTAGTAATTTCATTAATTAACAGCATACAACATCTAATGCAATTTGGCCCTCTTACTGATTTTTTTCTGGCTCTGGAAAAGGTTTTTACTGGTGAAGTATTTGTTGGACAAGAGGCAACATCACAACTTTCATAATGTTAAATTGCTGCACTGCTTTGTAAGTGTGATTTCCACATCTATTGTAATTCAAAACAGTTCTGAACCTTCTTTAGCAAAACTTCAGAATGGAGTCAGAAGAGAATAGATTAATCATGAAAGAAGTTATCCATTAACTAAGTTAATCATTATAATCAAGCCCTCAAAAAATACCTTTAAAAATGGACTGGAAAAGCAAATTCTATTTCAATTAATCAGCCTCCTCCTTTTCAGCAAAGTGCTTCAATATTGTGATATATAGAGAGATATATAGATACAGATATATGGAAATACTTTGTTAGACTGAGATATTTGAAGAGTATGAGATTTAATCACAGAGTCTGTTTTAGCATTTTTGCCACATGGATAAAAGTATGAAATAATACCAAAGATGAATTTCTAAAGAACTCAAAGATCTTACTCTGGTGATATTACTGTTTCATGTGCACAGCCTGTATCCAGTCCCTTTTCATTTTCTGATGACTCTGCTTCTTCTTTTTAGAGAAGATAAAGCCAATCACGGCTTTCATGTCAGGAAAATAAGTGTTAAAGGTGAGATGGTGCTAGCAATGAGTCTGGAACAGATGCCACCACAGTTCATTTTTTAACAATAGCAGAACACTGGCCTTTCATATATAACTACAATGCTGTTTTAAAATACTAGTCCTCATTTTTCTTTGATGCAGTGTAAATATCAATAAAATTTGTAATTGTTAGAGAAGACACAGTCCAGTCTGATTATAATGCCCAACAACGAACATGTTTTTCTTAATAACTTGCCGTAATGATTAAAAAAAAAAAGATGTCCCAAAATTCTGACGTTTCAAGGATAATTTTTTTCATTTTCACTTTTTCCTCTGATTGCAAACTGTCCTCTGTTAGTGTGAGACGTAGACCTAATAGAACTTAATTTCTTATAATGTTATCTTGTCTTTGAATTGCCTGATGTCTAATGAGACGTGACTTCTGATCCCAGGATTAGAGAATGCACAACATGTTTCCAGTGTACTGCAAGAGCTGAACTCAGCACTAACTTTTCCTCTGACTGGGAGACAAACAGCATTTTGCTCTCCTGTACTGGTTTCACAAAGCTTGTAGGAGCTCACCATCTCTACCAGTTGTTATTAAAAAGGGCAGATGATGATCTCAAGCCATTGAAAAACACAATGTAGGTGCTTGTGTGCAAAATATGGTCACAAAAATTTGGTTTCTTTAGGGAGCCACCTTAAAATATGAAACATCTTTGGAAACCTACAAATACTAGAAAATGTTTTTCACGTGAACATACGTATTCAAAGTACATTTCCAAACACAGTAACATTACAGGGACAGAAGCAGATCAAAGAACTTGGGTATCAGGAGCAAGGTTATTTAATGTCATACCTGTTTCATCATCAACCCCATGCCTTTGCGGTTTTCCCTTCTGTGCAACTCTTCTGCCAAAGCATTTTGGTTTTCAGGATTGCGGGGATGGAGGGGAAAGGTGTGCAGCATCCAATTCGATATTAACTATGTCCTGGCACCTGAAGGCAGAATGTGCTTATTTGCTTCCCTGCCTGTGTCTATAGTTAACGGTGTGCGTGTTTCTCATGCAGTCAGTAACACTGCTCTTGCACAAAATGGTTGGTAGTTGTGAATGTGATTTGGTGATGGACTGTGATGCCTGTGTAATCCTAAAGAAAGGTGTCATCTTTAGAAGAAACGTGATGTTGCTGGAGATGGATCCAGAGCAGCACAACCTGTCTCCAACTAGCCACTGTGTTCTTCTCTCTCAGTACCTCAGTAGCGTTGCTTGCATGATGGAAGAGTGAGAGCTCACCACGCCGCTCTGGGGGACACCGATGGCTGCTGGCAGCCAGATCAGGGCTGCGCGCGACCACTGATGCGGTTGTATGAATAATGGCTCATGCCAGGAAGAGAAGGGTAGGAACTACCACATCCCGCACTTTAACTGGTATGAGCAGTTATGGATTCACACCCAACAGGACAAGCGATTCATTAGCAAGAAAACATGGACCTCGTTTTTTCAATTAAATGTATTTACACTACACTACTTGACCCAGGATGAGTGCATCCCGCAGACAGCATCATGAGCATGTGGGTAGGTATCCCACTACCTTCCCCTTAGACTCCTTAGGATAAGTGGGGTGGTGGCTGTGCCATGGGATGGGTAGTGTGGGACCTGGTGATGCTGACTATTAGGGATATCTGATCCTTGCATTACGAACATTCATATTATGCCATTCCTGGAGTTTCCGCTGTAAGCAGACATGGCTGAAAAACATGCCAGTCTGCTGTGCACTGTTAGGATGAGACCTACAACGGGTGCTTTAATGGAGGCATTACTGTGGGTATTTGCATTCTGCAGAGGAGGGCAGGGATGCGTCGGTCTTTCATCTATTGCTCGGTTCACAACTTTCGAGGCCCATAAAAATGAAGTGACTAATCAAACTGTGACTGTTCTGTTACTGTGATTAACTGGAGAAAAACCTGCAAGAGCAGCTCCAATTAATAAATGGAGAAAACAGCTCTAAGACCTATGCAAAACACAGACACTGTCCGCACGCTGCCGACGGTAAGGAACAGGACCGGCGGCTCATCGCACTGCGACGGAAATTTAACCCCATGCCTCATGTGCCCGGCGTCTTCTCTCCCACCTCTTCGTACCGTTTCAGCTCCTCCGCTTGTGTGTTTTTCCCCATTTTGAGCCCATGTGGGAACGACGCAGCTGCCGGGTGCCGGCAGAGGGAGCAGCCCGCTCACGGCAGCGCGGCGGGGCTGGCCGCGTCCCCGCAGGCAGGCGGGCGGGGACAGCTTCGCCCCGCAGACCCCGGGCACCGCAGCTCGCGGTTGTGCTGCCAGGCTTGCAGCAGCCTTGCGAAAAGGCAAGGCTTGCTAAAGGGCAAGCGCGCTAACGTGCAGCAATACCGTTTTCTGCTCTTAGTAGGGTTGAAGGGTGGGTTAGGATGGGATAAGCAGGTTTGCGGCAGCAGCAAAATCTGTATCTGTGCCTTGCAGCCTCTCGCCTCCCTTCCCTCGCCGCTGGTACAAAGTCCCTGCGCCAGAGCAGGGTGTACGTCTCGGTGACAGAGCACCAGGACTTGTCTTACTTACTTGTCCCAGCAAAATAATCAGTGAGAGCGTAATGCTTTGCTGTCAGTGAGAGACTTGGTTTGGAAGAACATTAGCCTGAATGCCTGAAACTTTGACAAAAATTAAAACCGCTGAATCTCAGCCCTTGTAATGGATTGTTGCTTAATCTTAGTTCTGTGTAGCATTCCATCCTAGAATAAGATGTTGCTTTATATAGCAAAGTTAGGCAATAACTAACTAAATATAACTAACTCAAGCAATAGTACATAGAGTCAGTACTTTTTACTGGGGTGTAGCTGTTCCTGTCTAGCTCTGCTTCCCACCATTCCCACCAGGGGCTGATGCTGAAGGAAGGGGAGGGGACTTTGCCAACTGGATGGAGACAGTATCATTGCACCTTTTGAGGCAGGTTTACCTGCACAGAGTTTTATCAGCGGGCTCCACACATCAACTTGAAGTTACCACAGCGGAAAAAGAACAGAAAGAGAAGGAAAGGGGAATCTGCCCAGTGGCCAGCCAAGAAGTGAAGCAATGGGGCCCCCCTGAAGAGTGTCCTTTCCAATGTCAGCAAGCACTGAGGATGAGGAAGATGACTATAACCATTCTTACCAGGCTTTTTCCTCTGTTAACTCTGTGCTTGGCATTAGGACCCAGTCAAGCTCCCTCTTGGTTGTTGCTGCATATGATGCTGCCAGTGGTGGCAGGATTACATTTAATCCATTTAAGGATTAATTTAATAAGGTGGTGCATGCTGGTCACTCCACTTTGTGCATCTTTATGGCTGGTAATGCTTACAGGATATTTACATGGCTATTATCTACTTTCCTATTTGGTAACTCTTGTTTTTCCCCTAATGTAAACTAAAGTTACAAAACAGGCAGGAAATGCCGGGGGAAGAAAGGGGGAATTCTCAGACTGTTAGCAATTGCCTTCCATGAGAACCTATTATAATACTGAGATTTGCAGGTGGAGGGCCATGAGGATAACAGCACAAAGGCGACAGCATAGGGAGAAGAAGGGACAAAGTCTGACACAGCAGCTCAGGTGGCAGGCTGCGGAGCTGCAAGTGAAAGGCTGGCTGCAGAAGCACACTAGAAGGCCCTTGGCATTGCAAAGGGGAAGGCACTTGTGCACATCTGTGTGCAGCAGTTGATGTGTCTGGCATTTGCTGTTCACTGCTAAAAGAGGGTTTATACAATTAAGTTGTGATCATAAGGTTGGACTCGGAGGCCTGCACATTAGAACTTCACAACCAAGGAGGCAGGAAAGTGCACACACCGTTTCTGCATGGTATGGTTAAGCTCAAGCTCCATGGTTACGCTCAGTCTCTCTCCACAACAAAGAAAAAATGGGTTCTGTTAATTTTCTTAAATGTGAACTGTAATTTTAAGCTTGTTTCCCTGTTATTACTTTCTCCCATTGATAGGAACGGCATGGCATGAGCATCAACTCTCAAAACATAACTTTTCATCAGTGGTTAAAGTTTTAGCATCTTGGGGGATTAACTACCGTATCACTATTTTCAGTTGTAGTCCTTGTCCTAATGGTGTGTGAGTATGTGTGAGATACAGTATGGGGAGAATAAATAGCATAAAGCCAGTGTGCAGCGTTCTGGATTTTTTTCCTAGGCATATAATTCATACTCCATAAAAAACATTTTGTCCAGAAGGATGTTGTCAGCTATTTCTCTATAAGCTAAGAGCTTACCATTTCTGCTAAACAATTAAACACGATACAGGGGAATTTTGTGATCCAGACTCTACTGTAAAAGCAGAGTGTCTGAAGTCACATCTATTCACTGAAACTCAGGTCTCTCAAACTCCTAAGTTTAGCAGGCCAAAAATGGAAGGAATAAAAGACTAACATGGTTGCCTTACCCAAAGCTGGAAGGAAACAAGCCCAGCTGGCTCACTTGGTTATTTTCTTTGCCAGAGGAATAAATGCCCCTGTTACGGTGACAGTTGAACATATCCTAAGTAAATAATGCCCCATCTTCATGTTTACCACCTTGGCTGCTGTCATTTTCTTTTCTTTGAAGAAAAGGAGAGCCCCCAAAGACATGGCATATGAGGCACTGTTGTCAGCTCATTACAGATGGGCAACTGCACCAAAGGCTGGAAATGGCCTCAGGATTTCTGTGGAGGAACCGAAAATCAGCCCCTGCACCAACCCAGCTCTGTCATTGCAAAGCTCTTCCCCACCCTCCACCTTTTTTATGGTCATGTTGTGAGCTCTGTAAGTCATCCTGTAAAGAAGCAGGTCTGCCCTCACAGACCGGTGTTAAGAAGGGAACAGAAATGGGCGTGCTGTGGGTCTGCTACAGCCTTCACACGTTGCCTGTAGAAAGCCGCCCCCTTTCTGAACCTGGGAACTCACAGCTAGCAATGCAAGTGGGTGAAGAGCAAGACCCAGTTCTGTTTTAAAGCCACTCTCTGTGTTGTAAAGCACATTAGGGAATAACTCGAGGCCACAGGCTGGAGACCGAGTGTCATGGTTTCTTAGACATAGAAAACAGCCCGCTGTCCTTATCCTATGTACAGAAATTACACACTGTACGTTCTTATTAATGTCAGCCAATTCTCCATCCCATAATTAGTACATACTTACACTGCCAAGTCCCCTGCTTTCTTTCAAGTGGGTTTCTTGTTGAGCTGTTATTATACGTTTTTATCATACTCATTATTCAGGCTTTCGTTTAAATTGCTCTGCTTTGCCTGTGTATTTCTGTCATGCAACAGCTGACACTTGCCTGCTGTTGCCACAGACAGGTCCTGTTCCACCAAAACCCCAGGTGTCTCTACTATGATTATGGGTCTTCCCAAAACAAACAGGGAGCTGTTATCATCAAGTTAAAGAGGAAACGGAGAACTCCAGTCCCGTCCTTTTCTGTCTCAACCCTTTCTTGCAGACAGCTGCTCTAGGTAAGCTGTACAATATTCCTTGTTGCAGTTCATCAAGGCTTTCTCTGTTTTTTTTTATTTTCCAGGTTAGTCTTTTTTTGCCTGTAAGACATTTATGTTATTCACCTAAAGCAGAAGTAATTTTCAATACTGAAAGAAGCTCATTCTCTACGTTTTAAAAACATTTTTGTAAGAGCTCTGTCTTCCAAGCAAACATTGACGAAATGAGAAGCTTTTCTGTATTGCAGCAGTTTGTATTCTGTCCGATTTACACACAGAGAGCACTGCCAATCTCATTTGTCCTTCCACAAGAAAAAGCAACTGAAACTGCTTCCTTTGTGTAGTAAAAGTGTAATAAGAGCTGAAAATGAAGCTTCTTGGACTGTCTGAAGCCATATCAGACAGGAGGAGCCCGGAAAGTAAACTGAATTGAAATCCACAGGAATTTCATAGAAAGCGGAGTCATGTGGTGACAACTCTGAAAACGCACAGACTGGATTCTCAAGGGTATCCCAGGCCTCTGGTGAAGTAGCAGAAGACTTTCAAAAGCACCTTGTGGGCTGACCTTCATATGCCTTTTTCTGTGTTACTACTAATTGTTAGCTGCAGCCTAGTAACAAATCTAACAAAGGATGAAGTTAGTTCTGCTCTGATATGCTCGGGTGTGAGTGCGAAGCAGCCTCCTGACACCTGCGATGACAGCATTCGTCTGCGGTGTTTCCTACAGCATCATGCACACGTGAAGGAGAGGTGGCTGCTGAGCACGACAGTCTGAGGTCTCGGCCAGGAGAAAACCAACAGGTACCTCTGTCAGGTTGGTAGCTGCCTCAGACGGGGCTAGAAGAAAATTTAGAGCTGACCCAAAGGCTGGGTGTTTTTCCTGGGCTCTACCATCTCTCTGTAGGCTTTTGTAAGCTGTTACCTGTTTTGTATTTCGTCAATACACACTCTTACTCGCTTTGATCTTAACTCTGACTTGAAGGCACGTGTTTTGCTTTTTTTTTTTCAGTTGATAGCTAACTGCAATGCCAATAGATCTAGTCACTGTGAGTCGGGTGGTCTTCAGTGCTAGTACTTATTCCCCCATGTTCCTTCAGGATGTCCAAAGGAAAATGTGAGTGCCCACACCTGTGCCATAGCCTGCGTTGTGAATCTCCAAATGGAGTCTGGGAGGGGCAGGAGTCGTCTGTTGATCAGTGATTACTGGAAAAAGACAAAACCTTTGTAGCGCATTGTGATGGCTGAATCCCTGCTCCTCAGATTGTCCCACTCTGCCTTCTACTTAGGAAACAAGCTCAGGACACTCCTTGCCTGATAACCCCTTTTAATTCAGCCTGGTGTTTCCTACAGGACCAGAAAGACATCTGCTTGGGCGCTTGCGTAAGTCGCCCTGCCCCAGTCAGGCAGGGCAGTGTTTGCAACACCTAACCATAGCAATCTACTGCAGGCGGCCGGGGCAGAAGACCACTCTCCTCAAGCTTCCCTGCTCAAATCACGCTCCTTGTGGGCTTGTGTCCCCTGCTACTGACCCAGAAGGGAGCATGCCTTCCTCTCTTGCGGATCCCTTTAGCTCTCTGTGCCCTGGTTTCTGACCTGTGGAGCAGGGAGGGAGGGTCAGTGTTAAACGCAGCATTAAAAGTGCTGAAGTACTGTCAAGCAGGGTGCAACCAGATGCTGTGGTGAAGAACTGGCAGAGCAGAAGCACCACGGTCTACCAAAGGTGAACTTGTTCTGGAATCATCGTCAGAAGTGACAGAAAACTTATGGCAACATGCAGTGCCCCCACAAGTAATTTTTGGACTGGCAGGTAAGCAAAGGGTAAATTAACTGGCAGTGCTTTGCTTTGAAATATTGTGTGTATTTAATTACAGATGTTCCAGGAATGATGCTTCACAGACTCTGCTTTTTAAGACCTCCCTTACATAAAGAGAAGGCGTGGGGGTGTGACGTAGAAGTTGCCTAGTTGGTCTCCCTCTTTAAGGATCACTCTTAAGCAGATGGATCATGTTGTGATACTGCTTTGCCATGCCTTGGTAAACAAATTGAGCTTCCAAACATTACATTTCCAACGTTTTCTATAGGAAACCTAAAAAAAACCCAGGCAAACATCTTATTCACTGCTGTATTCTTTTTGCTTTATTAGCAGTTTTCCAAGGAACTTCCCAATAGCAGCATCCCTGTCCTGTCCCATGCTTTACTCCCTGACAGTGCCAGACAGCTGGTGTCCACAGAGGTGCCCTCAGCCTGCTTGATGGTTTTTATTCCGGTCCTGCCTACACCACTGTAGCTCTGCTACGCTATTACTGAAAACACAGGGATACAAAGGCCCCTGCACAGGTCATGAGAGAAGGACTCTGGCTTCTTATTCACTAACCCCCTGCATCACAGGAGACTGTTGCAATACCTCACCTCCACTCGTCACACCGGTTGTCGGCAAGTCAGACCGCTTGTCTTCCTGCGGTTAGGGAGGAAACTGCCACCCACCTTGCTGTCCTTGACTTCCAGTCCGCCTGGCTGCGTGTTTGGAAACTGTACCTGCCCTGCAGACCCACCTCTTGCTCTGCCCTTCCAGAGCACTGATGTCCCACCAGGAAACCCACCTCTTGTCCAGCCCCTTAATACTGACTTGCAAGTGCCTGTCTCGCACCAAGCCCTTTCATCCAGAGAAGCGTGTGAGCAAAGGCTGAGTGGGTCTACCTTGTGTTTAGTCCTCTGAGAGGGGACTACAGGAGTGCTCCAGACTGACACATGGAGGTTTTGGGGTGGGGGCCTGACTCCCCAGATCTTCTGTGCTCGTATCTTTGACTCAGCTGGAGGCAGTCTCGGTGAAGATCCAGCTGTCTGCCTGCGTGCCAGGAAGCTGCCTAAAACAGGCTCCCCTCACAGTGCTACAAAGGAGGCAGCGTGGGACACCACAAGGTTCTGCCAGGCATCGCAGCTCTTCTGGGACCTTCTGGAACCTCCCAGATGTTACTCTCTCCATGCTCCAGCTGACTGATGGGGTCAAATCTTGCTTGGGTCACAGCAAATTAAGTCTAAAAAAGAAGTTTCTTTTAACTCACACTGCTGTCTCAAGGGCCTGCCTTTCCCAGCGAGCTACTGGCCGTACAAGGAATTTTTCCTGACTTGAAAGTGGCTCTAGCTTAACTTCTTGCACTGCAGGAGCTAGTTTGGTTGGACACACGTTCCTTTGAGGAACATACTTTTGAAAAACACAGCAGAGTATTCCTACTGTGATGGGACACTGGTTCGTGATCTGCATTTGGCTGCTGCCAGCTGCGATCAGCAGGTGTCAGAGGAGACATCCCAACAGGAACCTGTGGTGAAGTGACACAAAAGCCCCGTGTGGCAGTGGCCTGGTCCTGCCCCTCTTCCTGCGATGCAGCCAGTCCTGATTGTAACCTACATGTGGTCAAAAGCAACATTCTTGACCCTTCTTGTCTTTCACTCTCTTCCCAGCTGCTCTTGTGGTAGGTCCTTAGCACGTGGCCAACCTTCTGCTAAAAACAGAATTATTTTCCGATTGCCCCCATCTCCCTCCCAGCCTGTCCAGCACCTCCCAGAGCAGCTTCCCTCCTGCTGGGATTGCTGCGGGATTTCACAGAGGTCCTGTTTCACCATCGTGTTTCAGCTGGCAAAGCTTCTGGCACAGGGTCAGGCTTGCGACTGCTGGTGGGGGCTGATGGAGAGCGTGTGTGCGTGCTGGCACACCCTGCTCAAGCGGGCAGGAGCGAGAGAGCCATGGCCGGGGCACAAATTGTAGGGACGTGACTCATTCATTGCTTCCTTGCTACCTGGGTCAGACGCCGGGCAGAGCCAGGCAGCAGACACAAACCTCTCGGCATCAATCCCGGCTCACCTGCCAGCCCTGCACAAACGGGAAACAGGCCCTTGCCCGTGCCACCGATGTGAGTCGGTACCCATCTCTTCTCGCAGAGGAGGTCCCTGGGAAAAACCAAGCTCCACTCTGCTCTTGCTTGAACGACGCGGTGCCAGAGGGACACTGGGGAAGCTGAGTGGGTTCATAACGAAGCCATGCGGTCACTGGGTGTCCACGTGTTTTCTGTGAGGTGGTGGCACCTGTGCTCTGATGTGGCTGTAACTCGCTGTGACTGTTGGACCTCTCTTCAAGCAGACAGGCAGGTGTTTCCAAACAGGAGGGCAGCGATTCCTTTCCCTCCTGTTTGGCAACTTGCACGTCGTATTTCACAGCCTACTGGTCCAGCTAGTCTTTCCCTGCGGACGACTCAGTTCTTGTGGGATCTGGGACGCTTTTGCCTTTGCCTGCTGTTTTTGGTCTACTGGTGGCATTGGTGTTAATGGGATGGCAGGTAATCCAGCAAGCTGCCCAGCGTTCAGAAGGGGAGAGCATGAGCACCACCAGCCATGGTTTTCCTGGCACTGGGGCTGGAGTGAGCAAATTCCTCCTCATCACGCAGCCTGATAGGTCTGATGTATGGTCACAGCACAGATGAGTAAACAGAGCTTAGTGAGTTGTCCAAGGTCACAGAAGAAAGTCTGTGTGAGGTCTGGGATAAGGACGCGATATACCTTCTTCCTCAGCCCACTGCATTAATGGCAGGACCCTGCTGTCTTATCCGAGCGTGTGGACCATCTATGAAGAGATGCTTGGCACCGCCAGCACGTGTCCACGACAACAGTCAGAGCTCTGCCTCGGTGTGTTTTATGCCAAGTGAAGAATAGGAGAAATGACGAGCAATAATACCACCTCCCCATGGTAGTCCCTCAGCTGTGCAGAGGCAGGGCAGTCTGTCCGTCCGCCTGCCCTGCAGCAGCCAGCACAAGTCCTGTCAAGTCAACACCAGCAGCTCTCCTTCCCGGTGAAAACCTTGATTTCGCAGGAACATTGGCACACCCTGCTTGCTGCCCTTCCAGTGCAGTTACTAGTCCCGGCAGTGTGCTAAAATGAGTTCATCTAAAATGGCAATTCTGCACTGGAGTGCTGGTGACATTACTCGGCTAGCCGAGCTCTTTGGCAGCGTGTATGACACGAACCAGAAACCTCTGATGCAATTACAGCCCTGTGTACAGCGCTATGATGATAACAGGGCACAACAGCCAAGCAACCGCGTCAGAGGTTTGAGAAGCGTTTTCAAACCCTCTTTTTAATGAACGAGTGCAGACGTAGCATTGACCTGGGGCTGCACCTAACAATGAAGAAGTGAAGAAGGAGTACAAAGAGGCAGGGGGAGAAGGTGGGAGGAGGGCAGGTTTTGAGGCTACTTTGTCCTGTTGCCGCAGAAGAGCATGAGAGAAAAAGTGAAAAGCAAAGAAGAAATGCAAAGGAGTTGGGAGAAAGGAAGGAGGGATCAGAAATGAGAATGAAGAAGCTATATAAGTAAGACGGGTAATGGCTTTCAAACTGTGGCTTGCGGACTGCTTCCAAGTGCTCTGCAAATTCGACTGCAAAAAGCAAGTTGACGTGCAATTCAGCAGTCTACACAGAACTTTTGGCCAGCAGAATCTCCTCTGCGGCAGAAAGAAGGCGAACAACAAGCCCAAAGACCAGCAGTGAAGAGCAACCCCTTTTTGCTGCCTGACCGCACATGATGTGCCTGGTTTTAAGGCCCCAGGGACACAGAGTGTTTGTTGAGAAGGCAGTTCTCCTCTTAGGAATTCCTTATTGACATCATTTGTGAAAATGTAACAGTTTCATCTCGAAAAGAGGGCTCCGCAGCCCTGCCTCGGAGGCAAACAGAGCGCTGGTTTGAACTGTACAACCCGTGCAGCCTCTGCCCAGGAGGCGTGTTTGGTGGCCCGAGGGGTGCTGCAGGGGCACATCCCGGAAAAGCAGCCCACCCCAGCCCCCGGCAGGGGCCTGTGGACACAGCAGAGTCCAGGAAGGTGGTGGTCTTGTCCTCGGTGTTGCCAGTGCTTTGAGTCCAGGTCCCCGCACCTAAACCGAGGAGATGTGGGAGCAGGGTGTCAGGTGTTTGATCATTATGGATGGCGGCAGACCCATCCACTCCTTTACTCCCTGGAGTAATTACTTCTTCCATTTAGGGTTCTCCACCTTTAGGAGTCTGACACTGAACCCTTAATTTTAAAGTATTAAAGACCTCTGCTGACTTGCAGCCACGTGACAATGACATCTTACTGAAAATAACATGAGCAGAAGGGATGGCAATCTTCACCAGGCGAGGTCAACGCCGCTACCAAATTCCTCTGCCGCATCATAGGCAAACCTGGAAAGAGCATTACTTTTGGCACGATCGCACTTCCAGATTGCCTCCATTATACTCTTGCGTAAGCATTGTTGCCATCGTAGCAAGTAGCATGTGTTAGCCCATTCAAGTTTTGCAAATGTTGGCACGAGGAACATGAGGAAAGGAAACCTCCGGGGCACGAAGCAGCCAGCTTTTGGAAGGCTGATCTTCTCCCAGCAGCAGCCAGGCCTGTCTCCTTCTGGAGTGATGCAACGAGGCAGGGAAAAAAGCCCAACCGAGGAGAGGAGCAGAGTTTGGCTTTGGCATGCGCCTCGCTTATTGTGGGAGAACCAACACCCAGAGAAAATACTGCAAGCACATGGCGAGCCCTCCCGTGATTAATTGCAAAAAAAAATCCTAGTATGAGTAATGTTGCTGTTGAGATCTGTAGTTGCAGGCAAATCAAGAAAGTTGCAGTTTTCACAACAGATAAATCGCAATTTTTATTGCCCTATATACAGATGCAGGAAGGGTGCACACCCCGCATAAAATTAGTAAACGCATGGTGCTGTACCTACGATCGCATGCAAAAAAGTGGAGTAGATACTAGTAAATTGTGTATCTTTGTTATCTGCGCAAATTGAGGAGCAGTCATTTGGACACAGCTACTTTGAGTAACTCGGCTGGGGTAAGTCAACAGATCAGAATAATTACATTACAGTATTTTATGCCCGTTGAGAATGCGTTCCTTGCTATTAGCGAGACAATCCTGCTTTTGCGTGCACGCCTCCCTCTCCTTGTTTTTACAGGTAAACACCCCTACCCCCGGCAGTGCACACACAGCACCTCTGTTCGCCCCTTTCCACGCAGAGGTGCGTGGCGGCCCCCCCCACCCCGGGGGTTCTGCTGCCGTGTGCCACACCAGGCGCCGATGGTGCCTCCTCCTTACCGCGACCCTGCAGCCCAGCTCCCCTGCGCAGGGTGCGGGCCTGCGGGGGGGTGCAGGGGGTGCGTGCGGGGGGTGCGGGGA
>VFFE01007158.1:469622-583842 GCA_008921705.1 Burhinus oedicnemus | reverse complement strand
GGGCAGGGGAGCGGCGGGGGGTCCCTCTCGCCCCTCGCCCGAGGGGGCAGTGAGGTGCGGGCAGGGGAAGGCAGCCCCTGGCAAACTTGGCTTGTCACCGAGCTGAGGCAGGAGCGATAAGGGAAGCCGGAAAACTGGAACAAGCTTGGAAAAGATGGTTAAATGCGAAGGAAAAGAGTGAAAAGGATGTAGAGGTATATTGAGCCCTCTGCAATTTAATTCCGGCTGTCAGAAACGGAGACACTTTCCAGCCAAAGGAACACATACGTTAAAACTCACCTCCCATCTACAGTGTTAATGGTTATAAATATCCCAGGAACACAGCTGGTTATTCAGTAGTACTAGGCGTAGAGTAAGGTTGTTTCCATTCAAGTGAATGAAGATCTGTCATAGAAACAAAACAATACGCCGGGTGAAAATGAAGTCCTTGTGTATGTCTGGCTTTCAGTATTTGAATTGTTAATCCATGAAGTTTCCTTTTGCCTGCCTTCTCCGCCATTCCCTCACTACCCTTCTCAGAAATACAACCTCTGCACGTAGCGCTGCAATGCTAAAACTGCCATAGATGCTAAAGCTTGACTGTGAACTGCCGGGGATAGTAACGGTTTTTCTTTTTTCCGTTGATTTGAAGACAAATGGGATCAAGCCCTTCATGCGCTCGTTAGCAGCAGTGAGAATTGGTATAACTCAAATGGTTACACCCCTTTGCTACACTCCGGATGACAGCTTTTCAGGTTAGGGACTAGGCTTGTTTTTCATTACTTTTTTCCTTCTTTAAACAGAGTAACCCCAGAAGGTCTTTTCGGGTCAGGAGTGACCAGTTCCTGTTTCCCCGCGTGGCTGCTTCTGTTCCCCTCCGTATAATTCAGAGCTCAGAGTGACAGGGCTGTACTCATGCGGTACTGCAATTAACCTAATAACCCTGGCCGGCACCACGCTGGGGCTGCACGGCTGCCCCGCAGCACACGTGCATCGGTTCAGACTGCTTCCAGCTGACTGGCATTACCAGGAGCCAAGTAGAATGGCCTTGGGGGTCCGATCTGCCAGTTGTCTCAGGCTGATTTTTCAAACATCATTTCAGGCTTGGCTAAACCTGGTTTTGCCCACTTCTAAAGCCACGCAAAAGTCAAAGTCGGAAGTCACAGGGTTCACGCGCCCACCTGCTGTCCTGTGCTGAGCCTGGCATGCAACCTGGCTAAGCGATACCCACCGTCCCACTTCCCCCTCTGACTGCAGAAAGCTGTTTTTCAACCTTGTGCTCAAGTTTATCAGCTCCTTGAAGTCCTTTATAGGTAAACGAACAAACCAACCCAATAGTTTAAAAACCTTGCATCCAAATGATTAATAAAGAGTTAAGAATAGGCCAAAAGATACTGTGGGAACAAAGTATTAACAGAAAGTGTTCAGGGGATAATAGATGGTCTGACATGCAGTGTAAAGCTTGTTGTGAGAGAGAGAGGCGGTGGAGTTACTCTTTCTAGTGTTGCCAGTAACTCACCTCAAGAGTGTAACACAGGTCTTGTGTATTCCACTGAAGTACCTAGGTTTCCAGGAGGTAACCTAACACTTGTGGAAAAACTTCAACAGCTCAAGTACTTCCCTAGCCACTGTTAGCAAGCTGGTGTTTTGTTTTGTTCTGTTTTTTAAGCAAATATATATTGATATTGGTCCTGTACTGATGCATCGATGCACTGGTAGTCTCTGTACTACACCAGGAAGTTTCCTATAACTGAACTTACTGAAAGTTTCAAAAGCACAGTATTCATCCACGCAATGATAACAGGTTTATAGTCACCAGGTTCCCAGAGCAGTAGCAGTTTCCTTCGTTAGGAGTTCAGACCAGGTGCACCTTCATGAATTGGCCACCGAATCTCGCCTTGGTGCCAGTTTGACTGGGCTGTCACATGTCCACGCACTCCAGCTCAATGGAGACTCTCAGATTTTCAGCAATGCCATCTTTCAGTATCTTCAGTGTCCTGACCTTATGCCTCTCTGCCTCCCTTCCCTGACGGTGATAAAATGCAGACAGAAGAGGTCTGGAGGTCTTAAGTGTGGGCAGACCTGTAATCTCAGCCTTGGTACTTGTTTCTGCGGTGCCACTGTTTTTCCACATCTGCACTCTGGGAGTGATAACCCATCCACGCACAGCTCACGGAGGTGGTGTGAAAATTAACTACTGTTTGTAAGGCACTTCACAGGAACGTGTATGGCAATCAGTCCTCTCGAGGATTGTTATGCATCTGGTAATTCAAGTGTAACTAGTTGAACATAAGGCTCTGCTTTCAAAGGTTATTGCCGCACACCATCCTGCAAAGTAAAACGGGGTGAGGTGAAGGTTAGTGACTTAAAGCAGTGCAAATTTTTATGGGCTTTTCTGGTTCCTTTGCTGTGAAAAATATTCAAAAATGAGTGTTAGTTTGAGTCAAATATTTCTGTGATGGATCTGCGTAATAGCTCAAAGGAACTTGAAAGACTTATACCTTAGTACTGTTAATAATGAAGACGACCCCTGGAGCACAACTGCTTCATCTTGTTACTTGAGCTTGGCTCTGATTTGTTGATTTATGAACTTTATTTACTGGCAGGGTTGGTGAATTCTCTTGCAAGACAGAAATTACAGTGTGCCAGCCCTCTCTTCGTTGCCGTGGTAACGTGTACACCGCACAGATTCCCTAATGAGACCCTTGGCTGGCCACTGATTGTCTGCATTTTTCTGGTTTGGTAATTCTGGGCCTTGAAGTAAATAGAAGGTCGTCTTCATATGACTGTCAGAACTCAAGCAGTCAAAATGGAAACAGAAATAAAAGAATACTTGTCTTCAGCATGGTGAGAATATATTGTAACTTAACCTCTGTTATACATATAGGGATGGGATATAAGCAGATAACTTTCAGTATTGTGTTTTCTTCTGAGAAGGGTCTTGTGAAAAGGACCCATCCCGGATCTTTGGTTTAGTTTGAGCTTTATGTACCTCTTCTGTGGCCAACTGATACGTATGCAAAGAAGCAAGTTATTTTGCATCATCTGGGGGCTATTCTCAATTACAGGTGTTTTCCATGTTTTCTAGTCTGCCAGTTTTTACCACAGTCCTTGTATTGCTGGAGAGTTCCTTCATATTGCTCCATTCCCTTTTCTTACTTATTGTTTAGCAACAGGCAGGATCTGCAAACTTTTGTTCACTTGATTTAGGTTAGCTCAGAGACGTCACATGAGTCCTGTTGGACCCAGGCATCTTAGGGTTTTAGCCCTGTGAAAAGTCACAGGAACAAAAATTTTCCTGTAAGTGCGAAATCACAGGATTAGATTCACGGTACTCATGGAGTGAGCACTATGACCGTCTGCAAGTTTTTATTTCCAATGCAAGAGTGCAAAGCAATTGTTTTCCAAAAACAGTTACTGTACCTAAAATATTTTACGTATGTGGTTTATAAATAGTACTTAAGATAACTGGAAGAGATAAGGGGAGGGAAGAGGTGCCTGTCCCCTTTTCTCTCCAGCTTTTTTAATTCCATTAATTTTCCCACCCTTTTTTGTATGGTCTGCCCCATTAATTTCCTCTGTGATGTTCAGTAGAGTGTCTTTGGTCAGTGTGGGCAATTAGGGAAAAAAAAAACACACCAGATTTTTTTTTTTAAAACAAGAACATAAATATATAGCAGTGAGCAAACATCCAAATGCACATGTTGCTTAGCTTTGGCAACTGGACTAGATGAGAAGTTTTCTTGAATCATCAATGCTTTTGTTTGAAAGCTTTATTGTTTAGTCCCTTCACCTACGAACAGCTGCATCTTAATGAAAGAAATAGACAAGAAAGGTATCCATGATATAATTAGGTTCTATAGCAGTTTTATTCAAAATATGTGTTAAACTGGCAGCAACTGAATTTAGTAATTTCAGTGGCTATCCTGTCCTGGGCTAAGACTGGAGAAGAGAAAAGCCACTGATGGTCTAGTAGTTGACACTGAAATTCTTTCTTTGCTCTGCCAGAAGCGGCCTCTAAATGACTGTGGTACTTAACTTGGTATTAGCCCATCCTGCCTTAAAGATTGCTGATGGGTGTGACAAACAGAATAAAACTCACTGGAACAAATGGTGGGTTAGAAATCCATCTTAAAGGGAAAGCTCCAGTGGAGAGCTGTGACATGGCTAAGAGCCAGACGCCATGCCGTATTTACGCTCCTGGTCGTCTCTTTAGTTTTAGAGGTCGCAGCATTTTACAGCTGCGTGGAGGTGTGCTGGCCTTTGAACAAGGGAGCTGCGTTTATTAAAAGCTGTTGTTGGGTTCTGCTGTTCTGGCTGCCAGTGTCAAATGCCATCCCCTGCACACACACCCTCAACAAAAAAAAAAAGTCAGAGTTTCTGATATGCCTCTGATGAACCCAACGATTTATTTTGTGGGTGTGAATTTCCACATGGTCAAGGGCTGTGGTTTACAAGCTGTTTTGGAAAATCACTTAACAGTTTGCCCAGTAGCGATCCAAAATAACAGCTGTTATATGTCATAAATATGTAAAGATGTGTCATATGTAAATAGGAATAATACACAGATACAAAATTATGCTTATTTATAAATATATATGTAATAAATACATATATTTGTACTACATATAAATAATATAATTTAATTTTTTATATTGTATTATGTATTATAAATTATTTAAAATATTATAACATCTTATGTTAACATGGTATATATGTTGTTGTTGTTGCTATTATTATTGTTGTTGTTGTTATTATTATTATACATATTCTATTCCATAGTCAGATGAGAGAGAAAAGAGAGGTCTGGCAGAGAAGGTGTCTGACTTACGGGGCCAGGGAGCTCTGGTTCTGCTGGGATCTGTCCTGCTCCCGGTCCTATCCAGTGTTTTCCCAAACGATGCAGTGGAAGGAACAACGCACCTCCCTCCGTATTGCACTTGTGCAGAGCATGAGGCTGGAAGGAGCCACAAAGATCTGGGAGCACAGGATCAGATTTCAAAATCATCTCAACAGGTTGGAGATCTGGGCTGGAGATAACAGGGTGTGAGGTGTAAAACGCAGGGTTCCACGCTGTGGTAGGAGTAGGGAAATGCTGAAATTACAAGCTGTGTAGCAATTTTTTGGCCAAGATTTTTTTTAGGGGGCGGAAAAAAAAAAGCACTCTGCAAAGGGGAAAGGAGTAAATTTGCTCCATGGCCAAGGTGAATGGGACATGAAACAGTGATTTTCAGTAGGAGGGAAGGTCAGGGCTAGACCATCAAAATGTGGTCTCTGAGAGACTTAGAAAGCGCTGGGATAACCTGCAAGGATGCTGCCATGGGATGTCCTCACAACGAGGGTCCGTGAGCATCTGTCAGCAGGGAGAGAGGAACTGTGTCTGCTTAGGAGGAGCCCTAGTTTTTAGTGCTTTTTCTTTCATGATTAAACCCCTAGCTTGTAGGAAGTTTTTCTCTAGAACAGGAGTATAATGGATGTTTCCCAACAGGGCGGAAGAAAGACAACCAGAAACTTTTTTTTTTTTAATAGGAACTAGAGGGAGGGGAGAAAGGGTGCCTGTCTGAAGTTCTAAGCGACTGCAAAGTGCAACCTCCTAATGTAGAGCAGCGTGACCCCGTGCAAGGTGTGAACGGGTGCGATGTCAGTGGCATGAAGAGGAAAACGCCATGGCAAAACGAAAACACTTCTCAATTGGCCTATCTTCAGTTTTGTCCTTGTCATGGTACCGATACCTCCCTAGAAGTAGTCCCGGTGCAGGAAAGTGCTTGAACAGTCAGAAACCTCCTCCCTTTTTCGAACAACATGCTAGTATGGTGTTTACACCTTCGCTGGGCAAAAGTCGGGTGCTTCCATCTGGTTGCACACAGCGAGTTTCCAGAATGACAGCCAAAATTAGGGAAAGATGAGCTTTTGGGATGCACTTGGTGTTGTGGTGTTTTTTTAACTTTTCTGTTTGTTTCCTCTCCTTAAACCTGAAGCTGCAGCCTGTAAATTCTATAATTCTGGTGTCTCTCCAGTCTAAGTACAGAGAGGGAGGATGTATTTACGTTCCCTGCTAAGTGTTCTCCTGAAGCTGTAGAGAAAACCCTCGTCGCCCCGTGCTAGTTTGCAGAATCTGCTGCAACGCACCATAAGGAGCCAGCATATTTTAGCTGGTAACACTCCAAATGTCATAGCTTAGAATTTGCAAAATATTGCAGGATGGGAAAAAATGAACTATTCTCAAAATGTAGAAGCTGGCACTTTTTTTTAATCTGTGAGATTTTGATCCTTGCAGTTGAGCCAGTTTTGTACAGAAGATGCCGATGTACTTATTCAGTGGAACATTTTCTATTCTCCATCGTATGGATTATCCTGTACAGCAGCAGTCCATAGTCATACCAGGTCATGCCGCTCTGCACTGTGAGGTTAAATATCTGCTGTGATTTTATTGTAACTGAGAGCTTTTTATAGTCTTTTATTTTTTTTTCTGTGTTTAATTAGGAAAGTGAGTAATTCCTGTCTGAAATTTAGATTTCATACTGTCTTTTTTTAGGTCTGGTAGGGGAAAAAATCACATCTGGCTTCTTTTTTTTTTTTTTTTTTTCTTTTTTTTTTAAAGCATATTTTAACCTTCTCATCTGTAAATATAAAGTCAATGGTGCCTTTTTAAAAACTGAGGTCTTACAGACTCAGTGTTAAATTTTTTAGACCCAACAGGCAAACATTTATAGTGCAATGAGTAGACTACAATTGAAACTGTTCTATAAAGTTCTTGGCTTAGTCTGTGCCAGATGTGTGAATCCTAGCAATTTTAACAGACTTAATGAGTGTTGATGACTTAATTTTAACTGTTCAGGTTTTAACACTTCCCTCTCTGCTTTCCAAAAATACAGGTAACTGTTGTGGAACTTAAGCAGTTAAAAAAAAAGTGTTGTCTTTGTAACAAATAAATGAACATTAAATATCCACCAGCAGGTTGTTAATTTCCAAATCTTCTAGACTTCAAGTTACATTTCAATGTAGATTCTCCTTACAAGTTTAAAACCTGTGACCCCAAGTCACAAAAAAACTCATGCAAATGACTTGTGCCCAAAACCTCTCTTAGTTAAATCCTGTTTTCTGCACACAGCTTCACTTCATAGCAGGGTATAGCTAAGAACCCCATAAATGGCATAATTTTGCTGAAATGAATTTTAGGAATTAAACTAGCAACTTAGGACTCCACCCACTTTGTCTGAGCCTGGCATCAGCCTAAAAATCAGGCACAGTGCTGAGTGTTTGCTGAACAGGCAGTGTGATTTGATTGAAATACTGGTGACTGATGAAGATTTTTTGGCTGAGGACAGCTGGGTCAGGTATTTTGATTTTAGAAATCTGTCTTGATTTGAGGGAGAGAAGGTATTTATTGTGGAGGTGAGTGAAGAAAGCCAGAAAATTTTGTTTATGTATAAGCCAGAAAATGTGTTTATATATATGCAATATATATAAATCCATAATATGTAGATTTTTTTTCCCCTTTGTCTTACCATAAATAGTCTAAGGGCTCAGTCCTATAACATATTAAACATTATGGTGCAATCCAGCAAAACACAGATGAATGATCCCCCCAGAAACAGAAGCACTAGTCAATTAATGCTTGCAAATTTTACTAGATAATTAAGTTCCATGCGTATTTTTTCCTGATTTTTTTCCCAAATTGTCTGTGAATACATTTCCCCTTCAGCAAGCTTTTTTGTCTTGTTAGATAATCTATTCAGAAATAATGAGACTGATTGCAGTATGGAAATGTACAGCAGCCCTCCTCAGTAATGCATTCACATGTATGAAAAAAAGGCTGTCTGGCAGAGAAAAAAAATTAAAAATTTGTAAATTTGGATTTACAATTTCTTTTGGACTGCGAGAGAATACATTATACTGAGCATTGCAAATAAGTCATGTTTTGGAACAGTTCCACAAGAAAGTGAAGCATTACTGGAATATAGCATCAGGCAATTTATATGGAGGGTGGTTATTCACCCGGCCTTTTATTTGCAAGAAGCATTCCACGCTTTAATTGAGCTCTCTTCAATATGCTGCATCTGCTTTAATGCACTGTGTTTTCTGTATGCATTTGAACAGTCTCATAAAGATGGTCAAAATTTGTTTTGGTCTAGCCAGGAGTCAAGGAGAAATAGCAGCTCGGAGCCATGTAGCAGATATGCACTACTAACCATTGCAATTTAATTTTGTGTGTGTGTGTTAGCATTCAATACTTTACTGTTGGACAGTTAACTCTGTAAAGCTAAGTGACCTCTCTCCAGTCAGGCGTCTCTAAAACTGTCTTCACCTCTGCTGACCTCCTAGATACTGATAAAACTGTTTGGCTGTGTTTGATTAGCTTAGTTTACAGACCATTTAACCGGTGCAGAAGTATTTACGTGGCATAATACTGTGACGATTAAGATGGGAGAAGTAAAAACCTGGAATGACTTCAGCAGGTTTTATGAAACAGAGGTATGAATCCAGCGTGTGTGTTGGTTTCAAAATCTCAGGACTTGCCCTTTGGGCTCTGTGATTTATTTTTCTTCGGGAGAAGTCGTCGCTCTTGCTCCTTCAGTGGAAGGCGGTGATTTCTCTCCTTGCAGCAGTTGCCCTTGTGGCCGTACCCTAGTGTTGGTGCCCTGCCCAGGTTTGTGAGATTCACACTGGGCACGAGGAATGTGCTTTTTAACAAGATAAGAGCAGAGCAAATTGCTCTGTGTTTAAGTAAAACTGATGCTCTTCCACTGTCCTAGCACAATTAAAAAGTGGAAGGTCTGAGTGAACACATCTAGACATCAGCTGTTTGGTGTCTTTCTTTGGCTGCCTCCACCTGTGAATTTCAGTACTTGCCTGCACTGTTCAGTGTTGGAAGACAGGTTTTTTTGTTCCCACTGGCATAGCTGTGGTGAATTTGTAGTACTACGTTATACTCATCCTTTTCATCAAATGCCTTTTTTTCCACTACTAATGGCCACTGGGCAGTTATTTTCACTGAGGTGTTCCAAGGGAGCTGCCAGTCTTTTTTTTTACCTCTCTTCTTTTTTTGGCAGACTGTAGCTCTTCAGAAGAAACTGGGATGACCAGTGCATGTGCCCTTTCCTACCCAGGTCATTCATCAGGGGACACTTCATTGTGCCTCTCAGTGAGGAGATGGAGGAGCATCTGTGTGTGGCTCTTGAGACTCCTGTGCGGAGGGGGAGCTGGAGCCTTTGCTCAAATGCAGTTTTGCCCTGGCAGCCACCAGATGTCATTGTCAGAGTTTAGGGACTGGGTTGGGAAGTCAGTAGGAAGTCTTGAAGGACACATCTGGTTGCCTCAACGGTACTATACAAATCTTCCTGTAAAACTAAGGCAACCTTTGGTAGTCTTGGGGAGGGCAATAGGTGGGGGCATCCTGGCTGTGCAAAGGGACCAGAGCTTTTGTGTGGATGAACCTACTGTTTCTCTGGATTTTGTGTGGGATGTCTATCTTGCACAGTTTGGAGGTGCAGTGAGTTTCTTGCAGTCTTGCACGGGCTTTTTGTCCATGGCTGATGTCCCGGGAAATGTGCTTCTGGGGCTAGGTTAAGCAGAGGTATGCAGCACTGCCTGGTGTAAAAGCCTCCTTCTAGACAGCCAGCGACTGGGAGAGTTGGACCCAGGCCCCCATGACTGACATCAGAGCCCTATGGCGCGAGGTCCTTCACACATGGTGGGAAGGTCCGCTGTTCCCACTGCATACTGCTTTTACGTGAATTAATATGTGCTCTCTAAGGCATGAGTTATCTTGTTGAAGCTTTATTGAAGGTCAGGTAAATTAAGTTGTATAGGTCATTTTCATCTTCTTGATGCACCTTTCCTCTCTATTTAATGACTACTTTGAAACACTCTCACAGCCGTTAGAGGTCTAGCAGTTTTCCCTCATGGCTGTTGCACAAGTGTGATCGTATCTGGTTCCATTTGTTTTAAGTGCTGCACTACTTTTAATTATGCTCTGCCTGTGCAAGATACTTTCTCAAAAATAACAGAAGCGTATCACTTTTGCTGTATTTATAATTATACTATAAGGAATTCAGAAGGATGTGAAACTAAAATTTCTGCTGATATGACATGCTATTTGAGAAACAATGTCTTGTTTTTGTTGTCTGTGGGGTTTTTTGCTGGTTTCAGGGGACTGACAAAAGAAAATGGCATTACCATTTTTCACATGGTTTGACCCATTAGATTGTTTGGTAGAAAGTATTTGAGTAGGCGGCAAATTGAATTGCTTTTACATTTTCAAGACACTTAAGATAGAAAATAGAAAAGACAGCACTAGATAAACATGCTGCATATATAATAATATTACTGCCAAGGAAATTTAATTCAGTCTTCAGTGATGGGTATGGGCAGATATGTTGCATTCAGCTAGAGATAAGGTAATGCATGCAGTGCAGTCTCAAGTAAGTAGGAACAGCATGAAACTGATATTTTGCATTAGTTGTGTATTATTTATTGTATCTAATATAAGTGTACAGTGGACACCTGATACTACCACCATCTGCCTGGTGTCAGGTACTGTGTCTGCATGTGGAAAGGGGAGGGTGATATTTTCTGGACTTTCTGTACAAGAGTTGCCTCAGAAAAGCTTTTATTTTGTAAATTACTACTTCGCTAGTGCTTTTCTGGGTAATTTGCTTTCTTTGCTCAGGCTGTACTTCTGTCATTAAAAAACAAGATTTGCATTAATAGAGTCATAGAATCATAGAATGGTTTAGGTTGGAAGGGACCTTAAAGATCATCTAGTTCTAACCCCCCTGCCATGGGCAAGGACACCTTCCACTAGACCAGGTTGCTCAAAGCCCCATCCAGCCCGGCCTTGGACAATTCCAGAGATGGGGCATCTACCACCATTCTGGGCAACCTGTTCCAGTGACTCACCACCCTGACAGTAAAGAATTTCTTCCTAATATCTAAATCCACCCTCTTTCAGTTTAAAACCATTACCCCTCATCCTATCACTACACTCAAGATCAAGAGTCCCTCCCCATCTTTCCTGTAGGCGCCCTTTAGGTACTGGAAAGCTGCTATAAGGTCTCCCCGGAGCCTTCTCTTCTGCAGGCTAAACAACCCCAACTCTCTCAGCCTGTCTTCACAGGAGAGATGCTCCAGCCCTCCGATCATCTTTATGGCCCTCCTCCGGACTCGCTCCAACAGGTCCATGTCCTCCTTATGTCGGGGGCCCCAGAGCTGGACGCAGTACTCCAGGTGGGGTCTCATAAGAGTGGAATAGCTGGGGAGAATCACCTCCCTCGACCTGCTGGCCATGCTTCTTTGGATGCAGCCCAGGACTGCAGTTGGCCTTCTGAACTGCAAGTGCACATTGGTGGTTCATGTTGAGCTTCTCATCCAGCAACACCCCCAAGTCCTTCTCAGGGCTGCTCTCAATCCATTCTCTGCCTGACCTGTATTTGTGCCTGGGGTTGCCCTGAACTGCATGCAGGACTTTGCACTTGGCCTTGTTGAAGTTCATGAGGTTCGCAGGGGCCTACCTGTCACTACTGTCAAGGTCCCTCTGGATGGCATCCCTTCTCTTCAGTGTGTCAACCGCACCGCACAGCTTGGTGTTGTTGGCAAACTTGCTGAGGTTGCACTCAATCCCACTGTCCATGTCACTGACAAAGATGTTAAACAGAACTGGTCCCAGTACCAACCCCTGCGGGATGCCACTCATCACTAGTCTCCACTTGGATATTGAGCTGTTGACTGCAACTCTCTGAGTGTGACCATCCAGCCAGTTCCTTATCCACCAAGTGGTCCATCCGTCAAATCATGTCTCTCCAATTTAGAGACCAGGATGTTGTGTGGGACAGTGTCAAATGCTTTGTACAAGTCCAGGTAGTAGCTGGCCACTAGTGTACAACAGTCCCAGTATTTTATCTCAAGACAGTGAAAAGCAGCAGTTATGATCAACTGTTGTAAGAAACTAATATTCCTGGGCTCTGAGGGTAGGAGACTGCAGGAAGACAGTTTTGGGATAGTACAGTGTCAGAATATACTATGAAGGGGAAGAAAGTCTCAAGTTTGAAAAAGTGCTTTGCTTGAGTGCTCTGAAGAGATAGAGGCTGGTAATATCCTTAGATGGATAATGAGGGAAGGAAGAAAACAAAACAAAAAATGCAGGGAAGTTTCCAGCCATTCAAGTAGCAAATTAACTGATGGAAGAAACTATCTGGTGCACCAGATAATATGGTGGTTACACAGCTCGGTGCTGTTTAGGTGGCAGATGAGGTGCGACTCAGTCTTGAGTTGCCTCAAGCCACATAACTCAGGACAGGTGCTTCCAGAAAGAGGTTACTGCATTTTGTTATAAATCTCTCAAGGGAAAACCAAGTTTTCAATCAGATTCTCTAGACAGGAGACTACAGTTCCCTCGAAAATGGTGTGGTCTGCCTTGGTCCTCTCCACTCTCCATCCGGCTGCATCTGAAGACCCCAAGGAGAACCACGCAGGATGTCCACAGTGCGCTACCCTTTGCACTACAGAAATGTAGCTCCTGTTTCACAGAAGGAGAAACTGAGTCAGAGGGACCTGTGCTAGAGGTTTTTTTTGTTGCTAAAGGCCATTATGTGCAGAGACCACTGAGCTCCTGACTGTGCCGCAAGATGAGAAACACCTATGGGGTGATGAACCAGGGTTGTCTTTCTCTGCCTGAGAGTGCTGACTGCTACAGTGATTTTCCTTCCTGCCTGGAAAGGGGTGAGCTCCAGAGGATGAAAGAAGGATGTTGCAGCATTGGGCTTGAGCTGTGCAATTCCTGCTGCATGTGTCTGCCCCAGAGTATGGAAAGTTTTGTGTTTGAACAGGCCACCTTCCCCAAGGCTGGAGGTACAAGGACAAGACTTCTGTTTCTTAGGCTTTTTTCTGAATCATGTGGCTGGATTTTCAGCTAGCCTAGTAGTGTCACATTTATAATTAAAGGAAAACAGCCTGTTTGCCACTGCCCTCCATTGTTCCAAAATCAGAGTTGTTACCAGAGCACAAAACCAGTGATCCAGTCTCTGAGGAATGGGGACTGCAGGTCTGGCAGTATAACAGGTCAGAGGGCTACAAAATGCAGAGAATAACCTTTACCCTCTCACCTGCACCACCGAAAGCAGAGAGATCCTTCTCCAATGCCGTATGAAAATGACTTCTTTTGAGGGGGAAATGTGTGCGAGAGGCTCACTTGGCTATAGATGTGGGCAAAAGTAAAGACCAGTGTGTTCTGGTAAATGCAGGGCTCCACTGAGGACTGACATGTGCTGCAGTCCTGGTGAAATCTGCACTTCTCCAGGTGGAGGGGAAAAGTGCTCAAGAAAGAAGGTGATCTTAATGAGTGCCTGAGCCACCGTGGTTGGCTTCCAGGTGATGCCCAAGGTCGGGAGCAGGCTGAGCGTCGCTGGGTTCATGCTCTTGCCCTGTGTCATGGAGGACATACATACAATAACAATACAATAACAAAGGTAAAGGAGGGGGAACATGAATGAACAGTTGCAGACCAGCCTGTGCCCGGAGAGCACCGTGAGCTGTCCTGGCAGTTTAACAGTAACCTGCTCCTCGTGCTTTCTTGGCTCCCCTGTCAGCAAGGGCTGGGAGTGTGGTAGAAGTGAGACACAAAATACCCTTCCCCACAGAGAGGGTGAAAGCAATAGTTTTTTCTAGAAGGAGGAGGGAACAATTTTCAACAGTGTCTTTTTGGGGATGATACCTTAGCCAGTGATACCTCGAGGAGAAAGGGACTACAGCGAGGCAGCAAAAAGACAAAAAAATGGGCAATGGAAGAGGTATCTGGCAGTGCCTGATGCTCGTCAGGGAAGGCAGCTTGCTGTGTGTGGTGCACATGGACCTCGTGTGCTCCAGTGCGCCTGCAGCGTGCAAGCCACCAGGCTTTCGTGTGCAAAGCAATATGCCTGCATTTTGCTGACAGAAACGGAAAGTTTTTTTGCTCTTCCTTATGAGATGTGTTTGCTTGTTACGCTAGGGGAACATGGAGTAACCTGGGCAGACAGAATGACCATGCATACGCTGGGGTAAGACACAGTGATTGTTCTGACAAAATCCTATTTTATTCTGGTTTGTTTTGTGTTCGTAAAGGCCTCTGCAGTGCATGCTGGGGATTGAGTGGGCTGGGAGTGGGAAGTTGCAGGCTGCTGGGGAGAGCAGTTTTTCAGGAACTTTTGCTGCTGTAAATGAAACCCATAGCCTGTCTGGTTGCCAGCTTCTTCTTCACAGTTAACAGAGAAGGCTGTCTAGAAACTGCCATAAAGGGCAATCCTTGATTTTCTGTGGTAAGGGTGGTTTGAGAAGATATGCAAGCATTGTGAATTTAATTTTACAGGCTTCTGTGCATGCACTGCTCACCAAGAGTGCTCCCTCTGTGCTGAGTGGCACAGAGAGCACACCCTGCTCCAGCTCTTGCACCCTGACCAAAGTCTTCCCCCCCCGATTTCACGATTGTGCAGACCGTTGCACTAGTGAGATGCATCTTCTGTTAACCTCAGTGACAAAGGAGTTCAGTGTGGCGTGAATGGGGAAGCGCAAGGAAAATCAAGTGAGTGCCCTCATTGTACATCACTCAGGGTCTGGGATATGACTGCAGCTGGGAGTCCCACTTGACTGGGACATGCACGGCAGCAGCACGCGCCGTGAAGGTGCAGGGGCTGGATGGAGCTGGTGAAGTTGAGCCAGGCACAAAACCTTGCCTTCCACCAATCCCTCTGGATGGGCCCAAGCGTTGCATGTATTTCTCAGTGCCTTTATGCCTAATGGTAAAACTACTAGCATTATTGGGGCAGTTAGATGCTATGAGGAAGCATTAAGAAAGTTACAGGCATATATGGGTGTTGCTGAAACTGTCAGTGAGTATTTGAGTTAGACAGTTGGGTAAAAAGTAAATTTCTTAATAGTAATTACTAAAGTTGGTCTGTAACTTTCTGTGGAAGTACTTGTTAAAGCACAGGCAGGTAACAGTGTTGCTGTGTTTCACTGAACAGTTTAGTCCAGTGATAACATTACCACTTGTGTTCTTCACAGACATTTGTTTAAAATATATCTGTGTTTTGGTTTTTTGGGGCTTTTTGCTGACATTAATTTCTTAAGTCAGTCTTTTCCTAATGTTAACTGCTGGTGTCATAGACATGGTACATTATTGGCATCAAAAATGTTCCAATAGGTAGCAGAAGTGAGCTGGTTGTTTTCAAAGCATGAAACTCATAAATACAGAACAACACCAAAACAGGGAGCCCTGAACAATACCACTCTAGCTGAGCCCAGCACTGGATGTTGCACAGCTATGGCTGTGGTTGAGATGTGCACCGTGTTCCAGTGATAAACACCCCACATTTGCAGCCACCCAGGTGAGCAGGTCCGTCTCACTGAGCACTGCCTGCCTAGCGTCAAGGTAGTCTCTGGTGCTGTCTCACCTCTCTCTTGCCACTGGTCTGAGTGGCCTCTGGATTGGAGGGCAATGGGAGAGAGGGTGTCTTCTGCATGTCTTGTATGTTCACAGGGTTGGCTCAAGTATCGGTTCTAGTTGCAGGCACAGAACCAATGCTGCCTGCCAAATGATATATTTGTCCCAGATACTGCTCTCCCTCACGCCTACCCCCTTCTTGCTCTGTTCATTGGATTGGACTCCAAATGTGAACAACCAGAAGCTTTGCTTTTAAATAACTTTTTTTTTAATGGGTAGTTACCAAACACAGTGCTCTTAGCTATGAGATGTTTAACTTGTGCAGCCGTGCGGCAGAGAGAGAAATCTTTTGACTGCCCTTTCCCTATCTATGATCTTTCAAAAGTGTACAGCCAAGAGATTTTAATTTCTTGCCTTTTTGTCTTTGGCAGATTTACTCTCGTGCTGCAGAGTTATTCTAAACACAAGCCTTTTAAAATGCTCTGCAAGGCTTTATTTTTGTTCATATCTGTTTTAGAAGTATTCTGATGTCCGTTTGTTCCAATCTGGCAGACAGTAAATAGGTTAAATTTCACCTAACATCCCTGAGTGTTTTGCTTGCTTTAGCGACCGTAGGGTTAGACTCCACTGTAGTGTGATGTTGGTGCAGCTTGAAATGAAACCTGATTTTAGGAAAGGTGGCCGCACCTCCAAGGGTCAAACTGAAGACCACGCTGTATGTTTTCAGCTGATGTAAGAGTGGTGACACAGAAGATGTTTAAAGGGGGAACAGAGCTGTTCAGTTTTATCCCCTGCTGCTGCTGGGCTTTATGAAGTTGGTGATGTGGAGCTTGCACTTTGCAAGTATAATTTGGGATGCCTAAACTTCTCAGATGTCCTCTGTATTTTGTAAAGCCTTTGAGTGCTCTGTTTCAGTGCAGTTGTTTTCATTGGCATTGACTATTGTAATTTGGTTACAAACAGGTATGGTTACAGAAGTGCCAGCATCTGTGCGCCATCAGAAGCAGCATCTCAGCACTTGTGTTTCCACTCTAGCAAAAAGGTTAAATTTGAAAAGGTGATTGCAGAGAGATCTGCTTATCAATACTGTAGATGATACAAGGAAAAACATGTAGATCTGTCCTGCAAGACTGTATTCTTCTGTGGGTGTGGCAGCATTTCGTTTTCTATCACTACAGGAAAGCGTGGGTCAGAAATTGCTTCCAACCTTTTGTCTAGCCGGGCCAGGGATATGTTGTGCCCCACAGGACAGTGGGTGAAATGTGCCCTTCCATTTGGCATGCCAGCCAAGTCCCCATGTAGGGGGCTGCTTTGCTAAGGTCTGGTTTGCAGCATTGTTGTTGGCTTTGCACGTGTAATGGGACTCCAGCTGGAGGTGCCAGCTTGCTCTGACCCTTCAATATAATCTCAGTAAACAAATGCTATTGAAATCTTAGACTGAACTGGCAGCATCAGTAGGGTTAGGAAGCTGAACACAGCAGGGACACTGGCATTTTTTCAGCGTTTTCAGTGATAATACTCAATCTGCATCCCCATCCTTCTCTTTGGTGACAGCATGCACCTTTTACTTGTGGTTGGGCATGTGGAAATGGAGGGGGAGTGGGACAGGGACTGTCCTTCAGATCTGGTGGATCTTGTTTTCTCCTGTCTTGCACGTGGCACAGTGGCTCTTGAGGTCCATGCTGGTAAAGGTGAAATGCTGTCAATAGGAAGCAAGGGTGAAAATCAGCTCAAGATCTGGTATAAAGCAGGGGGTAATTGTCCCTCAGGCTTCTTTCTCAGACTGCTGCAGCGTTGAATATGGATATTGCAATTTGCAGCAGGGTGAAAGGGCATCTTGCCTTGGCAAAGTCAGAATAAGTGTTATCCAGAGAGAGATATCAACAACATCACTGCTGAGTTTGGTGGTAGTAATTTTTACTGCTCCCCCACCAACTCTCTCTCAGTGGTAACCATTTGCAACTGGAAGAAGCCAGCCATGTTTGCAGACACCTAAAGAAGGGTGCAAGGCATTAATACAGGAATATACAATACAGATATTTTTTTTGTTTGTTTTGGACTCATCATACTAATAAATAATCAGCAGCTCTGACTGGAGCTGCTCTTTCTGAGAGAAGGGGGATGAAGCTGTCCAAGTGCATTGCCAAAGAAGTCCTTTTGGAAAAAGGTCAGCAGAAATTCGAGAAAGCTGGTCAGGGCAGTTCAATACGCTTAGCCCATGCATTAATGTCAACATGTTCTTTTTCACCCTTTCTTCTTTTTGTTTGGTTTCTAATTTCTAAATAAGAGCCCGTGTCATTCCTCAGTATAATTCCAAAAGAGCTCTTCTAGGTTCTGCTTTATTCCTCCAAACAAGACATGTCCAGATATCTGCTGAATCTTCATGAACAGTTATGTGTAAGAGACCTGACTCGCTTCAAATGCAGATACACTCCATGACACAGTTGGATGAATGGATATCTATCTAATGTGTGCATGTCCTTGCTGAAAAAAAGCTCTGTGTTAACTTAGACTGTGATTGTCAGTTATTCTTGGCATGTTTTCTAGTGTTTGTAATTAATTGCTAATAGGTTATTCGTATCTGGAGAGAGTTAAAAGAAATTAGATATTGATATCAATGTTCCTGGAATGGTGATAGGGTATAAACTTCAGCTCGTACTTGTGGGATAAAGGTTTCTTTTTTTCTTTTTTTTTTGAATGAGCAGTGGCTGTATATTTTTTACTAACTATTCAAAGGCTGGACTAAATGCAACCCCAAGAAAGGATTAGTTGGAAACACTGTCAAGCTGAGATAGTAAAATATCTTCTGCTATCTTTGAAACCCACTGTGTTTTAAAAAATATTTTGGTTTATTCTCTGTCTTTTAATTGACAAGAGAAGATAAAGTCTGGAGTACCACAGATGGAAAGATTTATATTTTAAAATCTTTTTTTTCTGTTCTCTTTGGAGAGACTAAGAAGTTTATCTGGATGCATTTCTTGAAGGAGGGTAGTGGTGTGCTTTGGAGGTGTGTACCTTAAAATAAATTACTGTCCTGCTTGTAATTACTTTTATTCAGCTGTTTTTACTAGCATGCATTTTGCCTAGGGCGATGTCTCACTCTAATCATGAAATGAACCAGTATGAGCAGAAATGGGTAATTTTGGAAGGGTTTTCCACATCTGTTTGGTGCAATAGATCCAGTACTAATGAAGCATAGCAAGAACAGACTTTAATGAAGACATGCAATGCAACTGTGTAACAATGTATGCGACAACATATTCATGGTTTTTCTTATACATCCCCTTACATTTTACTGGTCGCATGATACATAGTCTTATTTGTATTTGCTCTGCCAAACATTCAGCAGCGTAAGTAGCATGTTCTGAACTCCAGTCATCCAAAGGCTACGTTCCTGTTTTTGAATCTCCAAGAGGAAATGAGTGAGGCCTCTTGAGACTCTTGAGAGTCCTCCATGACAGATAGAGCTCTTCTTCCAAAATCTTCCTTTGTGTGCCAGCTGCCGGTAAAACATGAATATTCTGGGCCTTCTCTCTGTTTCTTAGTCATGCACCATCCCTAAATCTCCATGTTGTACATGCCAAATCTTGCACTGATGTTAGTAAGAACCGTGCTTGCTTGAGAACACAAATTGAGCTCTTTTGGCCAAAGCTTTGGAACTTGCCTGTCTAAAGCTTTGACAGGTTTTTAGGCACTTGGGGTCAGATTTCATATATGTTTACATGCCTACAGAGACCTCTGAAAATCCCACTCAGTGTCCATCCTTTTAATTACATATGTGCTTCTGAGAACTGGGGCCTGGGTTGACTGAGCCAGCCAAGGTCAAAGGGACCTTTTCCATGTATATATGTTTAAGCCTCTGTAGCTCCACTCCCCCTGAACTCAGACATGCAGGCTTTCAAAATGCCGTGCAGAACAGCCTAGGTAGGCTCTGTCCCTGAGATCTCTGCATCGTGCTATGGCCCGCTCCCCACTTTCTCCATCAAGAGCAACAGTAGGTCAGGCTGGTTGCCCTGTGGGGTTGCCACCAACTCCTGACCTGTATGTGGGTACAGCATCATGAGGCTTCGATCTCTTTGGGCACTCTCAGGGAACCCACCTCTGTAATCTTAAAATGTAATCTGTTTTAAACCTTGGTTTAAATTTTAGGATAATCTGAATTGATCAATTATATGCTAGAGGCACGCAGCTAGAAATGGCATTAAATCCAGTTGGTGACAGGTCTCAAGCGGTGTTCCTCAGGGCTCAGTTTTGGGGCCAGCCTTGTTTAATATCTTTATTAATGGTCTGGAGGAGGGGATTGAGTGCACCCTCAGTAAGTTTGCAGATGACACCAAATTAAGCAGGAGTGTTGATCTGCTTGAGGGTAGGAAGGCTCTGCAGAGAGATCTGGACAGACTGGATCGATGGGCTGAAGCCAACTGCATGAGGTTTAACAAGGCCAAGTGCCGGGTCCTGCACTTGGGTCACAACAACCCTGGGCAATGCTACAGGCTTGGGGAGGAGTGGCTGGAAAGCTGCCTGGCAGAAAAGGATCTGTGGGTCCTGGCGGACAGCCGGCTAAACATGAGCCAGCAGTGTGCCCAGGTAGCCAAGAAGACCAAAGGCATCTTGGCCTGTATCAAGAACAGTGTGGCCAGCAGGAGTAGGGAAGTGATTGTGCCCCTGTACTCAGCACTGGTGAGGCCGCAGCTTGAGTACTCTGTTCAGTTTTGGGCACTGCAGTCTAGGAGGGACATGGAGGTGCTGGAGTGTGTCCAGAGAAGGGCAGCAAAGCTGGTGAGGGGTCTGGAGAACATGTCTCATGAGGAGTGGCTGAAGGAATTAGGATTGTTTAGTCTGGAGAAGAGAAGGCTGAGGGGAGACCTCTACAACTACCTGAAAGGAGGTTGTAGTGAGATGGGTGCTGGTCTCTTCTCCCAAATAACTAGCGATAGGACAAGAGGAAATGGGTTCAAGCTGCACCAGGGGAGGTTTAGGCTGGACATTAGCAAAAAATTTTTCACTGAAAGAGTTATCAAACACTGGAACAGGCTGCCCAGGGAGGTGGTTGGGTGACCATCCCTAGATGTGTTTAAAAGTTGTGTAGATGTGGTGCTTAGAGACATGGTTTAGTGGCAGACCTGGTAGAGTAGGGTCAATGGTTGGACTAGAGGACCTTAAAAGTCTTTTCCAACCTAAGCAATTCTATGATTCTATGATTCTATGAAATGTTTCCAGGGATAACAGAAAAATTGGTGCATAGTTGGGTGGAGCACTTCTGATTTTTTTTATCCACTGGCTGTTGACTACAGGATGTTACCTAGTATTTCTGACTGGCTTATATTTGAATGCAAATCCTTGCTTTTACTGGCTTATCTCTAGGGCAGCTTCTATATTTCTTTTTTTTCTGCATCATGTCAAAGTCTTGTGTAGGAACTTCATTAGGGACTCAACTGCGTATGATCTGTTATGCATAGTTGGATACAAGCCTGTTCATGGAATAATCTGTCTTTTTTTCTTGTATTTTTTTGAAGTCTGCTCTTTCTTGCAACTCTTTTCTCCAAGTTTTTGGGTTTTTTTGAAGATTTTAAAAAGCAACTGCAGGGCAGGACCTCAGTCTGATACCAATAGTTTAATGATAATTGTTGATACTTCAAAAAGTGCACTGTAAAGACAGTTTCAGAATATTTTTCTTGCTGAGAATTAAGTCCCTGGAAAATGATTTAACATCCAAAACCATCTCTGTCTTTAAAAAAAAAACAAAACAAAACAAAAACACAAACCGAAAAAAAGGGAAAATCTAAACCATTACATTCTAGTATAGAAAGTGGAATTTAATCCTCACGCAGAAGTGCTGACTTGCTGTGATTGTTCTAATTTTCTACAGAAACCAGTTCCCCTGTTTTGTGTAGATGGTTAACAGTGTGGTTTCGCTGGTACTATTTAGCCAAATAACGCATGTTTTCAATATTGCCATAGTTGCACTATTCCAATTTCCCTTAGTTTAGAAAAGCCCTGAAGTGAGAGAAATCCTACAAATAAAAACTACAAACTGAATCTGGCACAGTAAAGTCTTTCATCAACAGAAGCTGCTTGCGTTTGCTTGTGAGGAATAACATGGCATAGTTAAGTTGTCTGGGCTAGAACTGAAGGTCAGTTTTCCACTAAGAAGATGGGAGAGTTCGGTCTTCATAATTTGTGTGCAAGTCAACATTAATATTGCTGTTTTCTTTTTAGTAAATACATGCAGACTTTCTCTTAATACGATTTCTAGGAAAATGAAAGGCCAGGGAAAACATCTTGCCTTCAGGCTGTGTGTGCTTCATTCTTCTCATTGTAATTCTAAAATTAGAGAGGGTGTGCACACTTCATTGTAAACCTAGGAAATTATATATTTTGAAGGTTTTCCAAATGTGTGGTGCGATTTCTCCATTAAAGAATGATTATGAACTGCAAACTGAGGCAAATGCTAGAGTCTTTGATAAAGTGCGGTTTTGTATTCAGATCATCCTGAGAAATGGTGTGAAGAAAGATGTAATTTTGGAACAAATTTTAATAACACAAAATAACCAAGCCATGATACATAAGCTCCCTGGTAGCTAAGTAAAAGCTAAGCTTTTTTTCAAACACTCAGCTCTTTAAAATCTTATGGTTGATAGACTTTTCAGAAATTATTTGCCAGAAAATGTGTTCTTCCTTTCAAAATGTCCTATGCTGAATGCAGAGCTAGTAAAATAGGAGAGATGGCCAAGACTGACTTGAGGCTACAGTAAAAATCCCTGCCACGTTTTACTAATCCTAATGCACAGGCATCTTCTCAAGTACTCCTCTGACCTACCCCATTGGCTGCATGGTATAGCAGTGTACATTGGTGTCACCGTCATATTTACGGTGACGTTGCTGTCGACAGTCATATTGACAAGGCTTGTGGAGATGCTGTGAATACCGGGTCTTTACCCCAGCACTGTTTCAACAGTGTTGCTGAACTACCAAGGTGTTGGCTGGATGCAGAGTTCCTTGTCCCTGTCATTTCTGCCTCCTCCCCAGAGCAGCTTTTATCCCAGAGGCTTCACATCAAGTATTAGAGGTACCTGAGAGTCCCTGCTTGGTTATTGCAAGACCCAGTTCTGCCAAAAGCAAAGCAGGGACACGTTGTGTTTGCTCTGGAAAGCCAGGTTGCTGCCCCCACCCCCAGCTTGCTCTGAGTGAGGATCCCAACTCCTGTCTGAAGCATAGCTTGCAGTCATTAGAAGTGGAGCTAAGAGTTTCTAGCACTTACAAGAGATGCTGGATTGACAGAAAAGGAGAAAGAAGTCTTACTCTTGTTTCCTGCAGGCTTGACCCCCTTAGCACGCTTCAGCCCTGCTCTGAGGGCTACAGGGGTGGCTTTGGGCTCTCATGAACAGTTGGAAATTCCTGGGTAAACTCTAAACCTGGACCAGAAACCAAACAGCTCCAAAAAGGCTGTTTTCCAGAGCTGTAACATACCTGTGTTTGAGCACAGCCTGTGTATTTGCACGTGACTTGCAAAGCTCTGGAAAGGGCTGTAGAGAAAGACCCATAAGCAGGCAGTGCTGTATGTGGGGTCACCCACTCATGCTGAATTTCTCAGCAAATGTTGTTGGAGCCAAAGCTCCAACAGGTATTATCTTGCTGGGTTTTTTTGTTTTGGTTTTTTTATATCTTAAATTTTGGTAGGCAAAATGTGAACTCAAAGTGAGAGATTCTGGCTTACTACAGGGATCAAAGGACTGGTGACTCAGCTAAAAAATGCCATCTATCAAAGATAACAATACAAGAATTATATGAGTGTAGAGGCATTTTTGAATCAGTTCTTGCTCCCCAAAGAACAAAGATCAAAGGTCACTCATCCAGGGAACTGGCTGCAGCGACATTCCCTGGGCAAGTCCAAACTCATAAAATAGACGTTTAGGCCTGGTTCAGTGACCACGCAGCTCAATGGAGTCTTCACCTTGGTGGGTATTAGATCAAGCTCTCCTAAGCAAATTTGATGGTGGATAGTTTGGCTGCATCACATCAGCTGTTTCTTTCTGTGCAGCTGTGGTCCTGCCTCTATTCAAGGAATGAGCACCAGTGGAGCGATAAAAATGGCAGAGCTGGAAACCTTCATTTTGACTTTGCTGTAGAAAGACACTTTATGAAAAGAACGGATTGGGTTTGAAGGTGTGGAAAAGTTCAGCGTCAGACCCATTACAACCTCAAAGGAAGGCAGAGCCAAATTCAAACAAGTGGTAGTTGCACAGCTTTCCATGGGCTTATATCCAGTATGGATTTTGCCCTGATCTTCATTCTTGCTACATCTTCTCCACTGTTGCTAGTGGAGAAAGCCATGAGTGCAACTGAAAATATTTGCTCTCTCCATGCTTTTGCTCTGGAGAACTTTCCACCATTGTAGGAACAAATGCTGGAGCGAACAGTGAGTAAATCATTGTTTTTTGTAGGAAGATGGGGCATTTATGTTTTTAAAAGCAGTATTTGAGCTGGTCCAGCTGGTGTATTTTTTATTTTGAAAGTTCTATTTTATATAGAAGCATTCCTAACATATATGTTTGTGTTGGATCACATATATATTTTGTCTTTTTTGGCCACTGCAGCAGGCAGCATTCTGAAATGTAAATGTAAATTTGACAGTAGTTTAAAAAGAGGTGAGGCAGGGCTAGATTCATTCTAGCTACAGGAGGAGTCTGATACTTTAGCAGTTATGCAGGACTTGGCTTGTGGGTTCAGTTCAAGGACATTTAAAACAATTGTGTTTTCCCTCCATCAAAACTCTGCCATTTTTAAAAGTGCATTGTAAATTGTTATATGGGAGCAACCTTCTGAAAACTGGATGAAGACTTGAAAATTCATTTCTACTCCTTTTCCCTCTCCAGGCTTGGAATTTAAGGTATAGCTAGAAATAAATCCACATATGTGCACTGAGCACACAGTTGTGTTCATTCAGTGGTACATATATATGAAAAAAAAACCAACAAACCAACAAGCCTCAAACAGTTTTGCAAGGGGATGCTTATCAACTGGGGTGCTGAGGGAGAGATAGTGACTGCATAGAGATGAGACAGGTGAGCTAGATTTCAGGGGTGATGCAAGCAGCTACAAATGCTGCCCAGCATTGCATGTTGGTGGGGTGAAACACTGAATCTGCATGCAGCTCATGGAGTCTAAGTAGCAGGGAAAATTATTTCCATGTTAGGTCCCTGCAGTTCCCCTTTACCCATGTCACTAAGCTGGGGGCACACAACAGTCTTCGGATAATTCAACTAACAGTCTGTCAGTCTGCAGATCTGCTTGTGCTAAAATTTGCTTTCATTTGTCAGCCTGAAGAAACACACCTTTCAAGCCAGGGCACAGAGTCCATGTCATTTCTCAAGTCTTCGCTGCAGACCACAGTGAAAAGTGTCTGCATTAACAAAATGAGTTATGTTTCATTGAGGCTTTGAGAGAAAGGGGTGCACTTGCTAAATACTGAATTGAACAAGCAGGATTTCTCTGTCTTCCATGTTTACACTATTCAAGCACTATAACCACGTTTACACTATTCAGTGCTTTCAAAATCCTGAAGTCTTTTCTGTGTTCACCTGTAAATTGTAAGCTGCTCAGTTGTAAGCAGTGTGGAGGGTTAATATTTTACAGGATTACCTTAGTGCTACAGACCTTCTGGAAGAGCATGGCAGAACATGTCCTGTATGGGATACGCAAGGAAGATGCAAGGTAAAAAGAATGAAGCGTAGCACTGCTAAATGCTTTGACTTCTCTGGAGTTGGAGGTGCTCAGCAACTTTGCGATACATTCATGAACTGTAGAAAGCTCACTTTTCTTTCTGACATGTTCCTTGGAAGTAGGATCCTTCCTCAGCAAGAAGCAGTCCCATGCATTTCTGTACCATTCTCTGATTATCCTACTTGCTGTAAATGAAGACAATCAAATCAGGCCTATATTCCTGAGGACTGAAGCTCAGGACTGGGAAGCACCAGCACATGGGGTGGCTTGGTAGAGGATTCATGATAAGAAATAAGCATGTCTGAACAGTTATCAAGAGAGTCACAGTGAGTTGGGTGGGAATGGAGCGAGGAACAGGTCAGTCCGAGGAAGCTTAAATTGAGACATTGGCATCTGGATGAGAAGTTCTTAGGTGACAAGATCTGCTCGGATCACTCAGATTTGCAGCACCATCTGTTCTGCTCCCTTTTCACCTGCTTCTCCTCTTGGTGCTGTTTTTGGTCCCTCTATGACCCTTCAGTCATGCAAGGCTCACATAGTATTCAGTGGGTGTTGAGGAAAAAATACAAAAATAGAAGCAGTGGTGCTCGTAGCATTACATTTAGATTAAGGGCCGATCCCCCAAACTGTTCCTCGGTCCATTCTGCTGTCAATGGATGGATCATTTCATTTTATGAATGAGGCAGGCTCTTGGGAGGCTCATAATCCTGTGGTAGTCTTACATGTGAAAAGGCAAGGAAACCCCCAAATGCTGTCCCAGACAAATCCTTTTCTTTCTCGGCCAACTCTCGGAGTTTCATCAGCAAACAGGTTTTGCTGCTTTCCTTGGGCTTGCTGCGATGACAGCTGCAGTTGAAGACGTGCCACACTTGGCAAGGAAAGCCTCTTCCCTGAAGACGAACCATCAGCTGAAGAGGAGCTGTGGTCTTGTGGAGCGAGTGTGACAGACAACTGTTGACATTTTTCAGAATGGAGAACAGCACTGCTTGCCCAGAAAGATGTGTGGTTCTTTCCTTCTACTTCCCCCTGGACCCCCATCTCAGGAAAACATTCTTGGTGCTGCTCATTGGTAATAGGAACGATAATTGTGGTTCATTGTGGATGAAACCCTGGCCTGCTTATTCAATAGCAGAGCTTCTACTGACTTCAGAAAGACCAAGCTAGAAGCACAGAAGCTCTGAGACACACAAAAGGGAAGGCACTTGCTACACACGAATGATTGCATTGATACAAAGGTTGGGATAAGCCTAGAATTGTGGAGGCGGAAAATTAGCATGAAGGTTTTTATTCCTACTGTAGATCCCTATTTATTTCTAAATCAGTTTTTACAGAGCTAAAAACATGAAAAAATAGTATAAGCTCACATAATTTGGAAATAGTGATTTTTGTTAAGGTGAGAGGTTGTTTTTTCCTTGCAGACACCAGCTGGAGACTGTACAAAAGTGATAAGGAAACAGTGACAAATGAGCAGAGCTAGAGGAATGTTTCTCTAGTTTAAGGATAAATGACATTGCCAAACTACCTCACAGGCTTGCAGAACTTGCCAGAATTTGTGAGCCTCTCTGTAATTTATAATCTTTTGTTTTCTTGAGAGACATTCAATTAAAAACATGTTTTCCTAACTGAAGGGAACCATGTGCACTTTGTATCAGAGATGGAGGTCTGTCCCTTTACCCCACGGTAAAGTGGGACACCTAGTTGATTCATACCTTGCCTATAAGATGTTATTATTTTATGCATACTGTGTTTCTCTCCCTCTCTGCTGCTTCTTCGTAGTCTTTCTTTCAAGCAGAAAGTAAATTCAATAATATTTGGGTTGACATAGAAGTTTTGTACTCCTGAAGTCTGAAATTAGACAAAATGCACTGACGTATTCCCAGACCTTCCAGTTTGCTGGCCCCGTTTGAGTGAGTGGTTGTTCATGCCAGTCCTTTGACAAGTTGATGACATCCTTTGCATTATCAGTGAAGAAATCAAAACGCTGGGGCAAAGAGGCAGAGCTTTAGCTCCACTGTCAGTAGCAGTCCCCTTGTAGGAGATAGCAGGGAGGTTAATTAGCAGTGGCATGATTTTGAGTGTTCTGTTGCATGGCTGGGGCCTCTGGCATTTGGAGAGCGCTATCTGGGGGAGGCAGCAGCTCCTGCTGAGTCTGCCTTGGCTTCTTACTTTGGAAGGGAGAAATACTGTTCTTGCTGTGATCCTGGACTGACAGCTAGTGGGGTCTACAGGTCCAAAACAGGACCTTGTGCGGAACTCGGTAGTTCTCTGCCTCCTCTGGCAAATGAACGCTTCGACTTCTGCTGTTGTTGACTCCAGTCCTCCAGCAGTGTTAAGCATTTGGCTTAAGAAATGCTAATAATAAAAGAAGCCCTAATATTGTCCTTTGGCTAAAATCTTGAATGAGATAGGTACTTACACCATGGTAACCAAACCTTTAATTCACAGCACTCTCAATCTATTAGCTAGCAATTGTTTCCTTACTTGTAAGTATGAAAGCAAGAATCTTTCAAAATGAAGCAGTGCTTCCCCCTCAGATGGTGATGGAGTAACAGCCCAGTAAGTTTGGCCAGGGCAGAAAGGCTGAAAACAAACAGGATTTAAAACATGCTGAGTTTCTTTTGCTAGTATGAGAAAGCAGAGCCCAACACACAAGGGTTTGAGGCCTTTGAATGTAGAAGCTGATAAAACATTGTTTCTCCATAAAAACACTTAAAAGCCAGGTTTCAGCTATTGTAAGATTGGTTTGAAATCCCTGCTGTGTAAAGTGAGTAAATGCAGGGTTTTTTACACCTGTCTTTTAATGTTCTAGGACTCAGGTCTTAGTTTTTATACAGCTGTGACATTAGAAAGACTACTTTTTATTATTAACAAAAGCAATTTTTGCATCATAGTCTTACTTGAGAATCTTGGGCTTTTAGAAGCCCAGTAGTATCAACCTTGGGATCAAATCCCAGCAGTTGGTTAATGTAGCCATGGCTATACTGCACCCTTGAACAAAAATCAGCATGGAAGTTCCTGAAATGCTAATAATCACTAGTGGTAATAGAATTTCAAACATACATTTATGTGATACAAGGTAGTTTGCGTCAACTTGTCTAATGTTACCCTGGGAAGGAAATCCATTGCTAGCTGCCTGTGAGTTTGTGAGGGGACAGGATCCCAACGAGGTTTCTTGCCTTCTTCATAACAAAATGCACCCATCACCCTCCCTGAGCTGCAGGTCTACCAAATGTATGTTCCAGTATGCAGACACTGCTGGAGGACAGCTGCTTCCCACTGCATGCCTCTGCTTTATCGCATTTTTTTCACATTCAGCTCCTTCACTGCATCCTCACCTCTGCTGCCTCCTCCTGGGAGAGCCGCATCACAGATTTCCCCATTTGTCCTGAAGAACCTCCCACGACGTCCTAATCAAAACTCCACTACAGCACCCTCATGCACAAGAAGGGAAAGGAGGAGAGGTAGTTGACGTATACGAGTCTTTGCTCCCCGCCAGTGTTTGTTCATTCTCTGCGTGGGATAAAGGAAAGGGTTCATGATGGCCACAGCTACCAACTGCTGTTGCTCCTAGGACTTGCCTGGTGTCAGTGCTTCTTCTCTGGGTCATAACAAAGGGCCTGTTCTTACTGCTGTGTGTAAACTCAGGAAGAATTTTGTCTGCATGAAACTAGCTAAGCCAAGTCCCAACCTAGAACATGGAAGAGGGATGCTCTTCAGAGGTTGCTATTTTTCATTACCCTTTGGTCACCAAGTAAATCTCCTATGGCAAAACCATGGTTCTGGATACAGAAAATAATTCCCTTTCCCAAATAAAATTATGTTCCAGTTAATGCAATAATGGATCTCAAGGAGTGGTTTTGCAAGAGGAACACCTTCTGGCATAGCACATATTCTGTACACATTAGTCACTACAGTGACATGTTGTAAATGAGGTCGTAAAACCTAAACAAGCTGTAAAATCAGATTCTTAATTTAAGGTCCATATAGCTGCAGTGAATTACCAGCAGCTAGACATGCTTCACTCTGAATTAGATATTGCTAGGCTCTGAACTGCAGAAAAGTGCTGTGGAAGGTTAAGGCTTCGCCATCTGTAATGCAGTTAAAATACCACTGTTATTTGTACAGAAACTGTAGCTTATTTTTGCCAGCTACTGCATGATTTCAGAGTATACACGTTAGCAGGTTTTTAAGCATGAGTCATCTTATCTAATCTTACCAGTCTGAATGAATGACTTACATAATCTTTAAAATGTGATTTAGCAAACAAGAGCAGACTGTCAGACAGCAGACGAGCAGACGAGGTCCCTCTTCAGGAAAGCAGGCAGATAATGATGGATTTGCTGTGCTTTCTACAGGGTGAGTCCCTCTCTGCCAAAGTGCCATTGTCAACTTCTGCTGCAGTTGGCAAACCGAAGATGCATTGCTTCTGAATAACTGAGGTCTTTGGATTTTCAGCCCTGCAGAAACAATCTAGATCGTGGCACTTGGCCTGATCTGATTTCCCTGTGGAGAAAATGGTTCTTCAGTCAAACTGGGCTTTCTGTCTTCCCAAGATATGTCCCTGGTCATGTGGCAACTGAGCAGCTCCATGCTTTCCTGTGGGTTTGCATGGATGCAGCTTCTGACTAGAGCCCTGACTATAGCTCTCCCTTCCTTCCCCTGTTCACTTTCCAGATTTTCCTCTTTGCCTTCTGTGAGTATGGTGTTACTCCTCCCATCTTTTGATGTTTCTTCTGTGGTAGGGTGCATTGTACGTCCAGATCTTTGAATACACCAGTCAGCAGAAATGTGGAAGCCCTGGGGGTTTTGACCTCTGTCAAGACTGACAGTGTATCTTTAAAAAGTTTAAAACAAACAACCAAATATAACAAACAAATACTAGATGTTTAAAAGCTGTATGTTTGAAAAGGGGAGTCTTCTCCATGCCTGAAATGCATGCAAGGTGAGGACCCACCTCGAATACTGTGTTCAGTTTTGGGCCCCTCAGTACAAGAAAGACATTGAGGTGCTGGAGTGTGTCCAGAGAAGGCCAACAAAGCTGGTGAAGGGTCTAGGGAACAAGTCTTATGAAGAGCGGCTGAGGGAACTGCGGTTGTTTAGCCTGGAGAAAAGGAGGCTGAGGGGAGACCTTATCGCTCCCTACAACTACCTGAAAGGAGGTTGTAGAGAGGTGGGGGTCCATCTCTTCTCCCAAGTAACAAGTGATAGGATGAGAAGAAATGGCCTCAAGTTGTGCCCGGGGAGGTTTAGATTGGATATTAGGAAAAATTTCTTCACTGAAAGGGTTATCAAACATTGGAACAGGCTGCCCAGGGAAGTGGTGGAATCGCCATCCCTGGAGGTATTTAAAAGATGGGTAGACATGGTGCTGAAGGACGTGGTTTAGTGATGGTTTTGGCAGTGTTAGGTTTATGGCTGGACTTCATGATCTTAAAGGTCTCTTCCAACCTAGGTGATTCTATGATTCTATGATTTATTACACTGCACAGATGCACTAGTCATGTAAGGAGCTTTGTGTTGCAGGTCGTGCTTTGAGATCTGTACCATTGCTGGGGTTTTATGTGGGCAATAATAGAAGCTGGAATTTGAGTTACTGTTGCAGTTGTTCTCTGTGCATGCACCCTGGCTTGAACTACTGCAAAAACAAGCTTGAATCTTATACCACTTTTACTCTGTATCCTAATGATGTGCCCCTTCTTGTTCATCCACTATCCAGGACTTCCCTGCACATCATGCTTAATTTCAAAGATGTTGGAAAAATACCTAGAACTTTGGAACATATCTAGAAATTCCCATGCTGGCTCCATTCTTGACCCTATCAGTGAGGCACAGCACCTGAGTGAGGAGAAAAGACCCATGGTGAGCCTCATGGAGGGAATCATAGGCAGTACTTGTCCATTCTGTTTCCAGTTTTTGTTTGCACAGGCCACCCTTTGCTGGTGAACAAGAGTGGGTGGGCAGGGATACGAAGGCTGCAAAACCATTGGAACACAGCCTCCTCACCTCCCTCGGCACAGAGCAAACACAGTTATCTGCAGCAGGCTGGCAGGCGACTTTGAAGAGCAAGTGAGTAGGCAGGTAGTAATTTGTGTTGATTTTAGGGAAAGCATTCTCCAGGGGCAGTTAGCCACTGTGTAGCTGTCTTTTTGAGCTATGACACAGTTCATTTTGCATCTAGAAATGCTTGTGTAGAAGAGGCTGGGGAACAAAATGAGGCGTAATGTTGGTGTGAATGCTGCATTTCAGTTGGGCAAAATGTAAAGGGCTTTTCTGCCTATATTAAACTATAAGTGAGATGAGAACAGTGGGAGCTCTAAGTGTTCCAGGTCATGTTCACAAAGCACAGGAGGGAGATGGTTAGGGACAGCCTCCAAACAGGCCTGCAGAAATGAGCAGAACTTCCCAGTTACTTTTAGCTGTCTGAGAAAGTCACTGGAGGATAATGCTCTGTCATCAGGTGGTATACAAAGAGAGGCGCTCAGACCTTGCTATCATCTGACAGTGCTGCAGTTTCTTTGGTATCCCTTGATTACTTTAATGACAAAAGTTCCACTTAGGTCATTAATAATTTAAAATACGTATTTACCAAATTGAAATTGTATTGAGATGTGATCCTTTGTTTGAAAAAGTGACCTCCAGCAGGTAACAGCTGGCAAGATAGAAAACATGGATATCGTTAGAGGAATATAAACGTACATTTAATCTCTATTAATTTAGCTGAGCAGTGACCTCAAAACATTCTCAGCTCAGCCTGTGCCCAGCAACCATGGAATTTTGAGTTGTTTGAGCTCTTTTATTACTGGTCTTCTCCAGCAACTCAAATAACCTTCATTTTTAAAAGTAAGACAATAGTGTAAAGAAAGAGAGACTGTCCAGTTCTGTATTAATAGTAGTGAGGACACTGGGTGAGGGTTATGTGTTGTGGTCCATCTGTGAAGTGCTGACTTTCTTACAGACCTCTGGGGTCCAAGTTACCTGGACCTGCTGAAGTCAGCTAGAGCTTCGCAGTCTACTTTGATCTATTTCAGCCACGGTCCTTGAGGATCTTTACAGTAGGGGGTAAGGATTTCCCACCTCAGAAACGGAATAGTGGGGGGGGGGGTCCAGTATCACAGTAGTGGGATTGGTGTGAAAACTGGTTTGTGCCATCCTTCTCAATGTGATCATTGCTCTAGGATTGTACAGACATTTGACTAACTGTAACACATTTGGTTGTGGTAAAAAAAAAAGACGGCTATTGCAGTAGCTAAGTATTAAAATGCCTGGGTAACAGGAAAACGGGAATTGACTGCAGCTTAAATCTGGAAGCGAAATAAAAGTTAAAAAAATAATTATTAACAGCAAATGTTCCTGTGAACAACCTCCTACATTTGATGATTTAAACAGATGATTTAGAGCAGATATGAGAGGCCAACAGACACATACAAATTGAGCATTCCCACTGCAACCTTAATTTTTTGTCAGGGCCCTGAGGGCACCCATGGGCCTTGATAGTTCTGCCCAGCCTACCCTGGGACCCCCACCCACCCTCTGCCCATGGCCCAGGAGCCCCATGTCAGCTTAGCCTGGGTCTGTCAGTCCAGTGCCCAGTGTCTGGAGCTGGGGCTGTCCCAAGCTGCCTGGCTCCCAGCCCCAGCAAGTGCCCTGATGTTCATCAAGCAGTGACCAAGCCCGGTGCCATTAATTTCAAACATACCTTATAGCCATGTTTATATACTGTCAGAAGCTTACTACTCAGATTGTTGAATTTTGATACCAGATACCTTGGTAAACCCCTTGGAAAAGGAAGCTACAGTCCAGGAAGGTACCTATAAACAATTTCAGTATTTTTAGCTGAGTTATGTTACAATTCCTTCCTCTTCTTTGTTTACTGAAAGAATGGGCAATCTTTAAATTTACTTTATTTTTTTCCTTCTTTTCTATTCTCTTAAACAAATTAAGCATCTCCTGGATCATGTTTCATTGTCTTTTTTTATGGTGTTAAAAGAAAGGCAGATCAGAGAAACAAGTGCAAGGTCTCCTAGAAAGTCCTAGTGCTGAAGTCCTGAGAAGTTGAGGGCTTGCAGTCTCGTGTGGGATGAGACCTTGCCTGGAAAGTATCTGTGCCATGTGGGCAGGAAGCAGTTCCTGTCAGGAAAAGATGAACATGTGACAGGTTTTGTATCTTTATGTTTGACTTGAAATATTGTAGGATTCATGGCTTTGGCCCCAGAGGTCCATGCCTTGTGCTGCAAATTTCTAAATAGTTCTGGTGAAAATGGCAGGTGTTTGTCTCGAACAGAATCATCATTTAGATCTGGGAAAATAGACCGTATGGTAAAAAAGCAAAAGGTTAATTCTCAGATCTTAAAGAAGGGTAGGACTTAAACCTTGCAGGTCCTTTAAGCTTCTCTTAAGCCTTTGGACAACTGATGACTGTCAGGATAGCGCAGTGAAGGGTGAACTTGATTGTTTTTTCCTTATATTGAAAGCTAAAGTTTCTGGTCTTCATTTTGATGCCTCTCAAATTCAGCTGAAAAGGAGATATTTGATACATTTGAGAAATGTGCATAAATGATGTAAAATGTCATAAAGTCTCATCAGGTGCAGAGGGCGTGTCTGAGTTGGTTCTTGATTGCTGCCCTGATATTCAAGATAAATTGTATATTTTAAGATTTTACTTAATTGTCATTTCCTAAGCATGAAGACACAATCACCATCTTTTTGGCTGCATTTGAATTTTGTCAGAGATTTAAGCTTCAAATCATATTTCCACTGATACTGAACCAGCTTGTTTAAAAAGCTGTTTTATCTTATTTAGTACTGTATTGCAGGGATATTCCTTCCCTTGAGTTTAAAGGCCGATTTTTTTGCAGGCAGAATGAGGAATGAGGCTGCTTAAAAGCAGGCGCTGTTTTGAGAAAGGTGCTTTGGAGCGCATGCGATGAGAATGAAATGGGTTTAGCTGAGTTTACGAATGTTTCACTTGCCCGTGCAAACGTGGTTTTGCTTTGGGAATGCTGAAGAGCGGGGTTTTGCTCTCTGTTTGCAGGCGAGCAGCAAGTATGAGCTTGGCAACACGCGTCCGTGAGTGCCAGGATCCTGTGATCTGAACCGTGTCTTCAGCTGACTTCCCAGCGGCGAGGCGCTGTTGATCCTGTACCATGGAGGACTGCCTTCACACCTCCTCTGAAAACCTCTCCAAGCTGGTGAGCTGGGCCCACAGCCACGGGACCATCTGTAGCCTCATCCCCAACCTCAAGCACCTGCTTTCCGAGGGGGCCCATGGCAACCTGACGGCCATGTGGGGCTGTAGTGCTGGCCATGCCTACCACTGGCCCCTGGCTGCCACTTGCCGGGCCGGCTCCCAGGAGCGGGTCTGCTTCCAGGACAGCCGCAGTTTCAACTCGGACAGCCCCAGCATGCTGGGGGTGCCCTCAGAGGCTCAGGCCAGCCCCCTGGAGCGCTACCCAGGCCGGCCGGGGAAGGCCAAGCTGGATTGCACCCGCACCCGCGACTCCTGCGACTTCTCCTACTGCAGCGAGCCGTCAGAGCTGGGCGAGCCCGTGGAGGAGTACGAGGATGAGGCCACCCTTTTCGACATGGTTTGTGAGTCCTCCGTCACCGATGAGGACAGTGACTTCGAGCCACACCCCCACCGGGCCCCCGCCGGCCCTCGCAAGCGGCTGGCTGCCAGCCTGCCCACCGCTGCCCAGGCCCAGCCTGCCGACGAGGGGGGCGGCGACGTGCTCCTCAAGAAGATCAAGCAGGAGCTCCCTGAGGACTACTACATAGTGGCCAACGCCGAGCTGACGGCTGGTGCTGACGGGCCAGCCCTGGCCCTGACGCAGATGTCCAAGCCCAAGCCGCAGGCCCAGGCCGGGCCCTCATGTCTGGGCCCTGCCAGGGCCCTGCCCCAGCCGGCCACGGGCCCTGACCCCGACCCACAGCGCCTCTCCACCTCCCCCCCTGGCCCACCCCGGCTGGCCACACAGAGGCCGCCCCGTGGCCCCCTGGCCTCCCCAGCACGGGGGGCAGGTGGTGGCCCTGTGGCCGCACTCCAGGTGCCAGCCACCAGCTCCAACACCGCTGCCGCCGCCGGGAAACCCATCAGCATCCCCCTCTCAGCTCTGCAGCTGCCTGGTCAGGAGGAGCCACCAGCCACTGAGGAGAACCTCCCACCTGCCCCACAGCTGGTCCCGGGTGGCGATGTGGCCAGCTCACCCTCGGTGAGCGCCGAGCCTGAGGTCAGCTCCAGCCAGCAGCAGCCCCATGCCGCTCCCACTGCCGCCCCCGAGGCCGCAGCACAGTCAATGCCAGGTAGGACTGGGTGGGAGTTGAGGGCGGCAGCGTTTTGGGGGTGGCCCCCCAGGGACAGCTCGGTGAGGGGGTGGCCAGGGAGGAGGTGCTGCACTGCATGAGGGTCCCCTGGTCCCACCAGCTCGTAAGTTGGTAGATAGAGAACACCCCCTCTGCTTGGAACAGGATTTGGAAGACCTCAACTGAGCAAAGGGCAGGAGCATCCCCTGTGAGAAAGTGTACTGCTGCCATAGGGAAAGGGCTCTTTCAGGACAGGTTTTGGGTGCAGTTGTGTCATGGGAGAGGGCGTGCCGCTGCTTTGCCATCTGCGTGGGGCAGGGAGGATATGAAGCCCAGCCGTGCACTCTTTCAATGAACCAGAAAGAAGTGATCTTAGCCAAACGAAGCTTAGAGATGGCGGTTCTGTCAGAACAGTGATGTCTGACATGGAGGGGCAGAGGAGGGCACAAGGAGAGTACCTGGAGAGAGGTTTTTCACTTCTATAAATCTCCATTAAACGGTTTCCCTGACCCGTAAATCAGAGCAGCCTGCAAACACGAGAAGGACAACGACAACCTTAACCGTGAAATTGATAACACTTAAACTTGAATCCAAGAGAAAAAAAAGATTTTTTTCCTTCTCCTCAGTGGAAGTTCTCATATCCCATGTCCTTCATTTCTTCATTTTTTCATTCCCTGCTGCTGCCAAAGCACCGAGAATTGGCACAAACAGATCAACATTATCACATAAAGAGCATGTTAAAACTGTACTTTTGCTGAATGATTATGCCATGTGCAGAATAACTCAGTGTTGGCCGTAGGTCTTCTGGAGGTCTGTTTCTTGAGCAGACTCACTAGCTCACTCAGGACAGTGCTGGCTTTGCTTTTCCAGCTGGTGAGTAGTGCCATCCCAGGAGGAGGCAAGGGCAGGAGCAAGTTCTCTGCTCCCTTGCTGATTCAGCCTCAGAGTGTCTGGTTAGACAGAGCAGAGCCAAACAGTGGAGGGGGAAAAAAATTGCCTATATGCAGTCCCTGTAGCAGCTACTGTAAGCGCTAAAAACAATGACTTTAACAGCCTGGATGGTACTTAACCCTGGACACCCTGAAACCTGATTGAATGCTAGTAAATTATTAATTGGCAAGAGCCTGCAGATCTTGTTGCCAGGTAAAACAATGGGCAAATTTAAATGCCCAGTTTTGCTAAGTAAAAACCCACTAAGGATTAGAAATTAGAAAGGATGATAATTGTCTTAGTTACAGCAAAGAACATTGTTCTTTGGGACCCATTTCTGCATGGCTGCATCTTAGAGATGTTCCTTTGCAGTAGTACTGTCGTGTAATATCCCTCATAGAAATTCCCTTACAAAACTCCCTCTGGTATAGAACTGACTCTGCTCAGCTAAATATGAAAGATATGGGATGCCTGATGTCAATCCGTATTGTGTCATATACCTACTTCCTCTGCATTCCTTAGTTTATAGTGTATCACTGCTGTATATACTAGAGCTGGTGTCTACCAGCTGCTCAGTTTCCCTGCAACGTGCTTAGTCTCAAACTTGCAAGCTGGGACAATGGCATAGAAACCTAGGCAGAATTTGTCCATGTAAGTGTTATCTGGGAGAGTGATTTACTTTCAACAAATTCATTAAAAAACCCAAACCCTTTCCAAATGCTTTTCCTCAGAAGCCAAACAAGGTCAGCATTTGTTAACTGTTTAGAGTTAAACCTTACAAGAACGGACCACATTTTCACATTCATATGGTTTCCAGAGCAGTGTTGGTTCATGTCTAGTGTCTCACTGCGAGGACAAAGGGGGATTGCATCTGGATTTACACCCACTGTGTAAATCAGCCCTCAAAACCTCCTACTGCTTTTTGCATAGACAGCAATGTTGTCTCCATGTCCTGTCCAAATTCCAGTTCAGTCAGTTATGCTCTCAATACTTAAATTTCTTGTGTTATTCTCAAAAAGCATTACGCAGTTCCTCTCCTCAGCCTAGTATAGTGTTGTAGTATGCTCTTACTGTACTCAGAGGGAGCTGCATTTTAACTAGGGTAAAATGATTGACATATGACTAAAACTTGATACTCATCAGTAAAGTCTCCGATTTCCATACAGCCTGTTCCTTTGGGAAAGAAATGCTGGCATTAATAAATCTTAAATTTGCAGAAAAGTTGGCAGTGTTGGCAAGTGAATTTATTACAGGTGCATAGTTCTGCAGAGCAGATTCTTGCAGATAAAATGTGGAGGTCTGATTAAAGGCTAGAGCAGGCTGATTGCTCATGTACAGTAATTTTGTTAGCTTGTCTCTTAACAAAGACTGATGTACTGGAAGTGGTGCAGGATAGATAAAATCTAAGCAGTATTCAACTACAGGAGGATATTTATCTATCCTATGTAAAAAATGTTTCTGTTGCACACAGACAGAAACAAAGATTAGTATAATTCCTATGTAAAAAAAAAAAAAAAAGGCAGGAAGTAATTATACCAAGGATCCTAGAGCTTTTCTTAGTTTATAGACTGAGTGGATGCTTGACAAACAAACAAAGGTATGGTTGAAAGTGAGCAGGGAATTTAAATTCTGTGTTGTCCCCTACAAAGTGTTGCTTAATTTTAAAATAATATGTGAAGACTTGCTCCTGGTTGCATTAGAACTGGTTGTATGTTTATGAAGTCTTTGCAGGACTAAGGCCTTAAATGATGTTATGATTAAAGGGTGCGGTCCAACCAGCAAGAAGTATTACTTTGAATTTTAGCTTAAGTCACATACGTATCTTTGCATTTATCAGACAGAGCTGATAGCTTCCATGCATGTTAATCTTGTAGGTCATGAAAGTTGGCATGAGATTCTCCATGAAATCAAAAATATTGATGATAATATGTTAGCTTAGGCCACTTTTAAGTCACATACTTTTGGACTAGTTTCTCTTTAAAACATTCCTTTTTTGTTTTTCTCTTTTACAGTCCTTAATTAAACCATGACAACTGAACGTGTAAGCAGGGACTTTACACAGGTATTTTTGTGTCTTGAAAGTGAAGTGGGATTTCAATGAAGATTCATTGAGGTTAGACACTGATTTCTGTTGGGTTCAGGTCTCCATCTAGGCATTGTGGAATATACTGAATTATTTTTGTTAAACTTCAGCCCTAATAAGTGAACATTCATCTGCGAATTTTCAGATTGTTCTTTACCACTTTATTAGCAAAGCTTTCAAGAATATATGTAGGTATTATTTAGTCCTTTTTTTCTTGTGGAAAAAAATTAGAGAACCTACATCTGCTAGGAGAGAGATTTTTGCAGTGGTGGAGAACAGGGAGTATCTGCAATTTCTACTTCCCAAATGGCCTCTTTTGTCTTTTCCTTTTGCTAATAATTGATTTGGGTTTTATGTCCAAGAACCAGCAACGGCAAGGTAGGTCACATCAGTGAAGCTGGAAGGTGAGTAAAAAATATGATGCTTTAGGTTGCAGTACATGCAGCCTACAGAAATTAGTGACATTTGGATGTCTGAAACCATGAGTGGAAAAGATTTGCTGTTACTGCAGAAGGACATGGAGGAAGACTATGGCTCAGAGGAGGATAGAGCTTATTGTGTAGGAAGTTTTGATCCTCAGAGAGGTAGGGCTTACTTTGTAAGCAGAATTGCTAAATTATTTATGAAGAATACTCACTTTCCATGTGAAGACTGAGGATGAAGATGTGCTTTGGATTAACAAGACAGTGCAGCAAGAGGTCTCTGGTCCAACACTATAAACACAGGAGCAAAGAGTTCCATGAGGATACACTAAAAAGTTGTCAAATCCCTATGTACAAAATGTGCAGAATGCCAAGGGTAGTGAACAGAGATGCAAAGTAAAAAATCCTGTAAATGAAGTGACTAGGGTTGTTCCTTCTGTCAGAGATGTGGCAAATCACATTCTGTGGGTACTGTCACAATGCCATCATGCATATCCATCACTGAACTCGCCAGGCTGCTGGGTGATGTTTTACACATACACGTTTTTGGAGAGTTTGGAAGGGAAACAGGTTGTTCACAAGCACCACTGCTCTCTTAGTCAGCGTGCTGCACACTGTCCCTCTGCTGTGGTTATCGAATGGTATCAGCAGTTGAATGCGTGTCGTGATGGATGGTGCCCTGGTTTATGCTGAGGGCAGTACTTAGCCTTGCGGACCCTGATGTCTCCCCTCTGAGCTCCTCCCCACTCTTTTCTTTCCTGTAGCTGGTGTGTCAGGATCCCAGATCAGTGCCTGGTGATCACCTTAGCCTGGTGACTTGGGCAAAAATCTAGTTCTGGTCCGGTGCTCTCATCATGGGAAGGTGCAAGCAGAGATTGCAGCCTTTCTCGATTGGCACCTAACGTGGGTTGACTCTCACTCTGCTCCCAGTGTGGACATCCCTGTCGGTTCCAGGTGTTTGTATAATGTCTGTATCTGAACATGAGCATTATAAAATGCAGTGCATCTAGGGCTTGTCTGATATTGATGTAGAGCTTTTAGGTGGAATATTTTTAAGTATTTTTCTGCAATCGAAAGAGCCAGGACCTCTCCTTTCCTCCCCCCCTCTGTGCAATTGTGTGGGTTTAAATTAAGTGGGAGCTGAGATCCTTGTGTGAGTGGTGAAGACTCATTGATTAGGAGCTGTTAGATGAGCATCAAATTGTTACAAGACTTAAAGGAGAAAGAAGTCCCACACACCTCATGAATTGCCAGTTTTGACTAGGTTTAGCTTAAACTCCTAAATCACTGGTTACAGTGCACGGAAAAAAAATGTGTCAGCTAGCACATTCCAAAGAAGTGCAAACAAGAAAAAATAATGCCTTTTTTTAGAGGTATATAAAGCATCAGCCATACATACAGAAAGGCCAAATTAATCCCTGCTGCAATTCTTTCAAGTCCAGTGGAACTGTGCCAAGAATGAATGTAACACAAGGCAAATAATCATGTCAAAAGAAAGTTACAAAACTTTATTTAAGCTCTTCCAAGAACACTCAAATAATTGCTCATTGGTCTCTGTGTTTGTAATTTACATACACAGATTGATGACTTCTGGCTAAAGTGACTGCTGAAGCCTGCCTCCAGGGACATACGCTGCTGAATGTGGTCAAGCGAACAATTAAACATATGTGGGGGTGAGACAGGCTCTTCCTGGACTAAAGAGTTCAGAGTCCACTGGTGACTCTTAAGGTCCTGTAATTGATACCTATTCTTGGTCTAGATCTGAACTAAAAATAAGAAGCGCTGAGATACGTAATTACAAAAAGCATAGTAATTTTTTTTAAGTTGCAAGGGTCTGGCTTATTTAGAAGAATAATATTAGATCATTATAGTTTTAATCATCAGAAAAAGGAAGCCTCCTGCACTGCCACTGCCTTCTGATCTTGCAGCATGGATTTGCCAGCCCACTGCCACCCTTAATTATCTGTGTCCAAATGCTGTTAAATTATAAACTAATGTTTTGGGGGCTTTTTTCTGGAAGTTCTGCTAATGAGGCTGATACTACTTATCTTTACAATATTGTAAGGGAGTTCTGTTTAAAAGCAGGACACTATCATAAAAAGGACAAATTCAGCCTTGGCAAAGTACTCATTTATTTGCTTTTTCATCTGGATACACAGCATGACAAATAAAAAAGAAAGAAACCATAGTACTAATAATTCTAATACGAGTATGTTTTATGAAGCTGTTACTACAAGAAGCATTTATCAAGTTATTAATTCTTGCAGGAGAACACTGAAACGAAGACTCATCACGTATTACAGTATCTTTAGATTTTCACTGTAATTAAGAAATGTATTAATCACCATTTCAGGATTCCACGTGTATTTCTCTAGTGGAAATTCCTTCCAGATGCAGAAGGCTCATGCCAGCCTCCTGACAACCTTGAAGACCAGCAGTGGATTTGTCATGTAGAGGACAATCTTCTTGCTGTCCTAAATACTAAGTATTTATTAAAGCAGCTATGCACACAAGAGATGAGGCTGCTGCTTTTCTTGATGTCAGGGCTTGTTTCTCTGTTCACCATGGACCTTCTCTGAGTGGAACTGCCTGCAGCATACAAAGACATCTGGCAGGAGCATTACTGGAGATATGTATCTCTCTACATTTTGGAGGAAACTGTTCATGAGTATTCATGCTGAAAGTAGGTTGGGAGATGTTTGGGGATGGGCTTTGAGTTGTATTCCTGCAATAAAAGCGGCATAGGCCTACTGATCCTCTGTAACAGGTGAGAAATGGTAGTTTCCATGCAACCTGTGGAAGTTGCTTGCCTGTGGCTAGGAGGGAGTTGAGTCCGTACCCTCAGAAAGATCTGTTGCAGCCAGGCCCCAGCAGTTTTTAAGGATTAAGTCTGTAAAGCATGCCAAGTTCAGCTGACAAACAGTCAGGAATATTCTCTGTGGTTCCAAATAGAGGAATTGCATCACTAAGAATTATTCACACTTCATTTAAATATATATTTTTAGTTCAAAGTACCGTGACACAAACAGTATTAAGATGGTGGACCGTTATCAGAAGAGAAACTGCCCACTTCAATGAATGTATTCTGAAGCATCACTGCTCATTTAAGACTTAGAAATGTACCCTCTCCCCCATTACCCCAACATGAAAGGCAGAAAAGCAAAGAAGAAGAAGCACAAGTGAGAAGTAGTAAACAATCGTTTTTGCAAGACCAATGTGATCTAGGTGCTATGCTCTTCCTTTCACTGAAGGTGCCTTAGACTACTGTTCTGTCCAAAGTGCTCTGTTTTGTGACACTGGTAAGAAGGAAGATAAAGGAAGAAAATAAGGCCTCTGCAGTTTCCAGCTGTCCTTAAAACATGTGGAAACAACAAAGGAAACTGGACAAGTCTGTACTGGACATCACTTTATTTTTAGGAAATAGAAAATTATTGAACGTTGTGTTTTTGATCAGAAATCTGTTTTCTTTGTTGGTCTTTGCAATTGCTGTGTTTAATTTTGGAGCTATTTTCATCTTATGATTTCTGAGTCTCTAAGTAAGAAAAGAGAGGCAAGGAAGGATCAGATTGGGGTCTGCAGAAAAGATGCAGCACAGCAGCCAAGAGAGATACCAACCCTGGAAAGGCCTCAGGTGTGCACTTGCCTTTTCACTTTGGATGGGATGCTGGAATGGAAAGGGAATACAGGACTTGGCGTTTTAAGTCAGGATACTTTCTGAGAGTGTTTTTCCATTTTGGATGAGGCTAGTACTTCAGTAAATATACTTACCGAAGAACATTTCATGTATGTATTCAAGGTTGAAGCTGTTAATAGCAGCAGTAAAGCTTGGGAAGAACTGTTTTCACCTGTCTCCATGATGGGAGCATACCATTTTTGCGTAAACTGTTCTGCGAAGCCAGCACACAATGACTTCTCATTTCTCCCATTTTCCTCATACCTAAATTATTTCCCTCTTAGTGGGTTTTGTTCTGTCATGTCATCTTCTTTTTGTGCTTGCAGTGAACCTAGAACCTGCTTGAGCATGAAGCAGATCAGTAAAAAGTTTGATTGTATTTTCTGTCTATCTAAGCAAGATAAGAATTTTGAATACAGAAATTCTCGTTTGAATTTTTCCAGAAAAGAAAACAGAAACATGACAGTAGATATTTTATCATGGCTGGCAGAGCACAGAGCAGTGCTTGCTAAAACATCCAGATCCTAGAAGCACTGAAACATGCTGAAATCCATCTTTCTTTGATAAACTGTGCTTAAATGAAGCATATGACTGTGCTGTTTGCAGGAAGTGTTGAACCAGGCTATTAAATCATAGCCTCAAGAGAGAGAAACTGAAATGCCTGATTTCCCTGATTAATCTTTCTTGCTGGGGCACTCCATGGAGTGGTCACACAAAAGCTGCTTTTAACACTAGTTGCTCTGAACAGTTTGAATGTGGCTAGTGGCCTCTGTGGGACAGGTGGGCAGAGCTATATTTTCGTTTCCCAAATGAGTCCACGTTTGTCTGGAGCCAAGCAATGCTGCTCTGCAAAAAAGGCAGGATGCTGCTGGTCACACAAATGTGTTACAGGCAGCAGTTCCCAGGTCCTGGCTGCCACCGAATCCTGGTGGGAGCCAGGAACAGGCCTTCCTGCACGCATGATATGTCAGAAGCGGTGCTGAGGACCTTGCTGAGTCTGATGAAAGCTTTATGTTATGTGCTTAATTATACATTGACCATTAAGTGCATTGGCTGCATGTTACTTCTAACATACTTATCGCTCCCATTAACTTTAATTAAACAGTAAGTGCACACACACAGGGAAATACTTTATGTGTTCCTGTTGGTTAAACTCAGGATATCTTCAGGCTGGCAGTAACACTGTGGTCTGTTGTTGCTTTCCATTAACTGTGTGTTCATGATAAAAACATCACTTGAAACCATACAACTATTGATTAATAATACTTAATCACTTGCTGATTTGTCTGTGAAAGATAAGGACGTTCATCTCTGAATAGCTTGCTTCAATTTTCTGTTTACACTCACTTCTCTCTTACCTGGGTTATCTGCCTAATCTCTGCTTTACTACTGTGGGTGGTCAAGGATAGCAGTATGAATGAGCCACAGAAGCATGGATGTTTTTGTATGAGAGTAATTTAATTTTGTCCATAACTTGGAGCACTCCTCTGATTGTGGTGAACTCTGTCCTTCAGTCATGTGGATGTTCCAGGTTATGGGAATTTTTTTTTGTCATTCACTCTTGGGAAATGGTGCGCTGCCAGTTGTTTGGAACGTGCTCTCTCTTACTGATGATACATCCAAGAAAACAAATTAACAGACAGGAAAACTATTCTTGGCATTACAGCACAGCATTCACGCCTGTGTGCTGATATATGCTTTGCTTTTTGCTCACAGATTTACATTCCTTTTTTCTCTTTGTGTAATGAAGTGCCTTTTTGCTTCTATTTCCTCTCCCCTGATTTCAGATAGCCCTCAGAAAACCTGGAGTTTGACAAATAACTTGTCCTGTTTACCATTCACTTGTACGATTGTTAAATACATCAGCCTGTTTATTGTGCTAGTGCATAATGAAATAGCCATATATATATGTATAACTTACATCTGTAATTATATCCATTAAACTATACCCCGTGCCACCTCTTACATGAATTAGTTGGTGTCAGTTCTGGTATGAACTCATTCAGTAGCAGGGGAACTGACTGTTCTGTCCTATATAGGAGAACAAATTATTTTTATGGAAATAACAATACAATCCTGACAGGAAAATTTTGTCAATGTAATTACAGAAGAGAAATAATAACAATATTCTGAGCAGCAAAGGGGGGTGTGTGTGTGTGTGTATGCTCTCTGTATGTGTACACAGCTAGAAAAAATTTGAAACTCCTCAATTTATTTAAAGAGACTTTACTCAAGTAGAGCTGCAAAATGTGATGAAGTATCTGTTCAATTAAACTATGATTAAGTTTAAACATATATCCAAGGACAGAAATAAATGAGTTGTGCATGAACAACAGCCTGGTTCCTGATGAATGCGCCTTTATCTCTTTGTCTCCTCTCTGTGCAAAATTTCCAGCTGCTCCTGTGCCTCTTTGGACTCCTTGTCCTGGCAAATGCCTGGACATGCTGTGGCTAATCTGGAACAAAGTGTGTGCACTTTGGTCAGTCAGGGTTTGTGAGCAGCTGCCTAGCAGAGTATCTAGCGTCTGAGGTCTGTGGCCTTTCCAAGTTGGGATTTATTCATGTCTCTGCCCTCTGCCCAGCTGTTGAATTTCCCCCAACCTTGTAGGACCTTTACATCTTTGAACTTCCACCCCTTCCTAATATGGTAAGAGTTGTGTTTGCAAAGGTTAAAGTAAAGTTCAAAGTCATCATTTTTTCTGGAGCGCAGGGAGGAGAGGACTCTCAGCACAGGCTCAAAACAGAAAAGCAAGCTAAAAAATCCACCTTAGGAGCTGTTTCACTTTAAGTATTGCACTTCATCCTCTCTGGCAAATTGTGTAAAGAGCTGGTCCTTAAATTCTGCTCTCTGACCCAGTGAAGACAATGGAAATATGTGCATTAAAAGTGCACATTGAAACTATTTAGGCAAGGTTGTAAATTGTGAGCTCTTCATAGAGTTTGTGCCCTTCATTGCTTGCTTTACTTGTACTGGAGAATACACAGTGCAGAAAGGTAAAGGCAAATTAGTCTGGTTGGGCAAAATCACTATCAGAGAATTTCAGAAATAAACCTGCAAGCTCAGTAACAAGGCAGTTCAAGTACTTGGCTAAATTAAAGATTAGGGTAGGAGAAAAAGTACTGAAATGCAGTTCTTTGAGTAATACTGTGATCTGTGTTATCAGAAGTCAATGGCACAAGCTCCCAACACGTGTTTCCTATTACACCTGCAGTAGATAGTTCAGCCAGAACAGAAAAGGGTACCTTTTGATTCACTACCAATGGCACTTTAATAAAATAGAGGGAGAAATGTCTGCAGTCTCTAATAAGCAATATTTCAACTAAGCGCTGTCAGCCTGCATAGAGAGCTCCACAGCATGATTTATTATGTTAATTACAGTCACGTGGGCCTCATGCTCTTAAGTCTGAAACTGCTCAGATTCTCAGCTTGATTTAAGAATATGCTTTGGCCAAGACTTAAAGTGCAGCTTATTATGATTAATGTAATAAAATATTTATTATATACTCCTTTGTTTCACTGCTTGTTGCCCCAGTTAGACTGCCTCATTCTGAAAGAGTTATATAAATTAGATTTCAGATGATGAGGATCCTCATCTGTTTTTAATTTCTGTCTTCAGTGTTGTTCTTTTTTTCACATCCCTTTGTTCTAATTCTCCCTTCTCTCCCCTTCGTCTTTATTTCCCTCCCATATTTCCCAACTCTGCTTCTCAGCTGCTGACTGGAGTGAATCAAAAGCAGGCAAACTTCATAGCCCTGGCTCATCCCTTCAAAACCTCTTGCATTGCTTTCTCAACTATGCATATTAAAGTTACTTCTTAAATGCAATGACAGTAAAACTGGTGGGAGGCTGTAGCTGAGAACATGCTCAGCCTCTGGTCATATGGGATAGCATGTAAAGAGAAGACTAAACTGTAAGGGGATATATGTTTGTGTCCCATTTCTCAGTATTCTTCCCCAGGGCTTGCAACTGCAGAGAGGCACAAAATTCGATGATGCCAGATTTTCCAAAATGCCATATAAATTTGTACGCGTGATTTTGTGCAAACCAGCCCACTAGTTAAATTGCTTGCTGAGCAATTGGTGCTTGCGAGATCTGTTTACACATGTAAATCTGGCTTTCTCTATATGAGCATGTAAAGGTGGAAACCTTATGGAAAATGTAGCTTCTTTTTTTTCTTATATAAGAAATGTGGTTTTGCCATGAGAATTCGTACTCTTCCCCTAATGCTTCATTAATTTTTAAACGATAAGCTTAATTCAACAAAGGACATGTTTCTCAGATCTTTACAGTTTTTTCTCTCCTCATTTTGATTTTTTCTACTTGTTTTTTCTCTTAGCAACTTTTGAGTCATTTTATACATATATTATTCAGTTTTGCCCCTCTTCCACCTTCTAAACATATAATGACTTAGTCCATTTGGTTTCTACATTTCTATGTAAGCATATACTTAAATACAGGGACCTCGATCCAGAATGCCCTTAAAATATGCTTTGTTGAACTGGAAACTTGTTTGGGAGAAAAACAGATATTCTACTGAGGATGTATGTGCAACACTCTCTGGAGTGGTGCCAAGCCAGCCAAGTCCTCTTGGAAAATGTGTACATCACTTCTGCCATACATCATTCAGCTTCCTGTTCTCAGGGTAGGTTAGAATGGCATACACCTTTAATTCCTTCTGCCGCAGGTCATGAAGTAAATAACATGCTTTGAAAGCGCAGCATTTCACTGTGTTGCAAAAAAGTCCTGGGTAAAAAAGAATTCTATTTTCCAGACTTAAATATTTAACCTGAAGAAAATCATTGGCAAAAAATGTCTCTTGTCTTTAGCATTAAACTGAAATCAGTACTTTGAGTTTTCTAAGTGGAGTTAGCCGTAAATTGGTTGGAAATTTCTGGAAGATTATATGGCTGAATTCAAAGATGCATGCTCAGTGTGAAGCTGAAATTTGCTTCACATTCTGGGTGGTGTCCTGCTACTTATCAAGTCCAGCAGCACTCCAATTTCACCAATCTACCTGATGTTTTTAACCTGAGCTCTGAAAGAGGAGCAATTATGTGTTAGAAGTGAACATAGTTGAAGCAAGTTTAGACAGTTATTTTGAAAGGGGTTTCACATTTTTTCAAAAGTTTTCTACTGTTTTTATGTTTGCAGCATAGAAAACATGGCTTTCATATCCTCCACCTGTATGAAAAGTTGGGTCCGTGAACCTCAGTCAATTATACAAGGGTCCAGAGAATTTGTTTTTATAAGCCTCCTGTAAAGGTAATAGCTAGTATGGAAATAAGAGGGGGATGAGGCAGGGCAGGTGAACCTGGAGCTGGTTCCAGGCTTGGTCAAGTCCAGGTGACTGACTTGGAACAGAGCAGCTAAAATGGCAGACTCCAGTCCAGCTGTGAGCTGTGTACATTTTGCCTGGACATCACCTAAGTACCAGATATGTGGGTTTCTCCAGTGCTTTTGCAGAATATCTTCTGCTTCTGCCGTTCTCCATGCTGTGCCCCAGGGAGCAGCTGCGGTGTTGGGCAAGCCTGGGAGAACTGGAGTTGGTATATTTGTTCCTGCCAAATGGAGGTAGGATCTGGGTAAACGTGAACTGAATAGCCCCACTGTCGGGGTACAGAGGAAATGCATGCCATTTTGCATTGCCGCAATTCACACCAGTGCATCACAGAACAGCCTCAAAAGGAGATAGGAAGCTATACAGTCTCATACTCCAGAAATAACACTGTTCAGTGGAAGAAGTGAAATGTGAGGTAAAGGTAGCAACACTTCTCTTTTCCACTAGCCCGGACAAAACCAAAACCCGACAACTAGATGACATGGAGATCATACTTGAGCAAATTAAAACATTTTTTTATTTGGAAAAGGTGTTTTTGGAACCTTTGTGTTGAAATAGCTCAGATGTCACATACTGTCAGGTGGAGAAGGAAGGGAGCCTTGTACTAATCAAAGTCCCTACAGCACTGCTGTTTTGCGCTGTTCATTAGTGATTGCTAGTATCCACTGTGTAAAAAGTTGATCCAGTTAGTCATAGGAGGACACAAATTCTTAATCCCTTGTCATGGCTGCAAATTTTCTGTCATCTGAGGATCATGCAGTAGTCCCATTAATATTGATGTGAATTTTGCTGTTGACTTTGCCAGCAGCCAAACTGTACCTTATATGTTTTCAGGCTATTGTGGTGAGAAGGCAGTGAAAGTGAATGCAAACTGAAAACAAGCACTAGTGTCTGAGTGAGCATCCATTTATCAGACCACTCTGTACCTTGCAAAAATGCACAGCTGACTGAAGTTTATTTTAGTGACTTTTACTTAATGAAGATACCAATGTATAAATATTCCCATGCTCATTTGCTTGGAATCTGTGTCCTTTTTTCTTTGACAGAATGTAAAGCTTTTTAATTTTAGAATCATAAAATATTTCACTGATAATTTTTTTGGAGAAGGTTAACTGAATAGAATCATAATTTGTTTTGGCCAGAAAACATAACATCTTTCATAAATGGATTTTAATTAATAAATTTCTATCTTACTACAGATTTTACATGCTAATGAGCCTTTTCTGAAAATGTTGGACTACATAGAGTTTGACTTAATGTAGTGAAAGTAGAGAACTTTAATTGTTAAACAGAATTTAGTGGCAACATCAGATGGATAGGGCAGAAATTCAAGAAAAAATGCAGGAGCACTTTCTTCTACTTCAGTAATTTGCAGCTAACAAGTTTATCGTTTGATCCTGCAGAGCTCAGAAGCTGTTAGATGTCAAAACCTGATGAATGTCTCCAGGCAGTCCTAGAGTTTTTCCCATCGTCTTTTGACTCTGACTGACAAGCCTAAGCTTCAATAAGTATGATTATTATGGCACAGGAAGCACACTTTATTTGGCCTTAGGACTTCCTAAAGAAATGGTTGTTGTTGGATATGAAATAATTACATTAAAACATACGTATTTTTGGGTTAAGCCTTTGACTACTGCATGTGTGTAGGAGTTGCCCCAAGGAAGTTAGTCCATACCAGACAGTGAAAGTGCCAAAAATATCATTCTCCAAGTGTTTAGCACTCCCTGTCTCTTAGTTTCAGGGTGTTTTCTGCAAATGCTCAGAGGCATTGCTGCTGGGGAAACCTCCTGTTCTTACCTTCACCATTGCTCTTCAGTGGTGAGATGGGAGAATTGCTTCAACTTGGTTTTTCCTGTGATACTGAGAAAACCAGCTGTCAGCTTTCTAAATTTTGCGTGCAGAAAGAGGACTGATATTCGGGGATGCCGTTGTACGATGGTGGCATTCAGCCTCTCCTGACAGGGGAGCTGTGGCACTGCTTCCAGGAGGGCACATTTGTCAGAGGGTCCCCCAGCCTTTCCCTGCCCAATACTTGACCATACCTCCCTTGTGCAACAGCTCGACCTCTGCCCACTGCAGTTGTTGAGTTGAGAATGTTGTTTGCCTGCAGATACCTTCTTGAAACAGGAGGGGACAGGAGAAAAGAAAGGTAGGAGCAAGCTGTGGTTTACATTAACTGTTTCAGTGGGCTGTGTATGGTCATGGCCCATAGGTTGGATACTGCTGCTTTTCAGTATTTGCGGAGCAGGGGCAAGAGCCAACCTGCAAAGTTCTGGGATGTGGAGAGAGAGCACTCAGCTCCAGCATGGAGCTTGTGGTGCCTTGTGAGCAGTTAACTAAGTTTTTTCACCTGAATGAAAGCATTTCGGTGAAAGCAGATCTGCTGCAGAAGCATTTTCCTAGGCAGAACACAAATTGGGCTGAGGAGACTTTGGCTGGTGATGTGATTACCACCAAAAATCCGCACCTTACTTTTAATGTACTTCTTCTGAGGTCTCACTTAAGCAGAGATTAAGACTGTTTGCAATAATAGAGTCATGACTCCCACTGATGTTACAAAACCTCTGTGAACATTAATGATCTGCATCTGTCTGTCGTGAAAGCAAGTGCCTTTCCACCTGCCGTACATAATTACAGAGGTTATGTCCTTTTCAGGGAGTCTGAGTGTGTGTATGTGTGTGAGCTAGAATAAAAACAACCCCGAGTTTGATAACTCTGCTGATAACGTTAAGTCTTGGCTGCATTAAGATCAGATTATGAAAAGATCAGAAGACAGCTGTTGCTCTGTGGGAGGGATCATCTCATGGTTGTGGGCAAGCCTGGGACACTTGTCTCCCACTAGGTTGTCTGTTTAATCTCTGCCAGGTCACTTTATCTCTTTGGCTACATTTAAACTGGAACATCTAAACTACGAAGCACTTTTTCAAACCTTTAGTTGGGAGTTTACCCTGGATCCCACAGTAGGGTGGGTTTTACTGGCTTATCATGCCACGTTGTGGTTTTCTTAGAAATGAAACTCCAGTGTGGGATCAGATAGGAAACAGGAGAGCACCAACCAGGTCCTTTGTGCAGTGATGCAGCTGAGGGGGCGGGACCTCTGGAAATGCATCTCCAAGTCAATTTATTTTTTATGTTTCTGCTCCTAGTCTGTAAAACAGGGTTAACAGCCCTACCAACTCCAAAGGTTGTGTTATGACAAGGAAAAGGCACTAAGGATAGGTTGGTTTGGTAGATCAATGATGACAATAATTTTTGGTTGGTTGGTTCAGACCGTTTTACTAGCTGAGACAAATTAGACCATAACATGAGAATATTTGTCCTCCTAGAGCCTAACAACAGACACCTGCAGAAGACTATAAAAAAGGTGCAAGCATATATGACACCTCCCCACTCTCCTATCCTCTAGCAATTTGCAGCTCAGGGCCTTCCTGATAGAGAGGTGTTCTCTTGTACTGAGGAGTGCTTTGTGATTTTTTTCTGTGCTTTTACCCAGTTTTGGAACCCATGCACACTGAAGGGTTGATGATACTGTGAGCAGTGGAGGCCCAAGAGCAAACAGGTTTATGTTTACAGTAGTCAAGGAACTAATGTAGATCCCCACCTGTGTTTTCAGTGATTTCCAGCAGGACCACAGAAAATGAAAAAAAAAAAAAAAAGTATGCCCTGGCCAAAACAGCTTTTGGTCTCTACTCAGCGAGATGCAGCAAAGTGAGACCAAGAAAACATCAGGGAACTGTTACATTGGAAACACTCCTGTCTCAGGACAAGGGCATTCACTTTCAATACCCATACCCAGAGATGAAGTCTTGTACCTCAGCAGTTCTCCCAGATTGTCAGATCCTTACTATAACATATACATTTTCAAAAATTCACTGTGATGGCACTTGAGATGCCTTTTAGTCTTGAGTTCTTAATGACTGAATTACTTTTTTGTAGCCTTTTTTTTTATCTGTCAGTCTGGGTGGATTTGTAAGGAACAAAATGACATTACACCAGCCTGATTTTCTCTGACAAGGTCACAAGGCCCTGTGGTTAGAGCAGAAGCAATCAATGCCAAGCATCGAGACTGTGGTAAAGTCTTTGATTCTGTTTCTGTTTGCTTCCCGTAGGCAAAGTAGATATGTGTAGAGTAGATGGGTTTGTTGTAAGTATTTTACAAGACCCATTTGCAGACTGCACCCAGAGAATAAGTTTTGTGGTTTCCTTGTCCTGTCAAAGGTTGTACAGAGAGGATACAACGTTCGCCTGGTCTTGGGCACTGTTTCATTAGTAATATGTCTTTGGGAGGATTAGGGATGCCATCCAGAGGGACCTGGACAGGCTTGACGGGTGGGCCCGTGCAAACCTCATGAACTTCAACAAGGCCAAGTGCAAGGTCCTGCATGTGGGTCGGGACAATCCCAAGCACAAATACAGGCCCGGTGGAAACTAGATCAAGAGCAGGCCTGAGGAGAAGGACTTGGGGGTGTTGCTGGATGAGAAGCTCAACATGAACCAGCAATGTGCACTTGCAGTTCAGAAGGCCAACTGCAGTCCTGGGCTGCATCCAAAGAAGCGTGGCCAGCAGGTCAAGGGAGGTGATTCTCCCCAGCTATTCCACTCTTATGAGACCCCACCTGGAGTACTGCGTCCAGCTCTGGGGCCTCCAACATAAGGAGGACATGGACCTGTTGGAGCGAGTCAAGAGGAGGGCCACAAAGATGATCAGGGGGCTGGAGCATCTCTCCTATGAAGACAGGCTGAGAGAGTTGGGGTTGTTTAGCCTGCAGAAGAGAAGGCTCCGGGGAGACCTTATAGCAGCTTTCCAGTACCGAAAGGGGGCCTACAGGAAAGATGAGGAGGGACTCTTGATCTTGAGTGTAGTGATAGGATGAGGGGTAATGGTTTTAAACTGAAAGAGGGTGGATTTAGATATTAGGAAGAAATTCTTTACTGTCAGGGTGGTGAGACACTGGAACAGGTTGCCCAGAGAGATTGTGGATGCCCCATCCCTGGAAGTGTCCAAGGCCAGGCTTGATGGCGCTTTGATCAGCCTGGTCTAGTGGGAGATGTCCCTGCCCATGGCAGGGGGATTGAAACTAGATGATATCTAAGGTCCCTTCCAAGCCAAACCATTCTATGATTCTATTATCCAAATGGCATAATTGTGCTGGGTCTGGCTGGGATGGAGTTAACTTTCTTCATAGCCACCCATACCTTGCTGTGTTTCAGATTTGTGAGTAAAACAGTGTTAAGAACACACCAGTGTTTTGGCTGTTGATGAGCTGGACTTGCACGGTGTCAAGAATTTCTGATTTTCCCATGCTGTTCCCCCAGCAGCTGGGTCTAGGGTAGGCAAGAGGCTGGAAGGGGACAAAACAGGGACAGCCGGCCCAGGCTAACCAAGGGGATATTCCATGCCCTATGACATCATGCTCAGCAATAAAAACTGAAGGGAGGGTTTTTTGGGAGGAGGTTGACATTGCTCAGAGACTTGGTCTACTTGTGGGAGGTGGTGAGTGATTTCCTTTGCATCACTTGTTGGCTGGGTTTCTTTTTCCTCTTTCCTTCAGTTATTAAACTGTCTTTGTCATCACTCACAGGTTTTCTCACTTTTGCTCTTCCTATTCTCTTCCCCTTCCTTCTGGGGTGGGGAATGAGCAAGTGGCTGTGAGGTGCTTAGGTGCTGACTATGGTCAACCACCACAATAACAGAGAATAGGATTATGAAATTAGCAGAAAACACCAAGTCTGGCAATATTAAAAGCATGCCTGGATACACTTTATGTCTCCATGGTAGTTGGAGATGGATTATATGGTTTCTTTCAGCACTATGAAATCTCCTTGGTTAAACGAAGAAGTAAGACTTTAATGACATGAAGAATTATGTTAAGATAGGCTCAGCTGCATCATCTGCTTTTGCTGTGGATGAAGAGCATATGTAGATGATGACAGTGGCTGAGCTGACATCTGATGATTTTGGCTGTCTCACACTGTCTGTTGGGTCTCACTGCCTCCCTGCATTCGTGCCATGCTATGAGATAGCCTGATATTTGAGTGGTCTCATAGGAAGAGCATAATCAACAACCACTACAGACTGGATTCACAGTCAAAATTGATGTAGCTCTCCTGATGTGTCTGGATGAGAAGCTGAACCGTTATCTTTAACATTTCCCACCTGCCATGTAGAGTAACACACCACAGCACTGCAGGAATGCAGAGTTTCTGGAGTACTGTTTCACTCATGCAACTTCAGGGAATCTTTAATTCAACATGGGTTTTATAACTGTTAGCTGCAGATACAGCAATTTCCTTTGCAGATTAAGGAAAGATGCCGTAACATAAATGACTGACTGGGTGTCACTGCTGTGTTGTGACAGGCTGTCCTCTAAGAAGTAGTGATTGATGACATGTATAAAACTGAGCCATTTTATGTGCTGTTTATATTGAAACAGTACTTAAAATGTGGGCTGTCAGTCAAAGCACTGATTGCTTACACAGTGCTATATTAAGTGGTGGTGGGTGCAGTGAACAAGGTACCAGAGTAAATGTTTCGGGGCTTCAGAGTTGTCTCTTTATTTCCAGCCTGCATCCAGCCATAATAAAAGGATCTGTCCTATACATTGTCTAAAGCATAAGGCTTCACTGCAGGCTGCTAGGAGCAATTTGATAATGACAGCAATATTAAAACCTGTTTCTGAAACAGGCTGGTGACCTTTTCTTTTTCCCCTTGAGTACAGTTTGAGCAAACCTCAGTGCTCTGTGGCAGCATTTTTCATGGCTGCAGAAGCCTCCAAAGGCCTTGGCTGCAGAAGCCTCCAAAGGCCTCAGCTGCAGACCCCTGCTTCTCTGTGCTTTGCAGAGGGTTTGAGAACCTCTCTCAATAGATTTCACTGAGTGCTGTGGATGCAGTGGATGCCTTGCAGTGAAGACACAGGACCTGGTGCCAGGGGATATAAACTCAGCCCTGTTTTTGGCCTGCCAGCAAGTACTGGGGCACATCACTCCCCATGCCTCTGTCTGCAGCTGTGGTATGGAGGTGATGGGATGAACTCTCTTCAGAGCCACTCTGTAGATGGGTGGAAGGAGAAGCTGCCCAGCTGTGCACTGATATTTCTGCACTGCATGAAATGTTGCAGGTGGACTAGGGAAGGAGATAGGACCACCTTCCTTCTGCCTCCCCTGTTAACAGGCTTGCAGGGCAGAGTGGGCACGAAGAGCAAGTGTCTGAGCACTGCTGCAAAGCATGGGTGTGCTATGTGGCCTGACATGAGCTTGGTCTGAATGACAGAGAGGCAGTGGGAACTTCACCTGGTCTCATACCACTTTCTGGTGTGTATGTTGGGTGGGAGTCACCTGGTAAGTGTTACTATGGCCCTGCTGAAAGGACACCAAATTGTATGGGTTTTGCAATGAGATAGAACTAAAAAGAACTTGCTGTTCTGCTTATTAACTGGAAGAGAGAAAAAGGGATGTTCCATTCACAATTACAGAGGATAGTCAAATCATTGAATTTTTCCATCTTTGTGTTTGCTGTTCATTTTCTAAAACCATCAAGGTTTGTCACATTCATAATGACAGTTCCACCTACGTGCTTGTAAGCGGCATCCTTGTACAGACAGATAGTTTGCATATGCCAAGAAAATAGTCCTTAAGTACACACATCACTTACATGTAAAAAGCTTTTCCTTTTTATGCTTATGTTATGATCAACCTGAAAATCAGCTGTCAGTAACAACCATCGTAGCAGTAGCATCTGAATATTCTGGTTTCATATGTCACTGATTGTAAGGACCTTTGAGTATAGCTGTACAGAGCAATATAAAGTTGTTTTCAGAATTTGATTTTCTGCAAAATGAAAAGAAATGGTCACAATTGTACTTCCACTGTCAAGGTACAGCTTGATTATGTAGAGAGACTGTATAATCATGTTTTTCTTCTGTATCTTCTGATGTGAACATATTAACTATATTTTTTATTCTTATACGTTTGTAAATTGCACGTTGCTCTGTAGTAGTTTTACCCGCCAACTTCTTTGTCAGGATGTGCTGCATTACTTTGTACTGTACATTTCTGTCTATATTTATTTAGCTCTTCAAAAATGTGTCTGATTAAAGATAATTTTTACTGTAATAAAGATGATGCTTTAGTTATTTTTTATAGAAAAAAGTTGGAACCAGTACCACCTCTGGTTTCACAAATGAAGCAATTCCGAATGGGCTTATTACTTGGATTGGGCCTTGCACACAGCATTAGGATCCACAGAAAAACCTTCCACCTTACATTTGTTCTAAAAAGCAGATTGCCTCTAATCCCACTGCTTTCCACAAATCTCCACGCACAAAACTGTGCCCCAGTGTCATGACGAGCTCGCTTTGGTTTTGTGCCATACTCTAGTACATAATTTGTGAAACCGAAGTTGGCTTTTCAGTCATGTGACAGGTATGTAATGATGTTTTCCAGTGCTCTTTGTGAAATTGATTTTAATTTTTTTCCCTTTTTTTTCCTTTTTAAGGAAATTTGTTTTGGGGAAAAGCTCATCACACAAACTCACTGCTTCTGCTTTCTTTTGTCTTTTCCCTTCTCCCTCTTCCAGACCAGGACGAGAGAGCAGCAGAGCTCAGCAGGGAACAGAATGAGAAGACCATTCGCAGCACACAGACGGCTCTCCGCAATTTCCGAGAGTTCCTCATCTCCAAGTACCCCTCTGAGACCAGGGAGATCTACGTCATCCCCTGCAAAGAGCTTGATGCCTACCTTGCTTCCTTCTTTGTGGACGCCAGACAAAAGGATGGGTCTGAATACGAGCCAAACAGTCTGGCCAACTACCAGTGTGGGCTGGAGCGGTATCTCAAAGAGCACAGGTATGGATACAGTATTACGAGGGATAAGGAGTTCAAGAGGTCCCAGGAAGCTCTAAAGCAAAAGCAGATAGAGCTGAGGTGTAAAGGAAAAGGCAACAAGCCACACAAATCCATGAAGCTCACCTTTGCTGATGAGCTTATCCTGCGCAAAAGAGGTTTGTTGAGCCGGTACAATCCTGAAGGGCTGTTAAACCTTGTCTGGCTAAACAACACTAAGGCATTTGGACACTGCACGGGTTTCCATGGGTCCACCCTCAAGTGGGGAGACATCCGGCTGCGGGTGACAGAGACTGGGTTGGAGTACCTGGAGTGGATGGGGCCAGACAACGGAGATGTCAACGCCAAGAGCAAGAGAGGCGGGACAGACTCTCGGGTGTATGCCACCCAGCACTCCCCACAGACCTGCCCTGTGCAAGACTACAAGGAGTATGCCCAGAGGCGGCCGCCAGCCATGCGCTATGAGGATGCACCTTTTTACCTGTCCATCAAACCCGTCGTCAACTTGGCTGCGCTTCACTGGTACAATTGCCAAGCCCTGGGGAAAAACAAGCTTGCCAAGATGGTAAAGACGATGTGCGAGAAAGGCAACATCCCCGGCCGGAAGACCAACTTCAGCGTCTACCAGAGCTGTAGCACCCTCTCAGAAGCGCAGAGCAACCAACTGGTACTGATCTGCAATAACTTGAGCCAGCAGGCTGCCCAGTCCATGGCGAGCCACTCCAATACTGGCAACTTCATAGTGTCAGCATCCTATGACTCTTCCTCTGACACAGCTTGAAAGAGGGATATCACCTGAACACTTTTTTCTTTTCCTGTTTGTTTCAAGCATTGAATTCGTGCCCATTAATTCACATCAACTGTGATTGTACACTATTCCCCCATAGCCCTCTCTCCAGTGTTAATTCACTTTATAAAAATATATAAATATATAATATATTTTTCTTTTTACAGATAAGTCAATAGAAATAGTTTAGTATTACTAACATAGTATTTATAGTGTTGATACAAAAAATGAAAGGTACTAATGGGTTATAATATAAATGCAGATTTTAAAAGGACAAAAACGGTTCTCAGGCAACACCAGATAGACTGGAAATACGATTTTTAACATGCACACATCGGTGAGTGTAAATCCCCAGGGAGGCTTACATAGCAATTCTATTTTGAAGCATTTTTTCAACTTCTTATTTTAACATGACCTCCCAGAGTGGAGGAGACAAACTCATCACTGGCTGCTGCTTCTTACCTGCTGGCTTATTCTTGATCAACAAGACCAAGAAATAAGAGATACATCAATGTAAGTTCATGAAACCATTTACAAAAATTTTTGGTTTTTTTTTTATTTTGTTTCCTGAGGCTCATTCATGCCAGATGGAAAAAAAATCCTGAAGTCAGCTAAAGGCTATTTTTAACTTTTGTTTTTGTTGATGATTTTCTGTGATCAAAATGTTGCTGGTCTTTAGACTAAAAAGTATTGTTTTCAACAATATGCAAAAGTATAATGGCAAAAACCACTGTCATACACATAATTTTAACTGTTTAAGCATGGGTTGTTAGTATTTTGTCACTTTGTATACTTAATGTAAAATCTACTGACTTAGAGCACTCTTTCAGTATTCTGGGGAATGCAACAACATTCTATCCCAAACTGTACAGAAAAAAATGCATCAAATACGTATTAAGCCATCATTTGAAATCCACAAAAAATAGCATAGAGAGTGTAACGATAATTTCATATTTACTACAGAAAATGAAAAAGCTGGAAAACAAATTTAAGTCAGCTACACATAATCTATCTCCATTGTAGACAATGGAAAATGTGCATGTGAATCTGAAGGCAGAATTTGGTCCTTAAAGACTTGAAATAACGAGTGCTACTGTTCCAACATTTGACTTTGCAACATAATTGTTCTTCTTCTCTAAGTACGGCGAAAACACTAAAAAATTCAGTATTTCAGTGAGCGATTATAATTCTTGACCTTTAGAATTATGTATGGTACTTCTCAAGTAATTCAGCTTAGTTTATGTTCCACTAGGATATCCTAGGGCTGCGATGAGGCTTTAGACAAGTCTGCTAGGGTGATCTAATGCCCACTGAAGTCAATGAGTCAACCTCAGCTGACTTCCCATGGGTGTTGGATCAAACTGTTACTGAGGGTTTTTTTTTGTTTTGGGTTTTTTGTTGTTGTTGTGTTTCTTTATGCTTATTTGTCTTTATTCCTTCACATTCCTGCATATTCTTCATATTCTTTAGATCTGCAACTATGCAGTGACTTTAATCATCACTAATTCCAAAGAAAGGGTGAAACAAAGGTAGTAGACAGAAAAATAACCCACCCGGCGCGCCATTTAAAACCTGTTTTCTGTGTTGCTGGGATGAAATGTTCCTGTGTGTGAGGGAAGGGGCAGAATGTCTGCACCTCACTTAAGCTTTATTGAAGGTCTGTTTTGGGGATAGGGTAGGCAGCAGATGTGCCACTGGAAGATCTCAGGGCAGAGATTTCCACTATAATAAACATCTGTCCTCCCATGAAGCTTCCTGCAGGTGACACAGCCTGGCTCTGATCTCTTTTTGCTCTGCACATAGCAAGGCTGGTACAAAGTCTGGGTTTCCTGTGTGCCGGCTGTCCCAGGGTCTTGCATGCCATGGCAGTGCAACCACCACATCTACAGCCTCTGAGTTACTGGCTGCTGTCTCTCAGGGCTGTAGGGTAGGCAGCAGATTGGTGGGCACAGGTGGTCATTCATAATGCAGAGCTATGCTCTTGTGACTTGGTTTTGAGGCTTGAGACCAAATCATGACCCTACTGAAGTGAGTGCAAGCTGTGCCCGTAACTTTCAGTGCCATGGCAAATCTGACTTGTAGGCGAAGGAGAGGGAAGCACAGAAAGACTTGTGGTGCAGCCAGCAAGACAGCTTGCCCAGCTTCCAGATGAGGCCAGCCATCTGGTTGCTGTTAGCACAGCCTTGCCTTTTCATGGCAGTACTTTTAATATGATAAAGTTAAAAATAGTTTTGCAAGGCTGGTGCTGCTCTCTGTGGGATTTCGTTGCTGTTTCCCACTGACTACTCATGCAGCTGCTCTTAGTATGTGCTGGAGTGCAGGGTCTCCCATGCCAAGGAGCTCCCTAGAGGTGCGAGGTGAGAGCTCAACCATGGAGCCAACCTCTAGGAAAGTCTTTGATGTCTGTTTCTCCCCCACTGGCATCCATCTCGGCACTTCCCAGTGGCAGCTATTGCAGGATCTGACCTACTTCTGCACCTTACCTTTCCTGTGTTGCAACATGAGGCTGGGTATCAGCTGGGCTTTGTGGGGCAGCAGATCTCTGCTTCCTACCTCTTCTCCCTTGCCCAACCAACTGCCCCTCTTTGCAGGGAAGAGCTGCCTTGAGCTTGCAGGGGAAAGAAGCCACCCCAAGGTGTGGCTGTCTCATGTCTCTCCTCAAGCCGCACAAGGCAGGAAACCAGACCTTATAACCAAATTGCTTCTCACGCTATTATCAGGCTCAGAGGTTGGCAGTGGTTCACATCTTCTATGGGTGTGCCTTAGGTGTGCTGCTTCAGAGTGGATGACTCCACAATTCTTGTCTCCGAGGAGGCAGATCACTGGCTGCAGATGTGCCATGCTGCAAGCAGGTCTTTGAAGTGCTGCTTCACATCAGTGCTGTAATTCAGCCCCAACACAGACGTTGGCTCCATTGGCAGGACCCAAAAAATGCTTAGAGTGACACAGAAGAGAGAATACAGGCACTCTTGGGCTTTGAGCTGGGAGGTCATAAAAAGCATTTCCCATGACTTCTTGACTCCACATACTCTCTGAGTTGTTGTTTACTACAGTATTAAGATGGTTTGTGCTGATGTCCAGCCCATGCGCTGGCAATGAGGTGAGACAACGTCTCTCATACCCTTGGCATAGCAGGGCACATCAGCAACTTTTTCTTGTCTGGTTGGGGGATAAGCTGTGGAGTATGTGAGCTTATTGTGTTAGCCTCAATATTATAGGGTGGCTTTGTTCTGCTTTGCAACATCTTTAGTGACTCCAGCTTCCAGTTGGTGCTGATGGCAGATTGCCTGAAAAATTCTGACGGGGCAGCCCCAAATAGCCTATTTGTTGAAGTGGTTAAACACATATGGCCAGAATATGATACCCAAGTAGTGTCATACTCCAAAAATAAATTTATTAGCTTTGAAGGGCATTTAGCATAACATATTACCCAGTCTTCATTTGTGGACGGTTGCGAGGAACTGAGTGACCACAGCTTAATGAATTACCATTTGTATTAAGGCCCTAGGAGGTTTGTTAACCCACTGGGAGGGAAACTTCTGATTAAAACCACTCTCATGGTTTTGTCTCATGCTGGCAGGAGAATAGATGTCCCAGATGTCCACAGCTCAGCTGACAGGTGACAACTCAGTTGCTTGCAATTGTCTCCCAGTACTCTAACTGAGGGTGTCAAACCTCCTCCACCAGAAGGTTGCAAGCTCACTGTGGTGGTGTGCAGCCTCCCTGGTGCTAAGATACGTCAGTGTGGCCAGGGGCTAGTGCTGCCAATTCTTGTTAGCCGCCTTCTCTGGCTGAGCAAAAGTCTGGGGTGTCCTAGCATGGCTCTTGATACTGAGTACCTCTTACCACGAAATCAAAAGGGCAGCTGGCAAAACACTGTACTGCTCCCGTCCCGCTCAGCCTGGATGCTGACGGTTGTGTGGGGTGGCTGACAGTGAGGCATTGCAGGTGGCTGGCTGTGCCCCTGACTACATTGTGCTGTGATGTAAAAGCTGAGCTTTTACCCCACAGTACAAGCTGTGATTTCCATAGGATGGGTTTAGCGGGCTCCAAAATGGGGCCCACTTTTCTCCTTTCTTTTTCCCTTCCTTTTTTCCTGCCACCCACCTTTCTTTGACCTGGTGTTAGACCTCTTCAGTGAGTCATTTCAACTCACTAGCCCAGCAGAAAATGCAGCAGAAAAAGGGGGAAGTCAGATAATTTTCTGCCAGTTTACTGAGCTGAATCTGCTCACAAATTGAGGTGTAGAGCCAGTGGGGGAGACAGAGGAAGGTCTTCCCCTGCCAGTATCACAGAGTCATTAGCCTGGCTCAGCTACTGCAGCCTTGGAAACCCATCAAAAGGGTAGTGCAGACTTAGACCCTTCTGAATCATTTGCGGATGTATTGGTTGCATTTAGAGCCATCTACCACCTTTTGGGAGATTTGCTCAGTGCTACCAAGAGCAAAATTTGGCCTTGAACTTAAGAAAGAGGCAGACTGCCAAAGCACAGGACTGCACACAGTGCGAAGCAGTCTGCACCAATGTTAGCGCAGGCATTCCCACGTGGCCTTCTCATGACACCAAACCAAGAGTCCGACATGGGGATTATACATAGATGTCACTGGACTGATCTGGATGCAGCTGTGCACAATACATCCACTTGGATCTGTTCACGTGATTGCACATTTAGCTGGACAGAGCTGTGGGCACTTGGATGGCTTAAGCTCTGTTTTATTAGTCACTCATGCATGTATTTATGATATTGTGGGTTTGCATAATGTACACATATTCATGCAGGTAGTTGGAATGGAAGTCTTTGATATCTGGGTGTTGCAAACTGCCTGTTTAATTTTCAAATATGTATTTATGCAACAAAGTGTATTTTTAAGTGCAAGAGAATGAAGTACTAAATTAGAAGGGATATCTGAAATAACAGCACATGCCTTGTTCATTTGCATAGTGCAATAATTCTATGATAGCAGCATCCAGGCTATTGACATACAGGACAATCTAACAATGGAAGCAGTGTCCCTGTTGCACATTTTCCTTCGTGAACAGTATCAATGCTTTTGAGCTGTTTTGTGTTTTTGTTTTTAGAAGCTGCTGTTCACTGGTATTCAGTCTACAGTGTAGCTGCCCTCTCAGAAAGCTGTGTAGAGAATGAGATGCAGGCAACATGTTACACTGCTGTGTGTGCTTGTCTTACATGTTTGTGACCGGATCTTGTTCTGCTGTTTGCGCAAGTGATGTGGAGTGGGAAGGTGGGGATCAGGAAGAGCAGGTGTTTCATCCCTCTAGACCCTGGGCTGCCCTAAGGACTGGAACAGCCTTAAAGGAAACTCAGATTCCTGTTGCACTAGGTTTCCTCCCTGTCCAGCTCATACTTATCCTTTCTTGTCACCGTGTCTGAGTACATCCCGAAAGTGCATTGACTGACCTGACTAGCACATGTGGAGCATGGGCTGATCATTCCTCCTGACAATAAGCTGCAAGTGACTGTGATTAACTGACTGGTCTTCCCCATCCCCAACATCCCTGCTTCTCTCACTGTCCCTGATCCTCTAATATTTCCTTCTCCCAGCGTCTGCACTGTGGGGCAAGGGGATCGCTTTGTGCAGGGTGGCACTTGTTTGAGAGCTCCCTCCCTGCCTATCAAGTGACCTTGTGCTTTGGGGATAATGCTCTCAGGGCAGACCACCTCGCGTCAGGTACGTGGGGTTTGTGGGATACTGGACGCGAGCACTCTGGAGGCTCGCATCTCTTGTGCTGGAAGCACTCTCCCTCTCTCCTATCTTCTGCTTTTTGTGAGAGAGCTTTCAAATCATGAAACGAGATGAAATTCACTCCTGTGTAGAGGACCAGGCCCACATCTGTGTGCTGTTTGGCCTTCCACTGACATCCTTAAAATAGGACTGAGACAACTGGTCCTCAACGGTATGTAACTCTTGGGCTCACTCCATCATGGAAATCAGTTCATCTCACATTTTGCAGGCAACAGGGCATTGGGACCCCAGCTGACGCCCTGAATTCCCAGAGGCAGTGTGAATGTGTGGGAAGGAGGAGAGCTTACAGGACACACAAATGTGGTTTCATTTGCCTGAAATGAGCCAATTCATGCCTCTGGGTTAGAGTAGAGAAGGACTCAGCTGTTCACTATGAAACATGGTGGGAACTGGGTTGACACTTGGTAATGAGGGTTCTTTACTAAATGTCAGTGTGAAGAGATGGCTGCTTTGCCTAAGGTGAGTTGCTGTTCTTGTTCTTAAGAGAGAGGATGTATTTTATTTTCTTTCTGTGCTTTCATGTGTGTGCTGAATCTGCACTCTCAGTGCTGAGGAGGAGTGTGGAGAGAAGGCAGTCCAGCATAAAGTATGGCTATATTCCTAGCTGAAAAACTTGAACTGTACTTTCTGGTGATGGTCCCCTTGTGCTGGGCATGCCTTGGTGGTCGGGGACAGTACCGCATCAGCTGGTGTCTGCTGGCACATCTGTTGGCTCTGTGCAGAGCCAGCATGGGTGTCGCTGCACCACTCTCCAAAAACCAAGAGCCTGGGGGTAGCTTGTCAAGGACACCCCTATCAGCCAGGTGTCTGCGAGCCAAGAAGGGGGAAGGCCTTAAGCACAATTAAATGATGGTGCTTTCCCCTTGGACAGCGTATGACGGACACACAAGGCTGCGCCCTATCTCCTCAAGGGTTTTGGAAGGCTAAGGGCCACAAGGGACGTCACTGCTCCACCTCTTTCACAGCAACATCAGCCGGCGATGGAATTGCCCGTCTGAGGACAAATCGGGTTCCTCTGAGCCCCCAACAAGTTGCATGGTTGCACTGCTGCCAGCACCGCTTGTGCAAACCAGGTGCCAGCCTGTTCCTCCTCGCAGTGCTTTCTCTGGCTGAGGCCTTGTGAAGCTCTGCTGAAGTTGTGCTCCCGCACTTCGACCCTTCCTGAAAGCAGCAGAGAGGCATTTACAGTGGTGAAATGCTGGAAAGGTAAAAAACCACACAGCTTAGAGACACCTGAGAGCTTGTTGAAAAGTTTGACACTAGCCACTCACTGGAGCACGTTCAAAGTAGTGGTGATGTCTAAAGCTTTAATTCCTAATCTGATGGGGGAAAAAATTGGTTTGGCATGCAATTTGCTCATTACAAGAACTGATGGGTTTTAACATAGTCTCTAGAATCTCTGTCTCAAGTGAGGAATTTATTTCCTCTGTTTTCTGACTGAATTGGTTAACTTTAGTTGGTAATGCACACAAAATTCTCTTTGTTTTATTACACAAATGCCATTAAATCAGTTGTCTGTGCATTGGAAATGGATTTACTGTTTCAAAGGGATTAGGATGCTTTTGCCTAATCTTTTATTCTTGTGCTCAGCATTCATTACACAGCAGTCACTAGTGTATGAAAAAATAGTACCTTTTCAGATTTCAGTTTGATCCTTTGTAATTAATAGAAGATTGGTTCACAGTGTTTAAGAGACTGGTAAGGTAAGGTGCTATCATTGAAATTCAGTGGGATAGACTTTCCGTGGGAATGACAAGAGGTGTTTAGCTCTTTTGCAATGCTTCAGGAATCTGCATTTGTGGTTTTTTGGTTAGTATTGTTTTATACAGTCCATAAGTGTGAAGAAAATAATGAAACAGCCAAGTGAGGAGAAGAGAATCAAGAAAATGCAAAATGTTTGGGACAAAAATGTTATATTGTTCTTACTCTAGAAAACTAAACTCTTAAAATTAATTTTACAGATATTGTCTTTGCCACTTCAGCTGTTATTTTTGTGAACAAAGACGACTCTAACATTCCTCATGCCTAGAATTTGATCTGCTTTCTGAAAGCTGTAACTGTGCTGAGACTGTCCTCCTTACCATTACAGCATGTTCTCAGCGGGCCTAAATCCCATGTAGCCTTAAGCAGTCCCTGGTCTGCCCCATGTTGATCCTTCCCTTCTACTATCATGCATTTAATACATTTAACTATATGTCAGATTTCCAGCCTGAAAACAAGCCAATGCAGGAGACACCCTTCAGCCTCTCTATCTTCAGCAGTGGATGCAAAGTATAGATCCAGAAGGCAAGGCAATAGTAATCGGCTTTGAACTGATTTGGTAACTTTTGTGTAGGAAAACAAATCTTCTCCCAGTGGCTCTGAGGCTGAAGGTGCACTGAACGATGACTGCAGTGTGAATTGCTTTGTGGAGGCCTTTGTTTTCAGTGTGGTGTTTATGGTTCAGATCTTGCAAGCTTTGCCTTCTGCGGGAGCTTTCTCTGTGAGCGGCTTGCAAGACTGGGTTCATCTGCACAAGGCTGGGTGCATGGATGTGAAATGCAGGTGCAGAAATATCCAGAGCATTCAGGGATGCGCAGACAAAACGTGACATGAAACATCTTAATGGAGTCTGAAAGCTGTCAGGGGAAGAAATGGTGAGAACCTGATTTTGCTCCTGTTTATGGCAGTGCCTGCAAGCCAGGTGGTGCTGCCGCTGGAGAGGATTTGGTGCCAGTTCTGCAGACCATGGAGAGAATGCATGCCTGTGCCACCCGCTTCCAGCCAGCTCAGGCTGTAAACTGCACTTAGCTGTAAGTGTGTGACTAGCCCCACTGGAACAAATGGGTCAGAAGTATACAGGAAAGGACATTGCTTGGCCCTAGTTGCGTTGTCAGTGCTTGTTTTTGTCCATGTGACCCATCTATCTCAGAGTCATCTTAAGACCTGTCAGGGTAGACCAAGTTATTCAAGACTGGAAGAAAAAGAAATGGCAGAATATCTAAGTGTGATGAAGGTAGTGGAAAGGCAGTGGGAAAGCCTGGCAAACACAATGGAAGTTTTTGTCTTTTTTTCTAGAGAAGGCAAGCATAATCCTTATCCTTTAATATCCTACTTTGTTTTACGCTGGAATTAGAAAATCTTTTCCATTTGTTTTAATTATCTGCTGGCTTTAACTCTGCCTTTGAAAAGCATTTTTGCTATGACAACCCTTGGTCTCATGGTGAGCAGTGCTAGGGAGAAACAGCTAAAGTAAGGCTTTTATCTTTCCCTGCATGCAATGTTTAATCTTTCTAATCTTTTAATGTGAATGTGTTTTCTCCCATTTTGAAATTGATGAGATTAGCACTGTTTCTCCCAAAATAGCATTTGAAAAACGTATTTTGCTTAAACGTAACCAGATTTCCACCTAAGAATGTGAATTCTTCTAAGTGACCAATTCATTCTCAGAGTTAAACCTCTCTCTAAGGCTAACTTCCACTCACTGACTTTAATGACAACTCAACTTTTTTAAGAACAGTTTGTAAAAAAGTAGATTTTGTTAATTCTTTTGTTTTGTTTTATAAAAAAAGATTCACTGTCTTGCCAAATAATAATAATAATAATAATAATAATAATAATAATAATAATAATAATAATAATAATAATACTTCTATGCATTGTGTGGTTCAGTGATGTTGCTGTTGAAATTTTGCATGTTTTCTAGATGTTCTGACATTTGTACGTTTATGTGGTACTTGTAAAAATGCTAAACATTGCTGCTATAATCACCACCGTTGTAGGTAACTGAAAACTGTACTACAAAGCTGTGCCAGTTAGCAGTTTTTTTTGTGTGTCATGGTAAAACTCTGCATTCTGCTGTTCATTTCCTGTTTTAAGCCAGTATTTAGTGCCTTCTGTAGAAGGAATCAATATGTTGTGGTAGATGGGAGGTGCCAAACTTCTAATATCTTGTTCTGCACAGATGATCACTTACCAGCTTGAAGCTTAAAAAAAAAAAGTAAAAGAAAAAAAAAATCTTCAACTCTCCATCTTTAAGTGTCTTCTAATTAATTTTCATTTGGAAAAAAACCCCTTTAACAGAGTTGAAAAGAAGCCATCTTCCCCAGCTACACCTACTGCAGCAGCAGTCTGCCAACTGTGAATGTGAGGGGTATGAGGGAATGCATAGTACCCAAATGTTCTTGTTGGTAACGGATCCAGTGATTAGCCAGGCCTGTTCAAGTCATTGCTGAGCATGCGAAAATGCAGTTTAATGAAAACAATCATCTGATTACTGTAAGAAACTGTTAGCTCTCATAACAGTTGTGAGCCTGCTCTTGTAAACAAGTGTCAGCCTGGTCAAGTGGTGGATTCCAGTCCCTGTTCCACCTCCGCTGAAGCCACACATTGCTGCCAAATGAGACTTGGATGAAATTCAAGCCCAAGATTTTTGGTCTCGTTCTTTCCAACTGCTTTCATGGCAGACAAGCCCTGTTTATCAAAATTCTGACATTGCATTTTCAGTTCCTTTTCCACCCTCTGCTTAGAATCTGGCAGTATAGCAAATACACACACGCATGTGTATTCATTTTGCTTTTGATAAGATTTTGACAAGCTGAAATTGTACCATACTGTAATCATACAACAGAAACAGGTAGGAGGGAAATGCGAGATGTTCATCTGTCTAGTGCAGTTCCCAGCCACCAGGCACGGTCAACTGTACCTAGGCTGGTCTTTAAAATAGTATTTTGTATGGAAAAAAGAAAAGACTAACCGTCAGTTTTCTATCTCTACTGAGAGTTGAAAGCCTGTGACACATCTTGAGAAGATCAGAATACCAAGTTCCCAGAAAAAATGTGTAATTAGGAAAAGTAAGAGTGCATTGAACTCATCCTTACAGGTACTGGTCTCAAGCCATCTCTGTTCCCCAGCAAGACAATTTACAGCCCTTGTGATGTAAAATACTTCCAAAAAAGAAGTTTATGCCTAAATTTTTAATGTAGCTGCTCCTTTTTGTGATACCCAGGACATTTACAAAAAGCAGTATTAAAGGATGCAGCCCAGAACATGCTGAAAATAGTCCTGTGTAGTAGGTTGCAAGCCAGTCCCCCACAAACTGATGAATTTGAAAACCCCAGCTGAAGAGCTAAACCTTCCACAAGTGATTAGGATACTTAGAAGCCTTTACAGCACCTCAGTTCCCATCTCTTGGAGGGAACTGGGCTCTCTTCAGAAATGTTTGGCCCTTTTATTGTTCTTTAAAGATTGGTAGCTTCTTCAGGCTCCCTCTGGCAGATAAGAAACCAGCTGAGACCAGTTGTAATGTTATTTTGCATGTCTAGTAGCTGTTTACACATGAATGCGTGCTTCCACTAGTATGAGTGAAGAGTTTTGACTCTGCAGAACTCCTGCCTATGTGGCCCTAATATGCAAGGCAGTGATACACGGTCTTATTTCCTGCATTTCTTCTATTTATGGCTAACTCTGAGTCTCCACGGTCCCACCAATTGCACATACTGTCTTACCAATTGGTCTTCCTGGCTTCTTTTGTATCTTGGCCCAGCTTGCAAAAAAAATGCATCAGATTGCTGCAGCACAGCAGTAGTTTTTTGCCCATCTTCTTCTCTTCCAATACGAAGCAAGATATATCTGCATTATATTCAGCTTAGATCTGAATCAGGAAAGCGATCAATACCCTTTATTTAGCACTTTGCATGCTGGAAGTGCAGTTGCGGTTCTACAGGTGCAGACCTGGCATTGGGATTTAGCCTGCTGCCTGTGGCGTATCAGAGTCTCTAGTGGCATTTGTTTGTTTTTCAGCATGGTTCACTGCTTTCAAGGTGCAAACTGGCTGATGCTAATGGTGTGCTGGTTTAGATACCACCTTGCAATCACTGTGACACCTTCGCTGTACATGTTGTCAGTCCTGTAATTGCTCTTGTAATTGCATTTTGTCTGAAGTGCATTACATTGCAGCACAAGCTTTCTTTTTCTTTTTTTTTTTTTTTATAAAAAACCTGTAGCTTAGGCTGTGCTGCTGAAAGGAGCCAGGAGAGAATTATCCATCCAAACCCCAGTGGAATTTGGGGACTTAACTTTTTTTAGACCCCTTTTCAAGCCCCAGCTGTAATCAGATATTTGAGGCAGAGATCTTAGCATGAATAGGGCTACATACCTTCCACCCAAAATGCAGTTTTCTGTACGCAGGGCACCTTCTTACACAGATCTCTTGCCACTGCATTTGGGACATTATATATACAATGGTTTATTAGGGAGAAGTAATATTTTGGTGCATTTTAATGCATTAAGCTCTGCAAATCTAGAATATCTGTGGGGAAGGGAGACATTACTGGATCGTTTTCTGAAAACATGAGGAAAATTGTCAACTACAGTCCATTTTCAGAGCTACCTGTTCAACCCCATTGTCCCCAAATTACCTTCTTTCTGGAATTGCACAGAGACCTGAGAAAAATGAGCAAAAAGGCTTTGCTGCTGTAAATGAGGAAAGATTTCATAACCTACTTTGAGCCTCAGATCCCCAACTGGGTTTCCAGGGCTGGTAAACTTTTTACTTGTCAGCTGGATAAGTTTTGAGCCCTGTGGATACCACATTGCTATTTCTGCTGTGTATTTTTAAGAAGTAAACTTCACACATGGTAAGGTCCTTCACAGGTTAAGACCAATATGGTCAACAACCTGTCACTTGTGCCAGTTAAGAACTGGTTTTTTGTTGTGGTTTTTTTTTTTTCCTACTGCAAGACACTCCGCTCTTCTTTAATTGGGGTGGAATAAACAAATGTATGTTGTACTGCTGTCTGCCACACTTCAGTCAGATGTCTCCTTGAAAAATGCTCTTTTAGTGTTTGAGTAAAAAAGTGTCCTCACTAAGAAGAAAGTAAAACCAAGAGGTCTTTTTTTGTTTTGTTTTGTTTTGTTTTTTTTTAATGGTGTCTGAGTTTCATCCCTTGCTCAGTTGTCAGATAATTAGGCTTTTGAAAAGAATGGATTCAGTTGTGTGCTAATTGGAGTATAACATTCACTTTTACTCATCTGCAAATTCCAGAGATATTCTGATCTTTTTTGCACTTCAGCTCCATTTTTATTCCTTTATGATAGTCTTTAAGAAGTCTGGTTCTGCTGCATTAGAGATTGATTTCACTATCTGTTCAATGTTACCTACTATTGTAGTGTGACTTTTTATTTTTGTTTTTTGTTTTTTTTTAAATTTGTATTGGTACAGCCTTAAACTTATGGAATTAAAGACCATTTAAAAAATAATCAAGATAGTCATTGATGTCTGTGATAAGTGCATGCTTTATTCACAAGAGTTTTGCCTGTAATTAGGTGTAGCAACCAAGTCTCCTGTATTTAATAAACTTTTCTGCAAAATTGACTACTTTCTTTAATCAAGTGAAAACAATTTACTTGCCATTTTGAAGCACTTTGTATAAAAAAAAGAAAGCGCTCTCTCATGCTTTTCAAGTATGTTGCTGCTCATTGCAAGGGGTTTGGACTAGATGACCTTTAAAGGTCTCTTCCAACCCAAACCATTCCATGACTCTATAATTCTACGAAGTATGAGTATCAGCATAGCTGGGAAGTTCCCATGGACCTGTGATGCATTTCAGTTAGCAGAGTGCAAATAGGCTTACCAAGAAATAGTTGCTGTCATACCCTCTTTAACTTCTGGGGTTGTGTTTCAGGAAAACATTTAAACAATTGCTTATGTCCTTCCCTGCCCAGGAATGTACTTACAAGCAAACTTGACTTGCACCATGTGCTCATTTAATCTCATTTCAGTAGGACTGAAAGCTTACGTCCTGAGAGCCTTTTTGGATTAAAGACATTTTCCTGAACATGATCTGGTTACATCAATTCCAAGGCACAGTTTGTCTTGAAATTATTTATTTTGCACTTAGAATTTCAGCAGTAAGGTCTGCTCTCCACATAGTTTTGTTTTAAAGTTCGTCTAGAATATGATTAAATGCACATCCAAGGATATGCATCTTTTAAGACAGTTGCTTGTCAGGTCTGGATTTTTTCTGTTCAAGAAGTTTTAAAATTAAATGACCAGAAAACTGAAGCTCATAAAGCCCCTATACGGTGAACAAGAAACATCCCAAGTGCAAAAATCCCTTGAAAGCTCCAACAAAATTCCACTGAGCTGCTGTTCATGTGATGACAACTGTGTTGGAGAAGGTGGGAGTGTCTCAGGTTCTACCAAAGGAACATAAGAAAAAGGAAAAAGCGAAATCCCTCAGGGAGCTGCCATCTAGGGAACAGCAATGTGTTAGTGTTGGTGTTAGGACATCAGTGCAGGACAGTAAGAGCTAAGTCACTCTGGGTGAAGGATAGATGATTTTCACCAGGTATTCTGGGACTGCAGTTCCATCACCTGGCAAATTCTGCTAAATAAATCCCTGCCTTGCTGCTTGGTGCTAGTGGCAGCACCGTGTGTTGTTGCTCAGCACAACAGCATATAAAAGGCATCGTGTTGAAGGTCCTGCCTTGGTCCGAGTGACAAGTGGAAAGAAAAAACAGAGGCCTTCGGATGAAGACACAGAGCAATGAGGTATGGACAGGTGATGGCCGGGGGCTACCAAGTGCTTTCGCTGTCTGTTGCAAATGTATAATGAAACTGTTGGATTAAACTCTAGCTTGAACTAAGCTGTCTTCACAGAGGTTGATGTTAATGTGCTTTCCTTTGGTCTAAAAGTGAGTTTGCTGGTGGTGGCTAATGGTTAACATGGTTAATGCAGGTTCAGCTAAGCAAACTGATCAAGTTATGGTAACTCAGCTGCTTTCACTTTTCCCTTTGTACACAATTTCACCCAGATTGCCACTTCAAGAACCTCTGTGCTTCTACAGCCCATAGGATGGCTGTGTGTCCTCTCCTCCTCCTCTCATACCCAAGGGTAACCAGCAGCAGTGTGCACACCTTGTGTGCAGTCTTGCAGGATTCGGGCCTTCTCGGCAGCTAGGCAAACAGCACTGAGGAATTTGGCTTGGGCAGTCTGGAGTGCTTCCCTGGGATGATCTCACAAACGTGATGAGGTATCCTGGTTGCAGCCGAATATATCTGAACATTGTGCTCGAGATGTTGCTTAAGAATATCATGACTGCAACTGATGTGGAAGTTGCTCGGGGACATTATGGCACCTTGCCTCTTCAGATAGGCTTTGGGGATGACAAAGTGGGGTCTGTAGCTGGTGGTTTACCTTTTAATATATACCAAAGACAAACAGAAATTGGCAGATCCACAAGATTTCTTTTTCGAGTAGCCTGATGGCTTACTATGTTACAACCTTCACTATGGATAGCATTGATTAGCTCTCAAAGAGAATAATTACAAAGAAAAAATAAAACAGACAGCTCTATGTAAGAAGATACAGCTATTTGTATATGGGCACTTTGTTCTAAGGGCCAAATTCCTACAGGTACCTGGGAGAGAATGCACATGCAAGACTGGCAGCACATGAGACACGCTTTTTGCTTCTCCTCTGAAAGCTGTGAGAAAGCAATACCTGGAAGAGCTTGAAGACAAAATCCTCCATGTAGCATGACTATTCACCTCAGAGCTCCTCCTGTACTTGCAAGTACAACATTTTCAGTTATTCTTGTCCCCATGCAACATGGCAAACAGAACAGGACTGGAGAAAAAGCTGCTTTGAATTTATATACCCGGGGAAAGCCAGGAAGAAGCACTGAGTGTTGAGGAGATAGGATGCTGATAGCCATGGAGCTGTTAGCCCCATAATACAAGATGATGCCATTCATCCACATTTGGAAGATTTCTGTGTGTCTGGACCTTGGTGAGGGACACTCAGAAACTTTCTTGGAGGCTCAGCATGGCCAGATGTTCTCATGTACAGAGGGTTGCCTGAGGAAACTGTTGAGCAGACAAGCATTGCCCATCCTACAAAACCAGACAGCTAAGCTGTATCCTCTGCAATGGCATCTGTTACAGGGGTTGCCTTTCCACATCATTTGTGTCCTTCACGTTCCTGGGTCTGGAGCCCCTTCTGGAAGAGGGACTGGTTACATGGTTGTAAAATGTAGTCATCAGACTGCTCAGCAGACCAGAAATCGGTCAGGCCGCATTGGTGCTGTACCAGATGCCTGGTACCTCCAAGCCAGCAGGGACCACAGGAGTATCTCCTTGCTCATCTTGTGATAGCCGGGTGGCCTCTAAACAGCATCTAAAGTCCCCGGTCTGTCTGGAAAACAGTGCTACCTGCCAGGAGCCTGTGCTACAAATGATCTTCACAGCATGGGCTAGCACAAAAATAAGTAAAGGCCCAGCAGAATTTGGGGGTTTTAGGAACATCTAGATATGGCAGAGATCTTTATCTTCTTTATTTTGAGTAGATGGATGGGGGATTAGTATGTTTGCTTCCATAGAGGAAGGATGAATACAGTCCCCCAGCATTTCCGAAGTAGCGCCACTGAGACAGTGACTGCTAATTTACAGCATGAACAGCAACAGGCACTGTGTGAGGAGCTGCCTTTGCTTTAGGGGAAGAATGCAGAGATGTAAAGAGCAATCAGGTTCTGAGACCTCACCAGTTTTGATGGCATCTTACTAGCTCGTCTGGCAACCCTTCCCTTCTTCCTTCACCAAACACACATATGGTACAACTCCTGGCTTCAGCATAGAGCAGAGCATTAGGTGTCTAGACATTTACCACGTGCATTTCAACTTAAAAGGTTTGGCATGGAGCACCTACAAACCATCAGATAATAGCACAGTTGTTTGCATAGATGGAGGGTGCATACATGTTTTGGCAAGCAACGACAAATATAACTGTTTTTTCCTGTATGATGTTATCATCTCAGTGACAGAAGTTTGGCAAGAGGGCATGTGCCTGTGCAGATGGCTGTTTTGTGTGATTTTGCAGGGTTTCTGCTGTGAGCGTGGCATCAGGTGAACTGAACACAAAGATGACTTTTTCAAAAGAAATCATTACTGGGGTGTTGATGCGATTATAACCCAGAGCACCAGTGTTTGCAAGGCTCTTCTGGAAATGTGATGTGTTTTCCTGGCCACTTATGCTTTTCCAAGTTCTGTCTGACAGGTCCCGGTGAGAACTCCTGTCCATGCTTGGTAAGGGTGTAGGTTTTCTTAGTATCTCCTGGTGGTGTCCCAACACCTCTGTCAAGTACTCCACAAGGTGTTCAGGCATCATTTAAAACTCTTGGAGCATGATCCGGCTGCTGACAGGTGATGTTGGGCAAAGAACTTTGTGGCTTGGTATGCAGCCACTGAAGTCAGCAATGAAGGCAGGATGGGGATACCCTTATCTTTAAAGACAGCCCATGCACTGGTGTGCTTTTCAGCCTTTTCCAGGACTCCTCCACACTGTCTGAGAATGAATGGGATAAATTGTTTGCTCCTGGACAAAAGAAAGCAAATATTCATTATTCTGATAAAATAAAGACATGCAAGGATGATCTATTTGCTGCAGGAGTAGAAAACTGGGTAATTCATTTTCCAGCCTTCTGATGATACAACACCCTTACAGATGGTAGCTTATACATGTCTGCCATCACAACACCATCATTTTATTTGGTTTTTGTTTTGTTATGCTAAGACTCCTTTGCTGCAAGTATTAGAGCTGCACGCTGCACACAGTAGCCATCACTTTCTGAGCTGGCTACGCTTTCAAGCCTTAGAGCAACTCATGCCAATTTTTGTAGTTTCTGAGTTTATGAGGACAAGGTGTCTAGTGGGAAGAAAAGAAAAAAGTGATGTCAGCTTCAATGGGCATGACTGTGCATAAGGTACGGAACATCCCTGAATGGCCATCTGTGTATCCTGTTCTGGTGCAGCACTTGACTTGCTGTCTCAGTTCAGAGCAGACGTAGCAGTAATAACAAGCTGTTACTGTTAGGACTATCAAGTAGCAGAGCTCAGCTCAAACCAGATGACCCAATTTTTAAAATCTGGGATTTGGAGAAACCAGGAATGATGACTTAATTTCCTAGCACATGATAAACCCTGCCTGGGGAAGCCAGAAGCAATCTAAGTCTCTGTCTTCTGTTGTGGTTCAATAAACTGCCCAACTGATACTATGATTCAGGAAATGGCCACCATAATTTTCAAACCAAGGCCTGTCAGAAGTTAATTAATCTCTGTGGGATTAATTGCAGTATGAGAACTTCAGCGAGTCTGGTGCTGTTATATCTTCCAGGACAACTGGCATTGTATGGTTAGGTTCTTGATTTTAGTAGGCTGTTTCTCAAAGTGTTCTTGGTGCTCTCAGAAGTAGTCCTTGTGTGAGCCAGCAGTGTGACCCAGTGGCAGCTCAAGAGATGGCAATTTCAGAAGCAGAGTAGCAAGCAACTGGTGGGAAAATGTGGAATGGGGGTGAATGTTACCAATCCATGGGCTGGGCAAACAAACATTCTGGGAGGTGCGAGGCTTTATGGAGAACCGACCTAAGATTTCCTTATTGGTAGGGAGCAAACAGTGCCTGCACAGTCATTGCAAGAAAGTTGTAGCAAGGCCTGAGGACACAAAAGGGCAAACCCTCGTCAAAGAGACTGCTAGTGACTGAACAGCTCATCATTTCCATGAGCATCCTGGACTTCCTTTAGCAGAGTTGTCTGCTGAATAACTCACCATGCAGAGCTCATGAAGCCACTGACCAGAGGAACTTCCACCCAAGTTCATGCCACCTGAATTTGTCACATCATCTACGTTCTGCAGCACGACCCCTGGGCTAGCAGGAGAGCAGAGCCGCTGCCAGGCACCACAGGCAGTGGTCATCAGTGCAGACAGAAGAGGATCATTTGCCATGAGCAAAGTTTGTAAACACAGCTCAGTTTAGAAAAAATACTTGCAGCCTGCCTTTCAGACGGAAAGAAGTCCTATTTTTGTCCACTGACTAGTTGCAGTGTACAGCAGGAAGAGAGTTTCCCTTCAGTTTGTGAGACCTCTGCCCCTGGACGGGCCTGCACAGCAATGTGCATTTTTCAGATGTGCCCTCTGCGTAGCGTGCTTTTCTCCAGCAATATTTCCTGGAGTCTTCAGGAGAAGACCCTGGGCTGCCAGGGTTCTGCAGACCACCAACTGAGGACTCCTGTTATAGAAGTGTCCTGAGCTCAGAGGATCAGACAACATGCTGACATTGTTAGCCTGTGCATGGTGCATCTGTTCAGCTTTCCAGCTTGTTTTGCCTGCAGTGGGTTGTTGCGGAAGGAGCGGTGCACTTCACTCATAGAGAGAAGCAGCAATACATTTAGAGATACAAAACAGGGATTTAACAAAGTTTGATGGTAAATGCGACAGTGTTCTAACAAGATTCGAGATGGCAAGGCACACTTGGTTATTTACTGCATAGAGGACAGGGTCAGACAGAACTGTCAGGGAGACTCTCCCGTGGAGTCAAGGCTTGCTTTCTAAACTTCTCAGAGAGGAGTGTAGGTGTGGCTGGATCCAATCCTAGTCCCAGACTAGGTCAACAGTTTATGTCTGAAGGATTATATATGCGCAATCAATCCTTTATATCACTTAGCTAAGATTTCCAAGTTCAGCATGCTATTAGTCACTTACCGAGGATCTGTTGCAGCAAGGAATCTCTGAATCTCCAGGAGTAACCTGGAGGGCATCCCTACTCAAGGGGAGATTCTGATGTGCAGCCCGCTGCCTTTCAGGACAGTTTAAAGGACTCTTGGGCTGTGCAGTATTTATGGGGGTAGGATGACTGACCTATAGTCATATTTGCATATTGACCACAGAACCAGCATCGCTCAAGTTAGCCCTTGGCTATTGTGTTGTTATCTGTCTCCCCAAAACCACGTTGAGGCCCGGATGCTGCCATCATGACTACATGCACCCATTAATTATGACCATCATGGGTGGTTATCGCTTGGGCAGTGTTACAGGAGATAAAGATCAGGTGGTGCCTGGAGAGGGGGGATCACACCATCACATGGGTCCTTCAGTTGGGTTTATGCTGTTCCTGTACCTTTTATATGCTATATGAACAGTAAAAGCTGCAACAATAGAAACCTCTTTTTAAAATCACCTCTTCTTAGTGTGCAGAGTTACACCTCTGGGGCTGCAGTAATGGTCAGCTGTGGCTGCAGAATTGAAGGTTAGAAGGAGAAATCCAACATCTCCCTCCTCTTGAGTGTAGTACCTCTTCCCTTTTCCTGCCGCGCTGAGATGGTCACTGTGGGGATCACTAGCTCAGTGCATGGATGTTCAGAACAATCTTTCACAGCTAACATGCATTGGGCTGCAAAATCCATTAGCTTCAGCCCTGTAAAAAGTAGACTTAAAGTATAGTGGATATAATAAAATTATAGTGGTATCATAAAAATGTGTTACTCTTTCATAAAGGATATTAAGTGTCTGAGCATCTATAAAAAGGTTCTCCATCAATCCTCTACTTTCAGTTCCTGCCTGTGGGGCTAAGGCTCTCCTTTTAAGAAATTCATACTGCGTGTCTTCACTTAATTCATGGTATTCATCAAGACATACCTGCATTTGGTCCACTGAAGCAACAGGGCCTGACTCTGTTGTGTCCAAGAAGGAGTAGAAAGTGGGTATGAGTGGAAAATCCTACCTGGTTAGCATTGCCTGTCCAGCTTGCACAGACACTGACAGTGGTGTGACACACCAGCAGCACGAAGTCAGGCTGTATAGGAATAGGACAAGCTTTTCCCCTGCTCTTGAGCTGACTAACAGGAAAAACCTTTGCCTTTGTCATCCTCCCACTGTTTCTGCAGCAAGGTAAAAGATGCTGTGTTACTCCCTCTCTATTACTTGCTCTGTGTGGCAGTACATTTTTAGCTTTGTGGTGAGCTTAAGGTGACTTAATGTTAGTAGCCCTCCTGCCACGTCTGAGTTTTCAGTGCACAAACTTGTGGGAAATCATCAGGGAAGTGGTATGTTTCATCTTTCTTAAATTCCTCATATTTTGTGAAGAACACCAAGTTGCTTTTGGCCAGAAATAGTGACAGCATGTCACTAGAACAAGCTGGTTTTATCCCTTTCTTTATTTGTTTTCTAGCGTATTCAACTAAGCTCAACAAGTTCCCCATCTTTAATTTTGATGACGACCTCAGGTACCTGTGTATCAGTGCTGTGAGCCCCAACACCACCAAGGCCACCCTCTGTGCTCTCAACGTGTGGAGATACTGGTGCATGACCAAAGGACTCAGATTATATGGACATCACTAAGGTCAGAAAACTTAGCAAAATACTGTGCCTTCATGGTTGAGCCAGTAGCTTGGAATTCCGGGGTGATACTAAAGATTTCCATGTATGTAACACTTGTACACAACCTTGGCCTCATGCTACCACGTGACAAGATTTCCTGCTGTTACCCTAAGGACATACTGTTTGTATGATTTCTGCTCCCATAGCTAGCCAATGCAGTCCAGAGCATTTGAGGACTTTTCTCTAATAATGAACTCCCAGCAAAATCAGCATACACACCAAAATAAGGACTGTGGCTAAGGGCCAAAATACAAAAAGCCCCACTCACATTTTTGTAGCTAAGTTTCTCTGTTAGGTTGATCTAAGACCAGGCAGGCTAAAGCAGCCTGACTGGCAGCCTGACTGCAATACTGACATCTCATGGCCAAAAAAAGAAGCTGCTGCTGCTTCTGTTTCTCCTCTTTCTCCTCCTCCGCCTGAAAAGTTTCCACATGTACCATGATACTGCAAAAGTACAGAGTATTACACCCAGGTGGTAGGTCACACATTTGCACGCAGTCACACCTCAGTGTGACTGAAACCTTCATTCACTTCAAAAAAGCCAGGAATTTGGCTCATTTCTTCTGAATCTGGATTTCTACAGCTGGAGCAAAAGTGGTACCAGCCAGTGAAACGGATCAGGTCTGCCTGAGCATATTTACACCATGGGGTTTCATTGCATCTCTTTTGCTTAGATAAACATGTATCCTCTCCCCAAGACTCTAAGGCTGCCCAGAAACAAACTTCTGGGAAAGCATGGAAACTGCTGTGGTTTTCTTCAGACAAAGGATGGAGAAGCCTTGAACGTGTCTTCCCCACCTGTGATGCATTTCCTTCCCATAAGTACCCTGACACATCTTTCCCCTTCCTCTTTTTCCAGATCCCAGCAGTGAAGCTCAACGAACTCCTGGAGGACTTTTACATCACTGTGAAGAAAACAGATGGGTCTGACTTTCTAGCCACGTCCCTCCATGCTATCCGACGAGGCTTGGACCGAATTCTCAAGAATGCTGGTTTCTCCATCACCAGCAGCACCTTCATCTCTTCCACCAGAAAGCTCAAGGAGAAACTTAAGGTCCTGAGTAAGGCTGGAATGTCTGGTGTCCGCTCTTACAACATTGTCTATTTCTCCCTTTCTGATGAGGAAGAGATGTGGAGGACGGGATGCCTGGGAGATGGCAGCCCCATAGCTCTGCTGTCCACAGTGGTGAACCAGTACCTGAACATGTGAACCTTACAGGAGCATGTGGACTTAATGTTTGGCGACATTGAATTGCTGAAAGACTCCCAGAACAGGCCGTTTTTTGCCACAACAGATAGTGTGAAACAAGAAAACAGAGTGAACATGAACAGAGCGTGTTATGGCCAGATGTACCATGAGCACTCAAAAGGGCACAAGCTCTGCCCATACTGCCTCCTCTACAAGTGTATGTACATACACCGGCCTGCAATGCAGATGGAGGCCAAGTCTCCCTTCTACCTGACGGCCCGGAAGGAGGTCAGCAGCATGGGGAACATCTGGTACAAGGAGCAGAGGATGGGGCTCCGCTCCCTCAGGGGTGTTGTCCCCAAGCTGGCGAAGAAAGTGAAGCTGGAGCACTGTGAAAATTTCACTTTTGTCTCCTTCACTCAGGCTTCCAGGAAGTTTGTCCCTCTTAGCTTGTATGAGTAACTGTCCTCTGCTCTTACCAGCCAGTGTCCCAAGAAAGTGCTTCATCAAATAGCTTTAGTGTGATGTGAAGAGGGTGAGACACTTTCAAAGAAGAGCAAAAAGTGGAAAGACGGGACATTAAATTCTTCCTGAGGATGACTGCACATGGTGCAGTCCCATTTTGGGGATGAATACAGCCTTGTTCTGAAAAGCAGGGGGACAGTAGTCTCCTTCACCACTGCCAGGTCTTCTGAACAAAGAGGTGGTGGAGAGCTTTTTCTTCATCAGAGACAGCAATGCATGTATTGTGGATTCTCCTCCTTTAGCAAGCATAGCTGGGAGAAAGAAGACTGAGTTTTGGGGACCAAGAACTGTTGAAGCAGAAGTGCCTACACTTTCTTTCAGACCTACCATACAAAAGTTACTCTCTTGTGAACCTTTTTTTTTATATAGTTCAGTTTTCTCCACTTGTTTGGTGTATTGTAAATATAGATATTTTTCAATACCTGGTCATTTACACTGGATCTGTAGGTGCTAGAAACTACTGTTGGCTTTACCAAATAACAAACAAACAGATGAAATGAATTACAGCATCCCTAAAGGACATTATTTTCAGTCAGTCATTTATAAATGGTGAGCTCTTAACTCAAAAATCAGCGGTTTGGGGCTATCCAGGCTTTGAGACGTCTTAAAGGGGGCTTATATCAGAATTCAAATGCTCAGCATCTTTTAAAAATGAAAGCACTCTAAGGTGTCTCAAGCCTGGCATCAGAAATCAGTGGTCAGTTGTAAAAATAATTGCCTTAAGCTTCTACAGCTACAGCTTGGTCCATTTTCTGTTGAGAGGAAAACTTCATTTCAGCTGGAAATGTGGCAAGCCTTTAAGTCACAAAAAAGAAAACCTGGACGACCTAAAACAGAATTGGGGACAGGCAATTTGATGATGTGCAATCTGCTTCTATTCTAATAGAAAAATATGACTGGTTTTTTTCCACTGGGCTGCAGGACTGTGAGAGGATTGATGAGATTTACCAAGCCCACTATACAGTCATTGATTTTCTAGTACTGTGTAACACCTTGAAATCACAGCTTCAGTCCAATAGGTACCTGATTGCAAAGATAAAATAATGACATTTAGTTGTACTGTTTTTGAAAGACAGCTTCTCCCTCCCCCAAACTGCTTGAATTCTTTTTTTAAAAATATTAGTTTCTAGGATCTCTATGTTGCAAAATACAGTATCACTCCTGTCTTTTAAATGCTTTTGCACAGCATTATTCTAACTTTAAGAAAGTAATTTGCTGGATATTGAAACACAGAGTAGCATCAACTTCAGCAAGGGAAACATCTGTGAGGAAAAGCCTTGGCAGCCTTTGCTGGAGGAGGCAGAGGTTATTCAGGATTTCCAGACAAGCTCATGTAATGGAAATAGGAGCTTCTGCCTGAACAAGGTTTCAGGTGTGCATTGTGGGCATTGCTCCTCGTGGAAAAGTGCTATTTGTCATCATTTTCTTCTGTTTCATGGGCAATAGTAAGGGGCATTCCTTACAGTTTTGAGTCCTGCAGAGCAAATCACCAGTTAAGACTGAGGAAAAGCAGAAGCTGGGCTGGAATAGGGTTTATTTGTCTTTGAAAGGAGCAGAAGAAGATGTTCTAACACAAACCATTTTGAAACCTGAGTGCCCCCAGAAAATAAGATTCTTTGTTTGGTAACTAATTGAGGAACCTGTTCTTCAGAGGTGCTGACCTGCTGGAACTCATCCTGCAGTCACTGCCACCGAGCAGTTCCCAGGCTAGGGCCTTCTGGTGGCTGTTGGTGATAAAAGCAGTCACAGTGAGGTTTCCTCAGACACGCATAGGAGGTAAAAAGCCCGGTGGCCTTTCCTCTAATGTCTAGAAGTTTTTTGCCCTTAATTTCTTTTTTCGGTTGATGTGGCTGAATTTGATGGGTCAGGAATGCTCTGCGGTTGGCTCCAGAGTCCTGGCCCTGTGGCAGCACTGGGTAGAGGGTTTCCTAGAGAACATCTTGGCTCCCTTCTCTGCCCACATGCCCAGGGGAAACCTAGCCTTGCAGGAGATGTGGGCGCTTGACTGGGTTCAGACCTCTGCAAAATTAACAACTTGTTCCATATATTAGCGGGGGGAATGTATAGAGCAGTAGGACTGGTTGCTTTAAGGCATGGTGATAGGGACTGCTGTGGTTTCTCTCAACAGTTGCAAGCTTCTCCCTGTTCCCCCCAAGAGTGTCAAGGTGTTAAAAGCAGTGGCTGTAACTAAACAGCACTCCTCTGCCCGTGCACATGCTGTTTGTAAGAGTCCATAAATATCCAAGGAAAGCATTTAGCGTATGTCCGATATCCCAAGCGGAAGGATGGTTCCTTTTCCATGTTTTGCAAAGCACTGAACATTCTGTATATGAAAATTGAGTAAATCCCCAGGATTGGTAGGTATCGTACAACTCAGACTGACTTTGAGTTATCCTGTTTGTTGTCCTGTTCTTGTTCTCCTGCAGTGGCATCTGATACCATAAAGGAAATGCTCACAGTGCATCAGAGTACTATGAGGGGGTTTTTTAATAGTGATATAAAGTGAGTGAAAAGGAGTAAAAAAAGTTTTATTGAGTGCTTTTGTGAAGAAGAGTTGATCTTGATTTTGTCTCACAGTATGTCTTACTCCTTTGTCTGATGTCCTTGAATTTGACAATTTGATGCCTCTTTTCTCACTTACAAGCAGCGTTTGTTCTGAAATAAAAGCAGTATCACCTTTGTAAACTGTGTAACCCTTATGAACTGAACTGTTACAGAAATTACTTGGATATTGGGAAGAACATGTGGTATTAACTGTCAATTTTTGTCACAAGGAATATTTGCCTACTAGCCAAAATTCTTCTTCAGTACTTAAAGTCATTTTTTTCTGGTAGCTCCTCAAATCTGTGATCCCCAAACCTATGTTTTGCCTAACAATATTTAACTCATTTGACTTCTTTGGCTCAGCATATAATTACCTGTATTTCAGCAGTGGTTAATGTGCTCTAATGAGACCAGATTCATATTCGTATGTTAGTTTTAACTGAAGGAGACAATTTCCCTCGTGAAGCAATTCCTACCAAAAGGCAAAAAGACAAGGCCAAAAGAGGTGTGATATGACTTGCCAAAGGCCACAACGCAGGTCAGTAGCAGAGTACGGCCATTGTCTCAGCCATGTCCACTTGTGGCACACCTCATCTGCAAGGTCATTGTTGATAAATGGAATTCCGCTGGGACCCCTGTAAGAGCCGGTACTCAAGAATCCCCTAGCCAAAAAGGAAATCAGGATACATCAAGAGCAGCACTTACCCTTTTTGACTATTAGCAAATAATCAAATGCTGCAAAGGACAAAGAAACACCCCATGTGCATCTCTGGCACAGCCCCATTTCCAGCCAAAGCAGGTATCATCTGTTCTGTGCCCAAACACCCAAAATTCCAGGTAGATGGGGTTTATAGCAGCTTTGTGCTTCTGTGGTGCACTGGAGAGCTAGGCCATGAGTTTTATGTTTCCAGCCATGTCTCACACACTGGGCTGTGCTCTGTCCTTGTTGAGAAGCTAGCTCTTGCAGACTTCCAGTCAGACATTCATTACTCAATGGGTGTTTCTTGCACTCAACACCTTTCTTCAAAATACCTCTCGTATTGCAAAATCACAGCACTTAGCAAATCCTGACTTTATTAGTTTTGGTGGGCCATGGAAATTACTCTGGCACAGTATTATTCCTTATTCTGGGTTCTAAGGTAGATAAGATTATGGTTCATTCAGAATGTGCTGTTAACTGCCGGGATTTTATTTTGCATTCCCTCCCCACTCACTCCAGACCAAACATATGTATGATGCGAGGCATATGCTCAACCTGGCAGGCTACAGAATTATGCCCAAGATTATCAAAATACTGCCTAGCTGAGCAACTAGCGTGATAAGACTTCAGAGCTTATGATTTTGAGGCCTTTCAGGCTTTTCTGCAGTGTATCAGGTTTGGCACTGGCAATTGCTAGTTACTTTGGAAGACCTTGGCACAGCTAAGAATGACCACCATTGGCATGGGTGAAAGGGCACACGCATACATCTCTCCTTATCAGGGTGGGGCTGTGCACTTAAGCATGTTATAGCAGATAGACCTGATGTTTTAGGTCCAACATTCTTTGTCATCAGGATGAATGATTAATGCAATGTCCTCCTACAATCTTACATGCTGGGGAGGGAGGCAGACATTCACATTACACAGAGCAGAGAGCAAAGGAGAGTCAGAGTGTGTGTTTGTACCTTCACTTTGAAATGTGTCCTCCTGACAGTTGAACTTACAAGGGCATGGAGCCAGCAGAGCATCTGGAATGATGCATTCAGTCCGCTTGGTTTAAGCTGAAATTAACTGATGTTTCAATTTTGCTCCAAGAAAATGTTTTTCTGAAACCAATGTAGGAAATACATTTAATTCAATTAAGTAAAGCGTTCTGTTCTTTGGCAGACTTTCAGTTACTCAGAACATTGATTTCAGACCTTATCTGCTCAATACTATTTAGTAAGTCACTAAGGTTTCCTGAAAAACCAAACCAAACCAAAAAATGCCACATACCGCAGTCCTGAGCCAGGCCATGCAGAATTACACCTGCACATAGGCAGAGTCCAAAGAACCTTGCATTTGTATCCCACCCACATGTTTTCTATGGACTCAAAGATGAATGAGAAGGGAAAATAGTAACACTTTAAGATGTATCATTTACTTTAAAAAAAAATTTCATGCATTTTGCTTTTTTCCACTCCATTTGTTGTCTCTTTGCCAATCTGATGACTTGGGGGGGCCAGTGTAAAGGAGTTGAATGCTTTGGGTGGCAAGGCTGTAGTCCATTTTTCTGGACTGGAAGTCTGTAACAGCCACGCTGGCCCACAGGTAATTGCAATTTTCACTATTCACTACACAGAGAGTGAGAAGGAATCACTCCTATTGAAGACAGACAGTGCAGTGTCCACGGGGCATGTATGGCTCATCCCATGATGTAGATTGAGCACCCTGATGCAAGGGAAAGAGAAAACATGAACTAACCAGGACAGTAGATCACCAGGTCAAAATTAGGGAAGTGAAGGCAGACAGAGAGCTGCAAATCCTACACTCACATCTCCATGAAGGAGTCTAAGGCACAGGAAAATATCACCTAGAAAAACTGCATGGAAGGACAGTCAGGCCAGGAAACAGAGAAATACCTCCCAGCCTCAACTAGCAGCCCCAAGTCCAGATGTGGGAAAGTCTGCACAGCCACAATCAAATATGATCTGCTAATTATTGATTATTTTTCTGCACTGAAGGAAAACCTTACCTTGAACTCTACACCTCCCTGAATAATTTGTTCCCTGATAGAAACAAGAGCTCTCATTATTGGTGCTAATGCTAGGGTGAGAAAAGCAACTGGGCAACTGTGGAAGAAGAGGCAGGTAAGCAGACAATCAAGAAGTGCAGAGAGAAAACAGATGGCATTAAGGAAGAGATGTGGGTGCAGAAAGCAGAGCAGAGAATCACGGACCATTCCCAATGGTCCCATTCCCAGAGGTTCCAGTAGTGAATGGAAGGTGATCAGAGCAGTCCTTCCAAGAGACACCAAGTGAAGAGGGGATGGAGAAAGCCCTACAACTGCAGAGAAGGTCCCTGCCTGGTGGCTGAGGGCCTTTAATCATCCTCAGTACAGCTGCAGCATGACCAGTCCCTGGGTATGCCAAACATTCCCTAGGGTCCTGCCAAGACACTTCAGGACCTACCTGAAGGGGCCTGATCTGACTTCTGTAGATATATATGGTGGATGAAGTTGATTTTGCTGAGCTCACTGATGAGGTTTGTGGGAAAATGGAGCCTGTCTGGGGAAAAACAGTGAGATGAGATGTGATCAAATCATGTCATGCAGGAGTGAGAGAAGTGAGGTTGAGCCACAGTGGTTATTCTCAAAACAGAGCTTCTCATACCTAGTTAAAACATAATCCCAAAGGAAACCATATCAGTCATTGATCTCTCAGGAGCCTGGAGGAATCTATCGCAGATCTGCCAGCAAGGTGCTGGTAGTTGGAGGACACGCTGTTGTGCATGATCTTAGTTGAAGAAATCCCATAGACGATTCTAGAGTATTTTCTGTGCTTTTGGGTTCTTTCTGCCTTCTGCTGCTCCTGGTGTGGAAGGAGAATCTAGCTGGAAACAGTCCTGCACAATGTGGCTGGAGCTTTTTAATCAAGAGCTTTTGAATAAAGCTGTTGCTTTTTAAAATTTACTCCCAATTTGTCAGTGTGTGTTGGGAGCAGCTCAGGGTAAGGCCCAGCCTGTTGGGTATGAGTCCATGGGGCAGATTTCTGCTCTGCTTGAAAGCTTAACCCTTTACCCTGCCCTATGAGGGTCTCTCACTTTGCTAACAAAAACTCACCCAAGACCTTTAGCATCTTGCTGAGATCCTCCTTGCTCTGTGTAGGGAGGACAGGACCTCACCTGATTTCCTGCCATCTGGCTGTGCAGCTGCGAAGGAGCCTCTTTCCCAAGGGCGAGACAGTCACTGAGTTGGCTCGAAGCCTGCTGAGCGCCCTCCTTAATAACAGCAGGGTCTGTTGGTCTGCTCCAGTGCCTTCTGCTTTTTGGGTTACCATTGCGGCATCGCTGGGGTGCAGCTGCACCCATGAACAGGGAGAGCAGCTCTGGGCTGGGGAGGAGATTTCTGGGGGCAAGGGCAGAGGAAGATGCTAAAAGAGACTGGCAGGAGCACCATGACACTTGAATGGCTTCTCTGGTATTGTATGTTGGGTAGTTAAAATGTGTACAAACTGAGGGGCCAGCTCATGACTGCTTTTCAAAGCAGTGGCATTTTCTGGGGGGCACTTGCCTCTGTTTTATGTTGTTAAAGGAGAACACCTCTGTTTCGAACCAAAGCTGTGATGTCTGGGATAGTAGGTCTGAGGGGCAGGATCGCTGCGTACGTGAGCAGGGATTTCATTGTGAAGTTGAGTGATGTCGTGTTGATTACTCTGCTGTTCATTCAAATACAGCGGAGTGGGTGGGACAGTGTCCCCACAGGGACAACCTGTTGTGTTGGGCATCATTTTGACACAACACACAAGCTGAGTCAAGCTGAGGTGAGAGCTTGGAGGAACATGCCACTCTTTCTTTTTCCTTTCCGACTTGATCACCTTGTTTTTTTCATGAAGGATACACCTAAAAAATGGGCGTTCACGTAGCACATGAACAGCTATTGACCAGCTGTAAGTCACATCTGAGCAAATCGTAAAAGAATATAGGGGACCAACAGGAGGTGACAAACCTGTGTGCTGAAGCTTCAGCTTCAGAAGCAAGCTCTTGCTTGGATTTACTAGAAACAAGATGTCCAAGATGCAACTCAGGTCTTCACTCTGTAGACCTAAGTCCTTCTGACAGTGGCACTGAAAGCTGTGCAAGGCGCCACCCTGCACATGTTTGTTGGGTGCACCATGTCTCTGAGCCAGACTTTTTGCTCCCTAGCCTTTCCCACCAGCCCTGGCCCCAGGGGAGAGCCACCCTCTGCTGTTCAGCAACTGCTTGGCACTGGAGTGCTCGCAGGGCTCCTGGACACCCTCGGGAGGCCTCGCCCTGTGCTGAGGCTGCAGAGCCCTGCCACCCAGCAACCCTCCTCCTGCAAGGAAGAACATCCCCTTGCCCTGAGGCTACCATGGGCTGGGGCTCCTTTGCACTCTTCTCCACTTTGAGCAAAGCAATCAAATCTTTAATTTCCCACCTTTGCCACACAGGGACATTGCTGCCTGTTTTTCCCTGATGGGAGTCTCTCCAGGTAATGAGTGTTTGATCCACCCCCCACCATGGCCTTGTGACTGGTATCTTCCTTATTGAGGCAGTGTTGGTTTTATGGTCTGATGAGACCCTGGAGCATCTTGATTGACTTTGGCCATACCTGTTCCATTTTGAATTTCAGCTGCACTGTGTGCACTTGTCTTTGTGCCAGGTGCCAACCTGGGGCTTTTGGCCTGCTTTCTGGTGTGATTCAGAGCTCTGTAGGCAGGTCTGAAGAAACTACCATACACCACTACAGGACTCGTCTTTCCCTGGGATAGGTCCCAATTTTGAATGGAAATACGCCCTACAGCTCACATCAGGGATTTCATTCCCCAGTGCGGCATGAAGCAGCAGTGTAGGATTATGTCTCCAGGAGACACACAGTGCTGTTGCTGCTTGTAAGTGCTGTTCAGCTCAGGGGGACTTTTCAACAGGATGATAAAGACCAGAAAGGTAGCAGGGATAAATGCTGTGAGCAGCTAAAGTACTTCCTGCCTTAACATCTAGGTTTTGAATGATTTGACTGTGTCTTGAGGAATGGTCTGGGACCACTCCTGGGCGAGTGAGGGTATGGCTAAGCTTCTTTGGAACCTGGTATCTCAAAACAGGTATGAGATGTCCAAAAGCATCATTACTCAGAGCCAAACCCACTTCAAAACTGTTTCTTGAGATATGAAAAAATATGCCATCTTTTGCACTCTTGCTCTTCTAGAGTTGTGTCCCCTACAGAAAAGCTCTCAGCCCTCTTCCAGTGAAATTCCTCTTTCTACCTTTTTATCTAGGATGTTTTTAAGTGCAGATGATTGATCCTATGAAAGGGATATTAAAAAATATTAGGGAGAAAAATGAAAATAAAAAAGAATAACAAATATAAGCTGTTTGAGGTGTTTTACCCTGCTGTTCAAATGTGCTCCAGGGCAGTTTGTGATGAGGGAACAGTGGGGGACAGAAGCTTAAAGGCGTGCAATAAACAGCAGAGCTATGTGTGTTAAATGAATATATCACTACTGCAGTGACATAAACACATACATTTGTAGAGCACTGTATGTATTCCACTTTATAATTCATCTAGAAAGAGTGACTAAAAGCTCATCCTGGCACAGACATTAGAGAATCTATCAACTGCAAAAGCACGCATATGTTTCTACAAGGCGAGATGGGAGGACACGCAGTAACGAGGATATTGGTGGTGGAAGGGGGCATGTTCTTTCTTTTTTGACATACCTTACCACTGAGATCTGCTAGGCCCAGAGAACAGGTGCAACCCGAGGAGACACTGGGCATCCTCAGCACGTACTGAAGAGAAGAGAAGGCAGTTGACTGGGCTGTTGCTATATGGAGGTTTGTGTTCTCACCTGTACTCTGCCAACACATAACTAGATGACCTCAGCAAGGCACTTCCCCTTTCTGTGACTCAGTTTATGTTGCCATTCAGCGAGGAAAACAACAGCTATTGCTTGATAATGTTCTTCCACAAACCTGGGGACTGAACGATGTCAAAGAGGCACTCTGCACTTGGAACAAACACTCTCATTGCAAGGAGTGCTCTACTGGGACATCAGATGTTCCCACCTTTCCCCTGCCAGGTCAGAATAAAGCAGAGCACTGTGGCATAATTGCCAATCATCACCTGACTGCTAATGTGAGTAAAATCTTTCAACTGATTTACCTGCAACTGGAATCCCTAAGTCACCAAAGGATGATTCCTTCCTCATCTGAATTTTGAATTCTTTTTCTTTTCACTTCCAAATCCGGACACCAAACACAGAATAATTAAAGGCACAATACCCACCTGTTTTGTGAAATACCAACATTATGAGATGCAGAAAAGCTAACATTTGCTGGTAAATTAAATGACATTATATGTCAGACTACTAAGAACCACAGCAGTGATTCAGTGTTTGGCTTTGTTCCTCATGAAAATGGTCTCAGTTTTGAAAAGCTGTCATATTTATGGGGGACTGCAAGGTACATTTTGTAACTCACTGTAAATGTTATTTACAGGGATATTTCTGAAATCAATTTGGCTGTCAGATAGAAGGCTGTGTAATTTACACTACATTGTATGCGTTAGGAAATCCCATAGGTGTATTTCCTTCTGCCACTTGAAACCAATACTGCAGGAAATAGCTTGCAGGAAATAGCTTACAGGAAAGAAAAACAGAGTCAGGGAGGGGGAAGAAGCCCAGGCATTGGCTTTCATTGCTCTAAGTATCAAAAGCAAGAAAGACATCTACAATGACATATCTACATGGAATGCACAATGCATGCTGAACACACATTGTAGAACTGGGAGGCAGTGACTTGGCACCGATGGAGATTTGCGTCCTGTGAGTGAGGGAAAAGCCCTGTACTAATACCATTTGTGTGTTAACTACTGAGAGATGTAGCCTCCTCATCTCTTTTCAGTTTAGCATTATGATAGTCCTGACCATGCATAAAAACACTCACTAGCATGGGATAGGCATTTTCCTGACCCACCTTTCTCAACCTCCCTTGTTGGAACTGATCCTGTTTAGATAGACAATGAATATTCACTGGCTTGGAGCAAAACTGGCCTTGTTACCTTGTGGGTCTGGCCGGGGAAAACCCAGAGTCAGGTCCTTGTTCCAATGATTATTTCACCATTTATCCCAAGGGTGCTTCATCACAGGAGACAGAGAGCACACGGCCTTTGTAGGCATGAATGCAGGCACTCTCCTGTGGTATGGAGGTCAGCTTCATACTCCAGGTATTGACAGAGAGGTGCACAGACTGCTCTTGGATGGTGAACTTTTACCTCTGGATTTCTGGTTGCCTTCCGAGATGGTCTGAGAAGGACCAGCACAGAATAAGAATATTCTGAAGTCCCAAGAGCTTCCTTGGAAAGGGAGAAGTATTCCTCACTCAGCTCTAATCATCATTTTGCATTTAAGGTGACATTTGCACTTCCCAGCAGAGGGCTGGAGTTTGAGGCTGTCTCTGGGGAACAAACAGGGACCGAGATATCTCCAGGGCTAAAAGAATGGAGGCGCTCCCACGTGCACAATGCAAACCTATGTTGGAAAACTAGGCACTGGCATTTCACCTTGCAGTCGCTAGGCCCACAGGAGAAACCTCTCTCCAATTGCCACTCACCCACTTTGCCCCCTTTTTCTGACCCTTACAACCTAGTGGCAAAAATAAGTTTCTGTGAGTGCTGTGCCAATTGCCTTCCACTGGGTCAGAGCCTGGGGAAGAGGCAAACTGCCCACAGGAGGGCTGCACACGCTCTCTGTGGGTAATGGCAGCGAAGGCTTTCATCCCCTTGCCTTAACCTGTCCCCCAGAGCTCTGGACTGAGATGGCCTGATGTGAGCTTTATCAGGTAGTGCTTACCTAATGTAAAGTTCACCAAAATCAGGTACCATCCCTCACTCAGGTCACCATACCTGGGCTCAGGCTGGAACCAGCCAGCATTTCTTTTGACTTGGCTTCCCAAGCTGTAGGCAATCAAATGTCATTCTCCAATAATAACAGAACTGTTTAAGTGCTGCAAAAGACAACTTCCTCACCAATGAATCCAACTACATTAGGGTGACACTGAGCTTCTTTCCCAATAGTGTCATGAACCTTTCCACAGCTGAACGCACTCTCAGAGTTCCCCAAAGTAACTTTCTGACCCTAGTCTTGCATCTGTCAAGAAATGTAATTACACCTTGTTTAGTAGTGAAATAAAGCTTCATTAAAGCACATTTTCTACACTATAACAAGGTAGCTGAGGTTAAGGGATATCACAAGGAAGGGAGGCTGATGGGAAGGAAGAAGTGGAGTTGGAGGTGCAATACAACATAATTGAGAGAGATGAATGTGTGTGGCAGAGGAAGAAATGGTAGCACTGACAGGTGTTACCCTAGAAAGTCAGGAAAAAGCTGAAAGGAATTCCAAAGGACTAAAAGGGTGTAATAAACAGGTCAGCTAGAATCGCAGACCATGTTAGCATAGAAAGGCTGAAAAGTAATAATCACAGGAACAAGAACCACCATGTTTCCCACCTGCTTTAGGGCTCAGTTGCTCTACTGAGGTGTCTTCAGCCATGTGTTGAGGCGAGCGGTTTGCTGACTAAAACCTGGAGAATATCACTGAGCTGGGGTTTTGGATAAGCGATCATTTATTAGATTTGAGACTTCCCACTCTCAGATGGCTGAATATCACCTGCTACCCTTAACATATGTGAACAGACTGCATTGTCAGAAAGCTCTGCTGAGTGGTGCTGGCATTGTGCTCTCTTCTGATGTACTGCAGCAGCCCTGCTAGAAGCCCCATGTCAGGATCAGGACATCATACTGGCAGGTCTCTCTGAAACTCTGTCTCTATCATTGGAATAAGATACAAAGCAGCATGGGTGATATTACTATAAATGGCAATAATTTTTTTGTGATTCCCCTAGGAATGCTCAACTGAAAGGAACACCAGTAACAGAGGCTGAACCAGCAGCATTTGCCACTATAAATGACTTCCTGGGCTTAACGATGCATCATATGTCAGGACTCCTCTGTGCCAGGTGATGAACCAACACATCAGTCAAAGATGGCCTATCCAAAACAACACAATAATCAGGCTCATTTGCTGACAGAACAAACTGAGTGGTTCAAGTCACTAAACGTGAAAGTGATTAGACCTGAATCTACCAAAAACATTCTCTGCCTCTGTGTGTGAGACTGGGACATATATTTAGGCTCAGCTCAGCGGATAATTTAGCCTTTCAAAGCCTCGAAGTCCAGGGAAGCAGGCTATACTCAGAATGGAGTAGCTTCAAGCAAAGACAGCATAATACACCTGCATTTGGATGGGACAGAAACTGCTTAATTCTTAGAGGGGCTGCCAGGGTTGCTGGCACTGCAGCATGTGCATCAGCCAGCATGGCCATTTTGCTTTCCTTGGACTAACGAGCCATCTGCTAGGGCAGAGTTTGAAAACATATTACTCTTGGTGTGTCTCTTCTTGACAGGCTGTAATGATCTGTGGCTGCAAACATGCAGTGCCCTGACCCCTGTCCCAGCTGCCAGCCAGCTGCGTGTAGCTCTTGCTGGCAGAGAACGACAGAGACAGCAGCTTTGGCTTGGGCCCACATCTGGCCATTCCCACTTCCACATGTGGCCGACCACTGACAGATGGAGAACGTCTAACAGTCATCCAGGCAGATGGAGGCTCTAATGTACTTCTGCTAGAGTATGAAATTATGGCTAAACCCCAGCATAATGGGTAAGTTTATCTGGTCAGTGTCGCAAAGAAAGAAGTACACTTACCCTTGCTTCTGAACACTGAGTATAATACTGTTGTTTTTTTATCATCATCATCCCTACCCAAAATTTCAAACATAAAAGGCCCAAACTCTGCCCTACTTTGTTGTTTTCATTATCTAAAAAAAAACCAGAATAAACCCAAGCACTAACCTATCCATGAAAGCAAAGATAAACCAGAAACTAAAGAGCTCAGCATCTTCTAGGAGGGGGGAGATGAGCCAGCTGCTGGTGATGGGATGCAGAGTGATAGCCTCCAGATGATGCCTCACACCAGCTCACTAATCAGGAGCTAATTCTGGTGACTCCACAGGCTTTCTGTGTACCTGCAGGTATCACAACACCTTTGCCTTTTTCTCCATCTGCAAAATTGAAGACAACAGTAACTCAGTTTGCCTCATGTGAGGATTCAGGTAATGCACTGAAAAGCCTCTGAAGATGTAAAAATGTCCATAAATTTACTTTTTTTTTTTTTTAAATGAGACATTTTTCCCTACTGAAAGAAACTCACACTTTACCAACCAGTCATACACATATGCTAATGGACAGTGCAACGTATGTGCATAGTTAAGGTGGCGTGCAAGCTTGTGATTTGCATTTTTAAATGAACCAGTACAACTCTTGGGACAAAAATAAGGTATATTTTGAACAACTTCCAGCCACCATCTACAGAACCTGCATGACAAAAGTAGCATCCACTGACACTAAAGTATCCGGGATTGGAGGCCTTAATGAGAACAAGCTGAGAACTGTGCCACCACCTTTCATAATCCAACGCCCCAATGAACCTGGCAGAGTGGAGTAACTGAGGAAGAGAGACATTTCTTCACCAGTAGTTAATCATTTTTCACGTCCCACCACACTAATAAAATTTTCTCCATTTAGTACATTGAACCTGCTTTCTTCCTCTCTGAAAAACCTGTATTCAAGGAAGGAGTGTAAAAATCATTTTCCCAGGGAGGTATGTCACTTGATTCCTTCTATCAAGAGCAAGAACCAGGAAACAAGGAGGTGTTGTCTTTGCTGTAAAAAGCCTGGGGCAAGCTCTGTGGTTCCAACAAATGCAGAAACTCACTGGAGCAAGCTTTTAACCCAACAGCATGTAAAATCCACTTTGCCCACTAATCTTCAAAGTTACTGTTCACTTCAGAAAGCTCCATACAGTGTATTTTAGCCCAAGGATTCCCTACAGCCTCCAAAAGTGTTTCAGAGCACACCAATTATCAGACTTTCCAGAGAGAAGGGTGTTACTAGCAGATGCTATAGGATTTTCCCCGTGCATTAGCAAAACATAAATGAAAGCACATAAAGCTCTGGATGGGAACAGTCTTCCAGCTCAGTGCAGACAATCCTTCCCTCTCTCTCCACCTCCTCTTTCAGACACGTCACTGCACACAGACCACCCAACAGAGAGCTGCCTACTGTTAGCTTATCCCTTAGGATTCATGTGTCATTTTGGTTACCACCTGTTCCCTAGGACACGGGAATCAGCTTTGGTTTCAGCAGAAAACCATAGCACAGTGCACTGGCCCTGTCCTTGAAGAAAACTTGCTATTTGAGTTGGTTTGACAGAAGGAATCATCAGTGCCATAATTTTGACCAACAGGAATCATCCAGCTGCTTTCTTAGGCACCCTCCTGACTTTGAATATACGTTTATGCAGACACAAGGTGAAAGAACATCACCTCCATAAGACAGCTATTCTGAGCAATGCTTCTTCCTGCTGAATACACCAAGCCCTGTTTTAGCTATCATAATGCTTAAGAGGATGCGCTGAGATAGTCACTGCCTGCTCACGTCTGTGAGCTCATCTAGGCTCATCATCCTCCTTTAGCCCTTGTGCTGCGTCCCTGAAACACTGCAAACACAATGGTAAGTCAAGCCACAAAAACGCTGTGCACTCTTAAGACACAGTTGTATGCATTTTCTTCCACCAGTGCTAGCTCGTGTTCCTTGTTACCTGGTTGATAATAGGTACCTTCCTCTTCTTTCTAAAGAAGATGGGAAAAGCTTGGCCTCTTCATGCATTTCTACAAGGTTAGGGTCAGAGCACTGACCTCTCTGCTGTGCAGCAAGACAATAAATGACCTCCAGCCTTTAAGTGACACAGTTGGTCTAATAAAAAGACTAGAGCCATCCAAAGTGTCTACCTCAGACAGGACTCCTCAGCCTGAACAGCTGTGTTCATAGGACTCGCAAATTACAGGTGGCTTGTCCTGTGCTGACTGCACATGAAGGCAGAAGTAGCATTTAGCAATTTTAACTGATTGGACACAAAGCAACTAGGAAGTTCCTGGCAAGTGACATCAGGGGCTGTAATTTCTTTCCAATAACAAGTTTCATGGGGTATTCTGTGTTCTGATGTAAAGTGCAAGTAAAACATTAGGTACGATTACTTTCATACCAGTGCTTCTAAGAGATCAGTAGAGTGAAAATACCACAAAAAAAAAAAGGAAACTAAACCCCTGTAGTGGTAGGAAACGACGTGTGGTTCTACAAGTCAGACTGCTTGTGTTAAAACTGAGCATTTTCCAGAGCCTATAATGGAGGGGAGATGGTGAGTGACTTTGGAAAATAATGGTGTGGAGAGAACACTTGCCTAGTGGAAGAAAAAGAGCACAGAGCTAAGAAGAAAGAAGCTGTGGTTTGGTTCTTCCAGTGCTTCAGTTGTAGATCTTTGACTTCTTTACCTCACCTGTTCTTGACAGATAATGACTCTGCCATCACTTTGAAAGTCTGTTTGTTAGCCCACTTCCCATCTATCTGATCTGTTTACTGTAAGACCTACCCAGTACTGTGACCTGCTCTCACCCCACCATCCAGTTCTGATATGGACTCTACACCAACCACAGGTGTAGAGTGGAAAGGCCGATTACTACTGTAGCAAACGAAATAAAATTACTCTTGAGTGATTTTGTGTGTTAAAACACTTCCAGATACACAGGTCAGCATCAGATTACAAGTGTTCTGCTTTTACAGTTGATGGTTACTGCCAGAAGCAAGACATCCCAGACACTTCCTTGTTCAGGTATATTCTAACTAATAATGATTTGAATCTGAACATGCAATTCCAACAGGAGAAAAGATTTTGCTGAAATTACTGTACAGGGATAGATTACTGGTTTTAATACTGATTAATAGCAGAAAAGAAAAAGTAAGAGTGGCAAGACAAATGGATGCATCCGACACTAATTGCTAGAGTCTGTGGTTTCTAAGAGAGAAGCTTCCATATACAACATTTGTATCTTTGACAGTTAATTATATCTGCATATATCAACCAAATCCCTCATGATGACACAGAAGAATTTGAGGCATTATAACTTAAAAATATTACAACAGCTGTGTCAATTTTCCCCCTCTTTCGAATACCTCCATTTTTGAGCCCAGGCCCTGGACTTCCAAAACCAGATCTTTCGATACCTGAGATGAAAACAATACAGCCAGCAAGTTTAACTCCTCCAGTAGAGCAACTATAGCTTTCCAAAGAAGAAGGATCTTTACTATTTCATTGCCATGATCATATGCAGTCTCTGAAGCAACACAGAGAGATTCGAGTTTGTTAGCACAGAGGATCTGTTTCTAGAGAAAGCAGACATTCTTTTGCCACTTTTCTCAAGGCAGGGGGGAAGCTCCTTTAATGTTAAAATGCTCAGCCTACTTTTTAAATTCAGCTAAAATCTAAACTTCCTGCTATAACTGCTTTACCTTCTCTGCCTTTGTATGTTTCCAAGCTTGGACTGATTCATAGCTGCCTCTTCTACACACAGAGATTTGCAGATCTTTTTCTTTAAAGCATCTAAGATACTTAGCTCACACTGCAGAATAATAAGTAGTCAAGACAGCTTCATGGTGAAGTTACTCTTGGTAATTAAAAGGAAAAAGCTACACAGAATCAACCACTGAAAACAGAAATGATAGTACTCCTTTCTCCATTGCCCACAAAACCCATCATTGTTTCCATGACTCACCACATCAGACCCCAGAAAAAGCACACGGTATGAATATTTCATGTTAGAATTACATATCTTTAGCGTCTATCAGACCTTCTCCACAAGATTCTCCTTCTTGAAAACATTTCAGTATGCTACAGCTTCTGCAAGGTTCTGTACTCAGCTGAGGTACATTAAAGCCATGGCATTTTCCTCATACCTGTACCAATCTCTTGGCCCTTGCTGTTTTCTTACTCACAAGGAATGGAATTGTTAACAGTGCTTACAGTTCAGTAATCCTTATTGGGTTCAGGCAATCCCCTGCAGGTGGAAACAGGATACCTAAATGTCACTAAGGAAATCTGTAGACTAGAACCCTGGAAACCTCATGGGACAGCTAAGTTTCTGCAAAGGACAGAGCTGCTTCAAATGGGCACCAATTTAACAGATGCTTTCTGATTTCTGGTTCTCACTTGAGTTCTCCTGTTCTTTTTGTTTTCTAAAACTTGCTTCCATAGGTAAAGCAATCCTATGAATTAGCAGGGCTCATTCATAGGGCTTTAAGCTAGGTTTGAAGGGGGACGGGGATGGAACCAGGATTACTGAAGCGGAGCCTGGGAACAGCGTGCCCGTGCTTCTGGGTAAAAGTGTTAGCAAGGTCTTGCAGTCTGTCTCAGTGATGGTGGGGGATGGTGATCCATGTGGTAGTAAAGACATGAGGGGTAGCGATAGGATGGTAACTACAGGAGTGTCTGAGAACAATCAGGTGGGAATTAGGGCTTGCCCCCCAATAAAAGTGGCAGGACAATTAGCCCAGCAGACGTGCATCTACACTAATGCATGCAGCATGGGGAACAAACAGGAGGAGCTGGAGGCCATTCTACAGTAAGGGAACTATGATATAGTTGCCGTCACAGAAACATGGTGGGAAGACTTGCACAACTGGAGTGCTGTGATCGATGGCTACCAACTTTTCAGAAGGGACAGGCAAGGAAGGAGAGGTGGTGGGGTGGCCCTCTATGTTAGGGGCAGTTTTGAGTGCCTAGAACTTAACATTGTGAATGACAGTGTTGAGTGTTTATGGATAAGAATCAAGGGGAAGGCCAACAAGGCAAACATCGTGGTGGGATTTTGTTACAGACTCCCCAATCAGGATGTAGAGGCTGATGAAATATTCTATAAGCAGCTGGCAGAGGTCTCGCGATCGCTCGCCCTTTTTCTTGTGGGGGACTTCAACTTCCCAGATGTCTGCTGGAAATATAACACAGCAGAGAGGGAACAGTCCTGGAGGTTCCTGGAGTGTGTGGAAGACAACTTCCTAACGCAGCTGGTGAGGGAGCCAGCTAGGGGAAGCGCCCTACTGGACGTACTGTTTGTTAACGGAGAAGGCCTTGTGGGGTATCTAAAGGTTGGAGGTCATCCTGGGCAGAGTGATCACGAAATGGTAGAGTTTTCAATTCTTGGAGAAACAAGGCGGGGAGCCAGCAGAACTGCCACCTTGGACTTCCGAAGGGCAGACTTTAGCCTGTTTAGGAGCATGGTTGAGAGTGTCCCTTGGGAGACAGTCCTGAAGGGCAAAGGAGCCCAGGAAGGCTGGTCATACTTTAAGCCGGAACTCTTAAAAGCACAGGAGAAGGCCATCCCCACATCCTGAAAAACGAGCCGACAGGGAAGAAGACCAGCCTGGCTAAATAGAGAGCTTTGGCTGGACCTCAGGAACAGAAGGAAAGTTTACATTCTTTTGAAAAGGGGGTTGGAAACTTAAAAGGAATACCAAGATGTAGTGAAGCTATGCAGGGGGAAAATTAGAAGGGCCAGAGCCCAAGCAGAACTCAGCTTGGCCACTGTGGTTAAAGATAAGAAGAAGAGGTTCTTTCAGTGTATCAATAGAAAAAGGAAGACTAGGGAAAATGTAGGCCCACTGATGAATGAGATGGGCACCCTAGTGGTGGAAGACACAGAGAAGGCGGAGTTACTGAATGCCTTCTTTTCTTCGGTCTTCACTGCTAAAGCTGTCCCTCATGAATCCCAGACCCTGGAGGCAAGGGGGAAGGTCTGGAGAGAGGAAGATTTTCCCTCAGTTGAGGAGGACTGGGTTAGAGACCACTTGGCCAAGCTGGATACCCATAAGTCCATGGGCCCTGATGGGATGTACTCGTGAGTGCTGAGAGAGCTGGCAGGTGTTATTGCTAGACCACTCTCCATCATCTTTGGAAGGTCATGGGGAACAGGAGAGGTGCCTGAGGACTGGAAGGCAGCCGACATCGCTCCAATCTTCAAAAAGGGCAAGAAGGAGGACCCAGGGAACTACAGGCCGGTTAGTCCCTGGGAAGGTTATGCAGACTCATTCTGGATGTCATCTCCGAACACGTTGAAGAACAGGAAGTTATTGGAAGTGGTCAACATGGATTTACCAAGGGTAAATCACGCTTGACCAATGTGATAGCCTTCTGTGATGTTATAACTGGTTGGCTGGATGAGGGCAGAGCAGTAGATGTCATCTACCTTGACTTCAGCAAGGCTTTTGACACTGTCTCCCATAACATCCCCATTAGGAAGCTGAGGAAGTGTGGGCTAGAGGAGGAGACAGCGAGGTGGCTTGAGAGCTGGCTGTGTGACAGAACTCAGAGGGTTGTGATTAATGGAGCAGTGTCAAGTTGGAGGCCTGTAACCAGTGGTGTCCCCCAGGGGTCAATACTCGGCCCGATCTTGTTCAATATATTCATCAATGACCTGGATGAGGGGGCAGAGTGTATCCTCAGCAAGTTCGCTGATGATACCAAACTGGGAGGGTTGACTGACACTCCAGAGGGCCATGCTGCCATCCAGTGTGACCTGGATAGGCTGGAGAGCTGGGCAGAGAAGACCCTAATGAGGTTCAACAAGGGCAAGTGCAGGGTCCTGCATCTGGGGAAGAAAAATTCTAGGCACCAATATAGGTTAGGGGTGGACCTGCTGGAAAGCAGTTCTGAGGAGAAGGATCTGGGGGTCCTGGTAGATAGTAAATTATCCATGAGCCAGAAATGTGCCCTTGTCACCAGAAAGATCAATGGAATCCTGGGCTGCATAGGGAAGAGTGTGGCCAGTAGGTCGAGGGAGGTCATTCTCCCCCTCTACTCAGCACTGGTGAGGAGGCCACAACTGGAATACTGTGTCCAGTTCTGGGCTCCCCAGCTCAAGCGGGACAGGGAACTACTGGAGAGAGTCCAGCGTAGAACAACAAAGATGACTGGGGGATTGGAGCACCTCCCTTATGAGGAAAGGCTGAGAGAGCTGGGACTCTTTAGCCTGGAGAAGAGAAGGCTGAGGGGAGACCTTATTCTTGCTTAGAAGTATCTAAAGGGTGGGTTGAAGGAGGATGGAGCCAGGCTCTCTTCAGTGGTTCCCAGCGACAGGACGAGGGGCAAGGGCACAAGTTGGAACATGGGAAGTTCCATTCAAACACAAGAAAAAACTTCTTTCGGGTGAGGGTGCCAGAGCACTGGAACAGGCTGCCCAGGGAGGTTGTGGAGTCCCCTTCTCTGGAGACTGTCAAGACCCGCCTGGATGCAGTCCTGAGTAATGTGCTCTAGGCATTCCTGCGTCAGCAGGGGAGTTGGACTAGATGATCTCTAGATGTCTTTTCCAACTCTGAAAATTCCGTGATTTCGTGATTCTGTGTACTAGTATAATTCTATTAGTTAATCTACGGAGATACAAAAACATCTGTGTAAGGACTATTTTTCACTCTAAGTTACTTGATTACCTGGTAACATGATCACAATTCCAAAATGATTTACCTTAAGATGAACAGATTTTCTTTCAGCATGGAGCTGCATTTGGTTACCACAGATAAAAACAGGAAGGAAAAAAGCAAACAAAATGAAATACACTAAGTATTGAAAAAGTTATGACTAGAAAATAAGACCTTTTAAACAGAATTGTCCTTGCAGGCAACACTTCCCATCTGAAATGTCCAGAGTAGTTAAAAGCTTTCTTTTATTTTGTCTGTTAAAAGACTGTTTGAAACAATTGCTTTTTCCCTACTTTAACTCATTTTCATATTTCACAAAACAAAATAAAAGAAAACAGAATGACCATGAGCCAGCAATGTGCCCTCGTGGACAAGGCCAATGGCATCCTGGGGTGCACCAAGAGGTGTGTGGCAAGCAGGTTGTGGGAGGTTATCCTCCCCCTCTACTCTGCCCTGGTGAGGCAGCATCTGGAGTGTCCAGTTCTGGGCTCCTCAGTTCAAGGACAGGGAACTGCTGGAGAGGGTAGAGCAGAGGGCTACAAAGAGGCTGAGGGACTTGGGTCTTTTTAGTCTGGAGAAGACTCAGAGGGGATCTCATCAATGCTTACAAATACTTAAAGGGAGGGTGCCGGGAGGATGGCACCAGTCTTTTTGCAGTGGTGCCCAGTGATAGGACAAGAGGTAACGAGAACAAACTTGACCATAGGAAGTTCCATCTAAACATGAGGAGGAACTTCTTTCCTTTGAGGGTGGCAGAGCACTGGAACAGGCTGCCCAGAGAGGTGGAGTCTCCGACTCTGGAGACATTCAAAACCCACCTGGATGCCGTCCTGTGCAACCTGCTCTAGGTGTCCCTGATCTGGCAGGGGAGTTGGACCAGATGATCTCCAGAGGTCCCTTCCAACCCCTGTGATTCAGGCACACTCCATCTAAGGACTTGAGACCAGATGATACTACAACAGCAAACAGTACAGTAGCAATGTTCCTGCATACGGGGTGGGAAGGGGGGAGGGGAGGAAGAGACTGACTGATGCATTTGACAAATTCTGGTCTATTTTGATGGACAAAGATAACTGGTCTTTCATTGAAGTCAAATATAGTACCTGTACACAATAATAAGAAACACAAACGCTGACAGAGTGTGCACCTCTTGATGACTCTGATTTGGACATTTATTTAAAGGAAGCACAGAAACAGGGAAGAGCAAGCGCTATGCACTTCACACACCAAGGAAGCCTTACATCTGCCTTTGACCTGACAGAGGAACAGAAATACAGGATAAAAATCACTGTTCAACAACATTGTTTTTTCATAGTTAGAGCTCACACTCCCGAAAGGCAATCACAAAAATCCAGAAAAAACCCTAGGTTTTAAGATAAGTAAAGAAATTAAAAGGTCAGACAGTTCCTGCTATGGACAAAAATCAGAACTTGCAGTTCTGAGAAACAACATTCCTCATTCCGCCTCAAGTCGAGGTAAGACAGGAAGAATAAGATTTCCAAATGCAGAGTCTTGAGTTATGAAGTATCCTGAGGAATGTGCGTGTGCATGCTGGAAAGAGAAAAACATTTATTAAATCATAACTCCCTGCAGCACTGATATAATTCAAGACTTTACAGCTTATGCAGCATTAATTATTTATTTCTCCCAGTCTGCTCCTCAACTCTGATAGTCAAATTCAAAACCAGCATTTTAGATCAGCCACATCTGAACAGAGCCCATCAAGGGAATTAATTTGGCCATTCCCTGCTGCTCCTTTTTCAGCAAATCCCATGGAGGTGGGGAGGGTGGTAAATGAACTCCTGATCACTCTCCTTTGCCTAGACACCATGCATTCACTCCGTCTATAAACAGCTTACAGGTCTTGGTATGTGATAGCTGCCACATATGACTGCCAGAAGTGTGCATCAGTAGTGTCACACAACCTAAGGCAGCACGTACAAATGACGTGTGACTAGTCACACTCCTGTACAACATCAGACACTAGCATTCTGCTTGTGTCACTAGCATATATGCTTGTTCACCTGAGGAGGGCAGCTGCTGCTTACGGTTCTGGGCAACCTTTGTAAAATCGTATGTAGCCTTTCCCATTTCAAAGACTAGACTCCAGTAAGCTAGATGGCCTGCATATTCCTTCCTTCCACCACTAGGGAAAAGCCCTAGTGGGTCTCAGATTTAGCCTGAGCCAGCAGTGTGCCCTTGCAGTGATAAAAGCCACCAGCACAGTGGGCTGCATCACCAAGCGTTGCTAGCTTGCATCTCAATGGTCTTCCCATTCCTGTGCCCCCTGCCAAATCATTCTGTCTAGAGTGCCAGGAAGGCAGGTGGCCATGTACTGGCTTTTCTGCTCAATTTGCAATTTTAACACTGAAATCAACCTCACCTGACATGAGGAAAATAGCAGCAAAGAGAAGCCTGTAAATGTACAAGTAAGTTTTCCAAATCTTTCACCTCTGTCACTCATAACTGCAGGGTATTTACTTGGCATCTACTCAGATTCAACCAAGGAAAGCCATGTGGCTAGTTCTCCCTACACTTCATGAGACATTCAAAAGTTTGATGAAACTGACTCTTGACTGAGATGTACAAAACAACTATGAAGATACTGTAGGCTACATTCTTACAACCATATCAAGGGAGAATGAGATGACAGATTTAAGCTTTCATCATAACAAAAGAAGAAACTTCATTTGTGACAAACACAGATATGTATGAAACCTAACCTCTAAAAGGGGCTTTTCATTCTCTCTAGGTGCAGGACTGCTCTCTGAAGGCATGCACACCTAAAACAGAGCCAAGCTAAACTGAACCTGACTATCAGCTTACCTGCAGTGCAGCCTTCTGCTGTGCTGCAATGTGCTGTTGCTCAGCATGATCACGGAAATCCTTATTCAGCGGTGATCTTGCAAGTGCAATGCTGCAAAAACGAAGATGGTATGATACACACCACAGAAAAAAAATGTGTCCTTGCCATTCTGGCCATATATATTCCATGACTTCCACAGCTCATGATTTATTTGACTCATGGCCTGACAATTGTTAACTATTGTTTGGAATTACTATTTGCTAATATAAGAGAGGAAAGGAAAATGGAGTGACCACAGTTGTATCATTTGACCTAGCATAAACAACTGATGCCAAACTAAACTCAGAAGGCTCACAGTCCTCAAGCCTGTTGTGGATTTCACTCATGGGTGGAGTCCTACTGAAGTCAGTGGAACCACTGGGGTGCAACAGTAGATAATTTTTACAACAACAGCTTTGTGTTTTCACCATTATTCAGTCACTCAGTAACTGTTCTAAAAAACTCTGATAAACAGAAGCATTAACAAGAGCTCTGCAGTCTTCAGTATAAGACCAGTTCTCTGGCAGGTGGGCAGCAGCTCACTGCTGGTAAACAAACATCCTGTTGATGTAACTGAAATAATGATCCTCTGATGATAGCTTTGAGTACCTAAAATTGATTTTGCTTAGCTATCTCAGTACAGCATACATTAGGTTTCAAATTAAAATTCCTAAATAGGTTTTGTTGGCTTTTATATCTTAAGACTTGTCCACCTTGTTAACCAAAAAAGAAGAAATAAAAAGTAGGCTCTTTTTCCCAACTTTACGTAAGTAACGTGATCAGCCATCCTCCCAATAGAAATCAGTGAGGACTGCCATCAGAGCTGTATTGCAAGGCGATTCACAGCTACGTCTGAAATTGGCTCTGGAGGCTGGTGCTGAAAGCCTAGCTCTCCTCAGTCATAGAGACAAAAGTATGAAGGACAACAAGGGATCCAAGCAAACCCATCAACTGACCTTTCCCAGAAGTTTAAATGTCAACAGCTGATTTAGTAAATCAGTGTTTCAAAAGCAGCCATGTTCATGAAAAGACCTTTAGCCAAATCTATGCCTAAATGCATAATGAAAGCTAAGTAACAATCCTCTGAACAGATTTTATAACAAATATTGTGATAGGCTTCACTGCCTATCACTGAAGAAAAGTACTACTCAGTTTATTTTAAAACATAGTATTTTCAGTTATTTTGAAGGTCTTTCTTTTGCATTTAATTCTGTACCTTCTAACTTTTCAATATAATTTCTACAGATAATCTTAAGGCTTCATCATAAGCCAACACTTTTCAAGAGAGGTCTTCTGTTCTTGGATAGAGGATTCCCATAGGCCAAGGTCAGAAATCAATTAACTCATTCACCCTTATGCTAGCCATGCCACTATTGTGCTTTGGGTACATCAAGTTCTTTTTCTGTCAAGTTTGCAGAATTTCTATGGTCTCATTTCTGACAACTCTGTGGTCTAAAACCTTTGGCACAACTTCCCTGCCACAGAACTGCCAGCTTCTCCAAAAAAAAAAAAATAATAAAAAAAAAAATCACACATCAGCCCATCATGCCAAAGCAGAGAGTTTGACTGCTGCTTTGTAGGTTCCCCCCTACATCCCCACCTTCAAAATTAATAAATTCTAATTCTGCTCACTAGCATACAGCGTTTTCTCTCCTTAGTGAAAAAAGAAAGCAAACAAGCACTCCCTGAAACTCTGCCAGACTTGCTAAGCAGCATGGAAACACTGTTGCTAGGAGTCAGGGGTTGTACATAACAGCTTGATATTTGTATTTTCTTCTCTAATCAGTAAGTTTGCTTGAATAATAACTGTATACAGAGTTGTTCCGAGATCTAACTCAAGCGATTTCAAATATTCTGCATTTTCACAGTATGAACTAATTAAAGGTGACCTAGAATCTCCTTGAAAAAAGATACAGGCAGAACTCAGACTGTATTCATTTGACAAATACTCATTTGACTCTGCATGTAACCTGAGATAGTGCTTGTAACACACTGTGTCAAGAATATGGCACTGCACTCACTTCATGCTAATACAAAAGTTCAACTATCTCAATTTCTCCACGTAAACCAGTGTGTGATTTTCTAGTTACTGATTTATAACAAAAATCTAATCTTTTTGTCTTAAATGGGAGAAACCCCAGTGACAGCTCCCAAACTCAGATTAGATTATTACACTTTACAGTGGAGAATCATCCTTACAATACAGCATCTTTTACAAGAAGATCTGCAGTAACATAAACTGCCTTTGTCTGGCACGCAGGGAGTTTCAACGATAACTAACTCCCTGCCGTAACTGTTCTCTAAACACCCAGTACCCTGAACCTAATGGTCTGCTACTTCCATTCCTTAGGGCATTTTAGCTTAATAATTAAATGCTTTCTCAGTGCCTGCACCCGGATTCTTCTTTAAGGTAGACTTTAATACAGTTCAGTAAGCATATCTGCTTCTCCCCCTTCTCAAATGGAAATTACATAAGCCAAAAATTCAGGGTCTGTAAACAATTTTAAATACCAATATGCTCCTGAAGTGCAAGGTTGGTCTGACTGATTATTGAGGATGGTCAGAAAACACTTCTGATTAGCGTTTATGTAAGTTTACAGCTCACTTACTACTTCCCCCCCCCCCCCCCCCTTGATTTAACCAGTGATATCCAAACAGGTCTAAGAACATAAAATACCTGGCTCCAGGGTGATTTGTGGAAGACTGGTTTTGCATAAGTAACTTTCTCTTCTCCTTGTCTAGTTCTGCCAGGATTGCAACTCTATTTTTATTCTGGAAACCTGGTGGGAATGACAGAAAAATATTAGAGAGATTTACTTGATTTCTACAGCCCAACTCTAACCTCATGGAATTAAAAGTCTCCATGCAATATGACATTATGATGAATACACTAATCTTCAAGGATTTGCACCCCTCTGAAAGGCTATTAATAAATAGGTTTAATTTTTCCTTTTCTCATTTTACAACATGAAATAGCTTCCTTAAGCTATCATACATATTAATACATTTTAAAATACAGGTTTCTATCTCAAATTAGATTTTACCCCTTCCCAAGCCAGCTCTGGAGCTATAAACAATGTACATGATCAAATACTTCCCTTACAAAAAAATGTAAACTTACCAGGTTCTAGATTTAAAATGAACGTACAACTCAGTTATAATAATGCAGTAATACACTCATTGGGCCTAGTTGCTTATGCCAGTGAACTCAATCTATAATACAAGTTTTACATAGGTAACAAGTAAGAATGAGACGACTGCTAAGCTTGCACATATGCTTACACAAAAAATTACAACCATTTATTCAATCTACGTAGAATAGTTTTAATATACTGATGTCCTTACATATACACTCTACCCTTAATTCTGAGTATAACCACAATGGAGTATGACCAGAATGCTGGAATACAGAAGCAACATTAAACTGTCTGGACACAATACAAGAACGTGGCCTTTATTTGCTCTGTACATCATTCTCCCAAAAGGACCCTGTATACCAGAGAAGGGGTCTGGAAGTACAGCAACTGAGGGAATTCAGAAGATGCCTAAAATAGCTGCCATTTGTGTATTTCCAAAGTTGCCTTCTAAATTAAAATGAGGCAAAACTGCTGTACATGACTCATATCGGTAAAGGATCTCAATGTGGCCACCAAATAAACCAGATACAGAAATCTCTGCTGTTGCCCAGTATGCCCATACAGCACAGTTGAGGACAACAGCTACAGAACTGACTCTCACAGGCTTCTATGCCACTAAGGACACTCCTCACATCCAGAATATACACTACTTTTTTAATCCCTAATTTTCTGCTATTCTGTAAGTATCAAGCCACTACACTGTCATACAAAAAAGATGTAAAAGTCATGTTATCTCCTTTATTTCCTTCACACAAAAAACCAAAGTCATTCTCATTGGAAACTCATACGTGTTGTGCCCCTGCCCCCATCCCGAGTGCTATGTTTTAGTAATACCACTAAAAAATGGTAGCCCACAAGCTGTTAGGAAGGCCAGACAGGGTAACTCTTAAGGGGAATATTACCATGTCAAGGTAAAATGATTTCAAATTTATTTTCAGTAGCTGCACTCAAGTTCATTCCCTTTGAGAGATCTTCCGTCGCTGTTCAACTACATAATCCATTATTCCTTTCATCTGCATGGCTCAATGAAGGAGACAGTTATCAGGTAGAAACCTTCCATTCTAAATAATAATTTGCATATGTATTACCCTGCTATCAAATCCTCACCTTTTTCTTTTACTATGCCTAATAGACGCACCCATGAGCCTCAGTGTCTGAGAGTTCTCAAAAGGAACAGTCGTTTGATTACATTTTACTGTGGTTTTATGCAAGATCACCCATAATTGTCTTTACATTTGTTAACAGATTTTTTAATTAAATTTAATTAATTGCCATTTTCCTGTCTGTTAATCTCTCCTTCCCACATGGCATTAGTTCCACTTAAACCCTCTGTGTTTTCTAAGTGTATCGATTCAGGTCTTTGACGTTTCTCTGCTTTTTAGGTATTGTACATTATCTTTTTCTCAACGCCCTGCACTTGCAATGAGCTTGAAACATTAAAACACAGCTGAACGCCTGCTCTAAGAGACAGAAAGGCTGAGGGATCTTGCCAACAAGCTAAGATTCAACATTTCCGAGTTGCAGCTAGCTCAGACTTTACTTTCTTGTAAATTCTGGAGACAATGGACTACTGAAGTACCTCTAAGAGGGTCTGAGCTAAACTCATCATGTCTCTATGCTCATCCTACAGAGTTTTCAGCCAAAAAGCTTAATACTTGACATACTACTCAGCAGCCTTCTGCTAGTGCTTGTTTATCCTGAAATGCATAAATCTAAATGCATGCTTGGAATTCAGATGATATGGTGATTGAGGCAAGGAACAGGAGACCACTTTTTAATATAAGTTGCTGTCAGCTAAAAAATAAAGACTAAATACGCTTACAGTTATCATGAAGCAGATGGTATGATTCAGAAAGGCTTTAGGTGTGGAGGAATAAAATTTTAAATGCTGTTTTTAAACTGTGATCAGAAACTGTGCAAGATTATCACTGTCTTCCATTTTAGTATGAGTCTTGCTATAGTGTCATATGGCAGACACTCTAGAGGGATTCAGAAGAAACGTAAGTATTTTTTTTTCCTTTTCCTATCCCTCCACTACTAAGAGAGAGGTTATTTAAAAAAAAAAAAAAAAAGAGTAGTATTTTGCTCTATAATTCAGACAGCACTCATCAGCAACCTACTGTACTGAAAAAGTCCTTGGTTCAAGCGAATGTATTAATGTTAAGTAGAAAAAAGCCTACTTGAGAAAATGGAGGAGGACATCCAACAGGCGCATGTTAGTGCTCTTCAGCCGAGCAACGTGAAGCTCCTACAGGTATTTTAAACTTCTTTAAAATGCAAAGTAAAACCTGTTTAGCAATGGAGAGCATGGGACACGAGAAATCCATTCCAGAGAGAAAATCTGGCATCCTTACAAAATAATTCATCATATCTATACATAAGGGAGACTTCCATTTAGATTCTTCCCTGTCCAGGACCCCAAAGTGTTTTCATAAAGACCAACTTAAGACAGTTACAGAAGTTTCCTACTTCAATTATAAAGAAAGTAATTTTTCATCTGTAGATTTGATATGTCTGTTCTGCTTTCTAGTATTAAAAAAAGGGGACATGCAAAAAAAAAAAAAAATTAGCGATCCTTAGTATAGCTTGGATTCTCACCTGTGAAAGGAAGTGTAGATTTTCAAGCATGGCAACTTCTTAGTAAAGTTTTAAGTTTAGACTTCCCTTAACTAAGCTGAGTTGCCCTACTATTTTCGGTTTGAACCGTTCATGAATATTGGAGTTCATTAATATTCTCTCCTTTGCAGACACAGAATCCTGACACAAAATGACCCACCCAAGGCAGCTAAATAGCTTAATGTCAGCATCAGATGTCAAACTGAGCACCTGGATCCTCAGATTACTCTCTAAGGTAGCAGATTCAGGACATTTAAAAATTAAACCAGTTCTTTCTGACACCTCTCTTTCTGACATAAAGCATTGTATTATGTGCCCTGTGCAGGAGCTAAAAGTTTGCTTGCACCAACGTTTTGCATGTGAAAGGCAGAAAATTAGGAGAAAGTTGAAGGCTTGCTGAGTGATACTGGTAGCTTTAAGAGCTCACAGCAAGCTTCACTCTTTAACCTAATACTAACACCTAATCCTACCACCCTACCTCATTTATATCTATCTCAGTTAGTTCTACTAGCTAACTCTGCATGGCAAGAAACAGTATTACCTTTATCTGCTTTGAAGTTTTTGCTTTTCATCTCATATCTTTTTCCTGATCTGTTGATTGCTTCAAATTCACAGTATGTGTAAGTGTTTTCTAATATGCATTATTTATCATTTGTCCATAGATGTGTAACAGCACAAAAGAGCCCTCCACTACTGTGTGTTCAAGATACAGTTCTACTTGGAAAAACAGGTTCAAAGCTGGATGTCTACTCTAAGCTCTGTACATTAGAAAGCACTGTCACTGCACGGTGTTCCACCTGCTCAATTCAGAAAGCATTTCACAGCAATTTCCTTACTGAAGTGCATGCTTTCATAAACAGCAGCCTTCACGAAATGAGGCAGCAGCCTCTTAAAAACCAGAATCTGAATACCTTATTAAACACACAATGCATGGGAAAAAAGATGAAGTAACTGTATTTTGATTTCCTCTTCTGCTTAACTGGCATCACAAAACATCATCAAACAGTCTGCTGCACATCAATACTTTTTAGTAACAGTTTATGTTTGGATATGCTTTCATATATGTTGTGTGACAATGAAACAAAAGGTGTATTAGTAATTCACTAAATTAACTTGAATTACTAAAAGATACATTAGTATTTTGTCTGTCCCTCCAGAAAACAGCTACGTGCATAGGTGAATATAAGTCATCGAGTGCTTTACAGCCAGAGAGTTCTCCAGGGAAGAGATATGCTACAGCCCTCAAGTACTATGCTTCTACACAGAACAAACTTAGATGCAGAGCAACAAAGTTTGGAGATGATGACGTAATTCAGTGTAGAACAGCACAACCTTCCTTTTTAACACAGACGAGGTAAACAGAATGCTAAATCTGGCTGCTCAGACTGTGTTACATGAACGTGCTCACATACCTTTAGGCCAAAAGGATAAACAACCACCAGGCCAGAAAGAGATCCTGTAGAATTGCTACAGCCTGAAGCTTAGAATTCTGTATCTATTTCAAGAGCTTGGTTCTTCCAACGGACCAGAACTCTTCTTTACAGAAAAGTTCAGACCTGTCTGAAGCAGGACCTGTATTTCTTCCACCTGTGGGGACCTAAAGGAGAGTTCCTTCCTGAACACAGTCACATTGCCTCATCTCTGGGGGCTTCCTCTAGAAGAGCTCACACGTGGAATCTTTGATTTAGTAACACGCAAGGTATGCTCTGGGTTTGCTGCACACAAGCAAAAGCATTACAACAGCAGCCTCGTCAAGCACGTCGCGCCAAGTACTGTGAAGTATTGCTGCAGAGGCAGTGTATTACCAAGCACCTGAAAGTAATTTCTGTTATTTAGAAGCTGATTCCCACCACCCCCCCCCAAAATGTACCACTCTGGCCTATAAACTCATCTTGTGGACAATACACAGCATGCTAAAAGCTTTTCTATTTGTTTTCAATGTTGTAATCAGCCTCATGCAATCAGTTCCACGTAGTACTAACAGCCTGAGGTTATTTGGTTTTGCTGCACTCATATCCAGATCCTCATTTTTGAAATTCTAATCAAAAGAGTGCTTTCCTGAGAGTCCAATGAATTAAAGAAAGTCCAGTCCACAAAATCTTAGTCTTTATAGTCCGAGTCCGAAATTAACAGGAAACTCAATTAACTCCTAGGAAAATAGCCAGTACTGGTTAAAGGGAAAGAAAAAGCTCAGTACAAAAAATTACGAGCACAGTCTACCTGTGTAGAAGGCTAATGTTTAATTCATCTTTACAGTTCCATCTGAGTAAGTGCTACCATTCATAACCCTTCCAGTGAGTGTTCCAGTAAATCCCTATTCCTTTTGTCCAAGAAGAGGGAAATGAGAGAATTAATTGCTTGAACAGTACCAATACATGCGCCATGCAGCAAGCTAAAAATGCAGTATTTGTCTCAATCATTTTCACTATGAGACAGCATTTGGCCAAGAGAAAGATACAGAGGCCTTGAACTGTTGCTCATATTTACCTGTTCCTTTCTAATTTTTCTAGGTGTACTATTTAGAGGCTCATTTGGGTGATTAAGCTCGATAGTGTTTCTTGCCTGCTTAGTGCAAATGATTTTCATACAATAATTAAACAGTTCCTTTAGTGAGCCTCTAAATAGTATCTCAAAGTATACAAGCAGATTCCAAGGCTCTATTAAATTATAAGCTTCTGGAATTTGGATGGAAGACAAGGCATTCTGGCACTAAAACCCCACCCCACTTCTCAGTAAATTCTCGTATTTAAGAGAAAGTAACTTTTAACTCTCTCTGACAACATTCTATACCTTGCAATGATGCTGACCTAGTATTCACAGAATAAAGCAACATTTACCATCGTGTACCAAAAACTCAGAGTTAAAATTTGCAAACAACTTTCTGCAATCTGCAGTACTCATCTCTCAACACTTTACAAAAGCTCAATAAGTGTTAGAAAAACTACCTTCTTTTTGTCAACTAGCAAGTAAAATCTGTCTTTTGGACCCATACATTTCTACTGTATTTGTTTTGAAAGCAAAGAACCATTGTGGAGGGAGGGGGAGGGAACCACACAAGTGATCTTGGTACCCCCTTCAAAGCATCAGCACTTCAGAATTAGTTACACCCAACTTTGTGGGACTGCTTTCCCGGAGAAGGACACTCACACACAAATGTGCATGAAGAAGTCTCAGGTTGCTGGGAAACTGAATTCATTTCTCATAACCAGTAAGCAAAGCACCATACCCGAGAAGCTTCTTTCTCTTCAGCTCTTCCGTAGAAGAAACAAGCCTCAGAGTTCCACTCAGATTTTCAGAAAGCACCTCTAGAGGGCGATTTAAGACCCTCCTTCAATCAAACTGTGTGATTCCCTCCCACCCCGACGCTCAGCTCCCTCTAACGCCTCGGCTAGATAGATGGACCATTTCCACGTCTTGAACGATTTTACAGATGCAATTCAGATAGGTCATCATGCAAGGAAACATTTCATCGGAGTTAGCATTATGATTTTATTTGGCTTTTCCTCCTAGGCCTGGCCGCTTGCTATCTATCTTTGACAGCTATTAGTGCCTGGGTCATGACACAGAATATATTAGACTTCTGGCTGTTCCCTAATGCTGAGCCCAAGAGCTGCAAGTCATGTTCAGTGCTAAGCGTTGTAAGTGTCTGCAGCGTGCTTCAGCAAATAACCACAGCACCACAGGCACGATAGGTACTTCATAACCCAAGCATGAAGGAATGCACAGTAATTCAGAGCTCCCTAGCCATCAGTGGTCTTTTTCAACCATTTAATGTGTGCATCTTCTCCCAGCAGGCCTGCTCACATTCCATTACTTTCAGCCCCACGTTCCTGCCTCTCTTCTGCTTTTGGCTCTTTCCATAAAATAAACTTATGTTTTTGGTGGATTCATTGACATTTTGCACAGTCTTTCCCCTTGAATACCTAGATTAAAACCTACCTTGTCCTGAAGGGTTTGCTGCCATCCTTCAATTTTCAGCCCTAGTTTTACTTGGCTGCAGTTCAAATCTTTTAACCCCACAAATATCTGCAAGACAGGCACGATGTAAGATAAACACATTCTTTTAAAAGAAAAGCTTGGATTTCATTCTGTTACAGATTTCATAAATGTGGCAACTGTTACAAAGCATAAGCCAAATACAGCATGCATATTGCTTAAAATATGTAATACTACTTACATTGTTCTGATTGAAGTTTTTGGCTTGAAATACCAACAGTTGTGATAATTCTTTTTCAGATTCTACTAACTTACGAATAACCTTTAGGGCCATTTTGGAGTCATACACACTTTTGCCTAACAGAACTTCCTCCTGACAAAGTATGTCATACCACACTTAAGAATCACGTTAGAACATTACATTCCTTAAATACTAAAGCCCTGAAAGACCTCAGTTTAGGCTCTAACTCAAGAAAACTGACTGAGGAAGGAAAATTTAAATCCCAGCTGCACAGCCTGCCGAAGGCTACCGCCCTCACGGCTGTGGCAAAACAAAAAGGGATGCCCGCTCCTCAACCATACGTCACCTCGGGCCACCATCAACTTCTGTTTCCATTAAGGTGCCGGGCTGTGAAGTGCAGTGGCAAAGGGCTCCAGCTCAGCCGGCTGGCGGGGAGGGACGGGAGCGCTGGATCCTGCGGGAAACACGGGTCAGAAGCCTCAGCAGGAGACCAGCTAGCTGGTACACGCCGGCACTGCGGGTCCCTGAGCAGCAACGCTAGTGCAACGAGAACGTGGAATTCAACACTGCCGCATTAATTAAGACGGGTGACACCGGTCAGAACGCGTTTCTCCGGGGGGGCGGGGGGG
>VFFE01007158.1:445495-469602 GCA_008921705.1 Burhinus oedicnemus | reverse complement strand
CACCCACCCACCGGCGGGCTCGCTGACCGCCTCCGCCGGCTGCCGGCGGGCTGGCTCCAGGCGAGGAGCCCCGCCACCCACCTGCCCCAGGGCTCCTCCTCCGCACCGCTCCACACTCCCCTAGCCGCGGCCCGGCTGCCTCACCGCCATCCCGCCCCGCCTCACCGCACCGCAGCCAATGAGCTGGCGGCACATGCTCATGACGCACAAAGTACGCGACGAGGCCCGCCCAGCCGCGCCTTGCCGGGCGGCGGCGAAGCGCGTCATGTCGCGGAGGTTGACGGGCAGGTCGGCGCGGCCCGTTCTTAATTTTTTATCACAGGCAGTCAGTTTGAGCTTGAACGCAGCGTTATTTAGCAGGAATTCTGGAAAGGGTTGTGCACTCACGTCGCTGACGCACGGCTTGCGTTTGAAATGTCAAGTAACGACTTTATGAATGAGAGAGTCTGTCCAGCAAAATATAACCCTGGGCCTCAAACAGCAACCCGTGACTTCTATTTTACGTCCGTGCGGTTAAAATAATGCCCGTGGGGCTCAAACGGAGCTGAGCCGTGATTTGACCTGTGGCCCTTAACAGCGGTGCCTCCGATCACACGGGTAAAATCAGTTCTTAAGAACTGCAATAAATAAATAATGTAAGAGGCTGCAAACAGAGGGGGCCAATGCTGAACTCTGGCTAGCCAAGACATCGGCCGCATTGCCTACTTAAATTTTATATGCAGGGGTTTTTTTTTACGGCAGTAAGGAATTTTCATTAAATAAAGGCCTTTTTTAAGAACAAAATTTAAAGATAAGTACAAAAAATAAGTCACTTTTTTTTTTTAATAAGTCTTAGTTCAAGGTGTCTCTAATTAGATATGCTTTTACTGCAGGATATTAAGGTTTTCAATACCAAGATTTTGGTGGTGTATACAACAGGCATTTCTGAGCAAATGACAGTTATGGCAAGGAGGATCTTGGATCTGGTAGTCAAACCTTTACAGGGCATTTAATTTCATCTGTGTTCTCTTCCATCAAGTCTCAGAAGTCCTTAACCTCATCACTCTCCAGGCTTGAGGTGGAAAAAGGACTTATTAAAAACTGTTGGTTTAGTTATGATGGAATTATTTATATTGGTAAGAACACACACGGTGTGTACACAGTGCTGAATGTCACACTAGTCTGTTAGCTTGGACAACCAAATATATACATAATTGTTGAAAGCAATTAACAATTTTTTAAGATCTGCTGCAGCCAGCTGTACTGGACAATGCAGAAATAAATTACATTTTTGAGAGTCTACAGGATGTATAAAAATCCTATCAGTATCTGTAACAATTGATTAATTTGATTTAAAATAGCGTGCATTGGTATGATGCATACAAATTCTGTGAGACAGGGAGTGTTCTGCTAGCCAAATATGCTGTCTGTCCATGCATTTATACCGACTTTTCAAAGCCTCACTAAGTGTGAAAATTGTAAAACTGAACAAATGTCTAGACACTTACAACGTCCAGATTTAGAATTTGGTTACCTAGATTGTTTGCCTGGTAAAACCAGTCTCTGTGTTTCTGTGTGTGTTAATGAAAACCCAAACCAGCACCTGAGCAACCAGCAAACATCTGACAATCTCAGGGAGTTTTCTGTTTGCTCTAGAGCTGTGTTAATTAATACTGTGGAAGGCAAACATTGCTGCCTTTCCCACATACGAGCATTATTTTCAGCTCTTCTCTGCCTGAACAGCTGACAGAGCGCCTTCCCTCCTTCTGATGGTTTCGTTTGGTTTTATAAATTTTTGTAATTTCTCGTTGTGCCTTGAGAACTGTCACGTGATGGTTTGGGTTTTTTCCTTTTAATTATTTTGTCTTAGATGATCTGCAGTCCCATTTTACATAGTCATCTCGCTTGTAATCCTTAACTGCTGAGAAACATGGCGAGTGAAGAGCAGTGCAGTGCCCAAGCTAATAATCCTACCTGGTGCATTCCTCTGCGTTGTCGTGCCAGGACCGAGGATGTAAGTGATTCCGAGAAGCTGCAGTTCAAGACAGACAGGCTTAGCTGCTGGGCTGTTCTTTGACACAGCTAACACTGGTAAGAATAATTAAGTAGTGGACAGTCGTCCTGGGCTGGGGATTGAGGAAGGAAGGTAGGAAAGGAAGAGGCAGCAGGGCAAGGAGGAGGAGCCATCAGCAAGGAAACCTGACTGCAGAAAGGTTGAGACTCAATAATTCTGCAGGTCTGTACAAGTGTGACAAAAATTGATCACAGTAGTAACTTCAAGCATCTCTAAGTAAACATGGTCCTGCCTCAAGTCAAATGATCCTGTGGCTTTGGCAGGAGTTTCATATCAGTAAATTAATTTCCTCCTTGGGTTGTAGAAACAGGAAAGAATCTAGCCCTTGAAATAAATAAGGTCTAATCTCTCATACATCAGAATACTTCCATTTTCCCTGAAATTCCTATTCTTGTTCACCATAATCAAAAATATAAAATGCAGCATTTATAGTGTGTCTGTTAGAAAGTCATTACAAAATCTTAATTTTAAAAAAAGGCTCTTTGGAACATTGCCTCACAAACCTGGCAATGCTGCTTCATGAGCCAACAAAGTACTGGTTTTCAGGCTGGCTGTTCTCATCATCTCAGTGTAGAGGGAGCTGTGTATCTCCTTAAATAAGCAAAAGATGAGTTAAATTGGATGCGATACTGAATGATCACACACTGCAAAATTTCAGAATGGCCATGGGCAGTTCTATTCACTACAGGCTGCTTGCAGTTGACAAAGCTGAGGTAAAACAGTCACTGACTCTCCCTTTTTTTTTTTTTTTTTTTTTTTTAAATTACTAATTGAAAATGGGCTGTGCTGGATGTCTCCTTGGCTTGAGCCAAGATCTTCCAGAACAGTGCTGTTACTTCCAACTGGCAGTGCTACTTATACAGATCCATTCTAAACACTTACTTTTATTTCTGTACTTATTGTGCATGTCACAGAAAAACCCAAACAAACCCACCCAACCAAACAAATTAGAATGTTTTGAAAAGTCTTTAAATATTTTGGTTGGATTACTTTTTTATACCCAGTTACCTCAAGATGCTTTATCTATAGTTGTAGTCCTTCTCCCTGGTTGCAGTTCTGATTTTTCATTTGATAGCCATTTAGCACGGACTTCCTCTTCTTATCACAAATGCGCTATCTTCCCACAATTCTGTTTATTGCTTCCCCATCAAACTTGAAAGCTTTCAAGGCTTTTGATGCAGAAAAAGCTTACCCATTAGCTTAAATGTGTGCATGAATAGCGCTGTTGACTTGAAAGTGATCCTATCTCTGTACAGAGTCAACAAGCAGGTGCGTAAGATTTAACTGGGTCGGGTCAAAAGCCTGCTCTCTTCAATCTCTGCATTACAAGATGTGAGCTGTAGTAGCATAGGGAAGGAAGGATCTTTTTTCAAACAATAGCTGACTTTAAGTTTTTTTACATCCTCTAGAATGGTCTTGTTTCATACTAGTTTCACATGTGTTTATGTGCAGGCAGACACACACGTTATCCTCTCCAGGTAGAGCACAGGGGGGGAAAAAATACAAAGCGGTGAAGGAGAGGCTGTCCACAGTGGGGAAAAAAGCTTTTACTGCCATTGACCTGGCAAACCAGCCAAGCCTGACAGTCTGGCTGGTGTGGCCTCCAGCCTACCTTATTATTTGTTGTCTGTACTGTCTGGAGCATGCTACAGAGAAGAATCCTATAATTTAGGCTTTAAATAGAATACTTGATGAAAAGCAGGTGGGTTTTACATGTCTGGTCTAGTAAATAAATTCAACCTGAAGTTAGCCTCCTGCTATTCATTGTAAACCCTATTGCCATTTTATGCCTAATTATCTGAACAAGAAGATGAAGATGCATTACAAAAATAATGCTACAAAACAACTGGGAGTCCTTTTCAGGCTCACACTGAGCACTTACAAAGCCATCTGCCATTATAAAAACATTCTGAGTGGTATTGTTGGAGTACCTGGCACTCCAGATCGGAACAGCATTAAACCACTGGTGCTGCCTATCTTTAAATTTGAAAATAGGTTTTCCTACAGGTGACTTTCTGTTATTATTAAGGAGTTGCTCCAATCCTTGCTTTGAAGAAAAGCACTTTACCACCTAATATTGCATTGCTGCCATGTAGTGTATTTGCTGCTGTCTGTAACATTGTTTAACTTACTTTAAAATTAGGAATTGTATTAAATAAGAAAATGCTCTTTTTTCAGAGGATTGAACCCACCACCAAATGGCTTCTGTACCAACCACTGTAGCTATGTCGTACATAATGCAACTCAATAGCACAGCATAGAATCTCGTCAAAATTCCTGTTCTTGCTTATGCTGGCCTATGTCCCACCCTTAGTAAAAATGACAGGAGATGTAACAATACACAGAATGATCTCCAGTTGGTCCCACAAATGCTTAATTGTGATATAATATCAGCCCTGGTTGAGAAGATACCGCTAAACAGCAGAAGTAATATGAGTACTTCCTGAACTATTGCTGCCTTAATGGAGGTGCAAGACTATCATTGAAAAGGCAGGATGAAAAGGCAACCTGTAGGTCTTTCCTGTGTCTGTTTATCCTGGTAACAATCCAGAGAGGTAGCCTGTAGGACTTTGATTTCAGTGATACAGAGGCAGAACTATTTTCTTCAGAAAAAAAACCAACACCTGAAACTAGTGACCTTTGTCTTGAATTGGTGAGATTCTTGATCCCATTTGTCTTCTTGCCCAGTTAGTATTAGATGCATACCTATTCTGTTCTATCTTGTTTCTCAGCTGAAATGATGTAAACATAATTTTAGGATTTTGCTAGGAGTGTGTGCCAGTTTTTCAGGTTAACTTGGGTTAAAAGGTGGGCATTGGACTGCAGTTTCTCTTCAGCCAGTCACTGATTCTGATTCTCATTGTATATTTTATTCTGCTGGTTGCATGTTTCATGTGTTGATTGTTTTTAAATTGGTCAATGTTTAACAAAAAGAAAACCATCAATAAAAATATCAAGGAAAGTATTACAGTCATAAAATCAAACCATCACAGTTGGTGGTATGGAGTAGGAACTGGAGAACGGAACATTACCATGTTTTTAATTGCTCATAATTTCTTAGCAGAATTTAGACCTTTATTTATTTCAGTGTTGCTGCTATTAGGAAAAGACACTTTCCTTCCTCAGTTTTTGGCTGTACATTCTTGTGCCTGCTGCTGGAGCCAGATGACCCACATGCTGATGCATTTAGAGGTTTTGTATTTGTGTGTGGAAAAAATTTCCTACAAGAAGTCAGCTGCATAATGTACCTTTTTTCTGTTTTGTTTCATGCACAAAAGATTATCAACATGGCCTCTGTTGGTAATGCGTGACTAGTTCTAATCAAGGTGCAAGGATTTGCTCCTAACTCTAATTTTTCAAATGCAAGTTTTAAAATGTTTTATCTCCTGTCTTTTTGAAGTTCCAGCTCTTGAAATCAAGTACATAAGATTGTTACCTTCCATGTTAAAAAAAAATAAAAATGGGTTTCTCTCATGGCTGAAGAGGAAGCTAAAAATTCACCTCAATCTGTGCTATGAACTTGCAGAGAAGACAGCAAAGAAAAGGCCAGCCAGTTGTACAGATTTTTCAGATTACGAATTCAAAGTAAGTTTCATGTGTTTTGAGATACGATTTATGATTTTGAACTCTTCTGGTCCTTGAACTCTTCCGATAGTTTGCATCTGCTGCTGAAGGTATATATCGTTAAACCTAGATTGCTGCCTATACGGATATTTACAGACTGAGTACTCACCGAAATCAGAGGGAGACAGACACCTGTCTTTAGTCCTTAAGAGATTTACAGATACCCTAACCTGTCCGTTTGGTTTCACAAAATGCATATTATTATCAGAAATGAGTTGCCATGAACATTTATATTGAAGTGACATAGGGATTAATATATGAAAGAGACCTGCTCGACAGTTAACCATCTTGACTTTATTGCATGCTATGCTGTCTGAAATTTAAACGTAACCATCATAGTCAGAATTTAGGAGTATCACCATAATAATCACTGGGTTTGTCTGTTTTCCTGGATAAAAGTCCTTCCACCAATGTCTTCTGAACTTTTTCCAAACAGACTGCAGCTTGCTTGTATTCACAGGTGCACAAATATTCCTGTAATTTGCATATACTGATCCAGTTATCTATTTGAAAATGTTTCTAAGTAGTTTGTGTCAGATGAAAAGACTAAGGATGTCGTGTTTCAGCTCCAAGCAAAAAACACCTAGGTAACACAGATGAATGTGATTAGTAAATAAAGAGGCATATATTGCCTGTATATACAGTAATTGCAGGGAGCTAGACCAGTAAGCGAATCACTGGAGCTTGGAACTTCATCCTTGTATGCAGGAAAATTGAGAGGTCATCTCACATAGCTTCAGAAACTAGATGCATGACTACCATAGCAACAAACATTATCTGAATTACTGAATCATTCAGGCTGGAAGGGACCTAGGGAGGTCTCTGGTCCAGCCTCCTGCTTAGAGGAGGGTCAGACATGAGATCAGACCAGATTGCTCAGGGTGTTGCCCAGTCAGGTCTTGAAAATCTCCAGGGGTGGAGGGCGCACAACCTCTCTCCGCAACCTGCTCCGCTGCTTGGCTGCCCTCAGGGGGAAGAAGTTTTTCCTAACATCCATCAGGAATTTCCTGTTTCAATTTATGTCCTTTGTCTCTTGTCCTCCTGCTATGCACTGCTGTGAAGAGCCCAGCTCCATCTCTTCCATGCCCCTCCCCATGGGGTACTGGGGGCTGCAACTGAGTGCCCATGAAGCCACGTCTGCTCCAGGCTGAAAAAACCTTGGCGTGGCAGCTCCTGCTTGCAGGGCAAGTGCTCCAGTCGCCAGCCATTTCAGTACCCTCTTCTGAACATTCTCCAGTGTGTCAGTGTCTCTCTTGTGTTAGGGGGCCCACAGTCGGACACAGTATTTCTGCTGAGTGCCAAGTAGAGAGCGATAAACCCTGTCCTCGATCTGCTGCCTGTGCTGGTTGCTGTTTAGGCAGCCTGGATACTCTTGGTCTCCTTTGCTGCAAGGGTGGAGCAGGCTTATGCTCAGCTCGCTGCCCACCAAGCCAATAGGTTTAATGAGTAGAAGGTCATTTATACCTGCACAGAGCTAGAACAGCCCGAGGTTTCTGAGTTTTGACAGTGTTGGTATAAGCATCCCTGACAGGCTTCCTTTGGAGAAGGGTCTGAGTTGGAAACACAGCTGGGTGAGGATGCTTAAGGGAAAAGATAGGAAGAGGTCTTGGTAAGTCATAAGCCTTTGAGATGCAGGCTTTCACAAAACTGAAGGGAACTGGTTCCCGAGCGGTGTGGCAGACGCACGAACCTGCCTGCTGCTTTATCGCAATAGTTTCCACTTGAGATTTGGGTAGTCTAGAAGAAAGCCGGGCTGTATGTGTTTATGCTGGCTAATTTGTATTGTTTCCTTTTCGTGAGAGGTAAACAGGTTGTTGTTTCTTAAGCATAATGAACAAGGCATATTTCACAGCCTCTTTCTCACTGGGGCCAGGGACTTGGTTGGGGCTTCTGATTGTCACCGGAGTTCAAACATTACATAATATGAAGTAGTTATTTATAGTAAGGATTGATTTTTTTCATATTTTTTCCTGTGACAAACAGCAATGCAAGTTTGTGGTGCAGGTCCACAGCGCTGCACTCCCGTTTGTCCTGCTGCGTGGTACCTGCTGTTGACACCTGTCAGACTTGCTAGCTTGGCTTCAGGTGGCGGTGCTGCCGTTCTGACTGCAACGGGCTGTACTCCCCCAGCAAAACAAACACTTACAGCACCCGAGTCCTGTTTGGTCACGTATCTGTACGCGTATTTCTATGTATGGCTGGAAGGCATTGTGGTGGTCTCACTGTGATCCATCTCTTCCCCAGTAGCATGTTACTCTACTACGTCTAATTAGTGCTGAGCAAATTATTCACAAAGAATAATTTGTCAGACAAATATAGCTGCTTTATCTGCTCAGGGAGTATCTTAAACCAGACTATGTTTTTTCTCCTATTTATTAATTATTCAGGAATCATCAACACTTTTCAAGTTAACTGCGGCTAGATCACTGAATTGTGGTAATTATACATGTTGTTAGACAGATTCGCACGGATCATTTCCACAGGACTTGGTAAAATTTTTCAGCTCATTTTAGCAAACAAAGAGAGGCTGTATGTAAGGTTGTATGAAAAAATACAAAAATTCTTTCCACGCAGGGTCAGAGTAAAACTTTTCAGTGCATCTTCTTTAAAGCTCATTTTTTCACAGATAAAAGGCATTCTCTGCGATGAATTCCAAGCAGGTTCAGTAGGAAGCATTACTCTACAGAAGTGTGAACGATCTCGAGTGCGCAGAAAGTACACACGTGGCCACAGCTGAAAGCGTGTCCCTGTACGCCCAGGTCCCCGGGGAAGACCCTCGTCCCTACGCCGGTGGGGCTGGGGGAGCCACCCCCTCAGCCCTACGGCCATCTTACCCGCCCTCGCGCCCGTATCGCGACCGACACGCAGCCCGCGCGCGCAGACCCGCCGCTTATCGCACAGCTTCCCCTCCGAACGCGCGAACGGTTCGCAGCCGGCGAACCGAGCCCGGGAAAGCCGAAGTAAGCCGCTTTGCTTTTCCGGCCTTTAAGCCGCCCCCCCACCACCGGAGCTCACCGCCGCCGCCGAGCGGGCGGTGGCTGGCACCGCCCCCTCCCCCGCCCCTCTGGGGGGCGGCGCCCGCGCCCGCCGCAGCCCCGCCCGCGCCCGCCGCGCTGAGGCGGCCCCGCGCCTTCCGCTGGCGGCCCGGGGCAGGGGGGCGGGCGGGGCGGCCGCCGCGGGGCGGGGAGGGGCAGGTGGCGCGGATGGTGCTTTGTGAAGGGGCGGGCGGTGGCGGCGCGGGCAAGCGCTGCTCTCGCTCCTCCTTCTTCTCCTCCTCCTCCTCCTCCTCGTAGCGCGGTGGCGGCGGGCAGGCTCCTGCCGCGGCCCCCGCAGCTTCTCCCGCCGAGGCGGCGCGGCCTCCGCTCCTTCCTTCCCTCGGTCGCTGCCCGGCGCCGGCGCGATGTCAGGCGGCGCGGCGGGCGCCCCCAAACCTCTCCCGTCCTCCGGGCCCAAGTCGTTGCGGGAGATGCCGCATCCGCTGGCCACGTCCAGCAGCGAGGAGATGGGGCCGGCGCTCACCCCCAGCCCCGACCTGCTCCTGCCCCGCAGCATCGCCGACAAGGTACGCCCCGGGGAAGGGGGGGTGCGGCGTTTGGGGGGCGGGTGTCTCTGCCTTTGGAAGGGAGCGCGGAGAGGAGGGAGGAGGGCTGTGTGTGTGTTTCCCCGCCACATCCCCTTCCCCGGCTGCGTCCCTGGCTCCCCGCGGGGAAATGAAGCCCTGGGCGCTGCTGACATCCATTGCAAGAGCTGGGGGCTGCCCGGGGGAAGGGAAGGTACCCGGTGCGGAGGGGCTGCAGGCAGCATGTCCCTCTCTGCGAGGGACCGGCTGGGACGCCGGTATGCCCACTCTCGGCGGAGTGGGTGCGGGAAGCAAGGTTTTACTGACCGTGTCTTCCCTTCGCGGCTCACACCCTCTACAGATGGGTCTGAATGCTTCAGGAATTGCTGCAGCTCCCTCGCTGTCTCCTTCCTGTAGCCCCCACGGGGAAGGCTTGGAGCTGCCGTTGTTCCCTTACCACCGAGCTTGCCATCAGCTTGTCTGTGATTGTCCTCTCCAGAGCTGAGGGTCTGCATCGCAGTGTAGTGTGGAAAGGATGCTGTTGCAGGAGTACCTGTGCCTGCTTTCTCTTCCCTGGCTCTGGCATGTGCCCGCAGGATGCTAGCAGGCTTTGGAAAGTGCCTTGCCTGTGTGTGGGCCTTGGATGTGATAATTCCTGAGTGTGAAAGCAGCAGTGGCAGCACAGCACTGCTGATACCTTAACTACTTTTGCAAGGACTTAGTATCTCTGTGGGCAGACTTCCTGAAATGTGTTAAGGTAGGATTTCCTGGGAGCAAGGGTTGCAAGGGGTGAGATCTATTTGAAACTTTATAGTACGCAGTTCTGGGCTGGCTGGTGTGCATACAAGGTGTTACAGAGCTGCTGGTGGCAAGAGGTGCTTCGTATGGCTGTTGTCCTGGGGACTGTGGAGCCGCTTCTGGGCAGGGCGGATCTGCTAGCCTCCAAAAGCCTTGGGGCTGCCAGCAGTATCTGGTCGATACACTCCTTTGCTCTAGGGAAATGAGTCAAGGTAATCTGGCCTCTTCCATGTGTCACCTTCTTCTGCCCTGTAACTGTGCTGTACAGATTAAGCACTTGGTCCTGCCCATGTAAGGAGCCCTCTCCTTGAACATTTGCCCACTGTTCTTCAAATGAGAAACCAGGCTTTCCTTCCCTCTGGGAACATATGCCTTCATCTAAGAAACTTGTCAAAGAGTTGGTGGCCCTCTGAGAGAAGGGTGTGTGTGTCAGTATGGTGGGAGTAGGAATTGTGGATTTTTTTCTCTATGATAGGTTGGATTTACTCGTGTGACTAGGCTGCTGTCTGACCAACCTGTAGCAATAGGAGTTGACAGCAGCCTTCATGGATCTTCTTGCAGCTCAGGAGTGCAGCGGTGGTACTGTACTCTGTTAGCGCCGTCCATCAACACTGTTGTGTAGCTGGTGAGAAGCTCTCTTGCGAGGAGCAGCTCACACCCTGTAGCTCCTTTCCTTGGCTGTATTAAAGAGCTTTATTGCTTTTGGAGCACAAGCGAACTCCTTTCCTCTTTGCTGCCTTGAAGCATCTGAGAAGTGTATCAGCATCCCTGATAACCTAGGAGCAGAAATACCTCTCTAGCCTCAGGCTGTGGTCAGCTAACTTCTCAGTAGGAAGGTTCTGGCCCAATTTTTCCACCAGCAGCACAGGTGAAGTCCATCTGCTAGTACCTGTATGTAGTCCTGTCCTGTTCTAGGCATGTGGCAGCACAAAAATACTCTGAAGGGGAGAGCAAAAAGGGGCTAGGGTAAGCAGTTTTTAGACTCAAGAGCAATTCTGTGGTTGACCTGGAAGTGGCACTAGGGTAATGAGCCTTGCAGAGTAAAAGGATTTCCAGTAGGAAGAGAGCAGCATTCTTTTTTTTTTTTTTCTCTTTTCTCTTCTTGTAGCTGAATCAGCAGAAAAAGCCAAACGTCTGATCCTTCTGATGGAAGGAGTCCAACAGCTTTGCAGTGTGAGGGATGCCCCTTCTTCTGCTTAATGCCTGATGCACTGGCAAGAAAAAAACGAGTTAACTTCTCTCCCACCTCAGGAAAAACTTCAGTGAACAAACAGGTTTTCCTGACTTCAAGGCAATAGTAAGCTAAGCTTGCACTGCTTACTGCTACACTGCACTCCGTATTGAGTAGTCTAGAGAGCAAGTATGGTAAGTGGAGGTAAATGGGTAAAATCGCCTTTTAGGTGGTTAGTATGCCTCTTAATATCTGGTGGTGGGCCATTGATCTCTTGAAAGGCTGGCTCACTGATCAACTAACAATGTGTGGATAGCTCCAACAGTTGGGAAACAGAGGGAGGTCAGTATTCAAGTCTGACTCAGGCTTAAAGCTCTGCAGCTGTTCTTTATTGATTCTTTAATAGGAGCTGTGCTTGTCTGCTCTCTTGGCCTTTCCAAGGGCCTTTCTAGAGAGTCTGGTGGAGATAGGCACTGCAGGAGAAGTGTGGATTGAAATCTCCTACTTCAAAGTGGCTCTGAGTCAGTAAGCTTCTCTAAGGACCGCTGTCCATAAGCAGGCCTGTACTAGGACATCCCCCTGGCAGAGGGATAGTGGCAATGGCTGACCCTTCACCGTGAACTGGGTAACTTGGTTTTTCTGGGTTCTTCTTACCTGCTCTGAGCAAATACTTCCTAAACGCTGCTGCAAGATGAAAGTACCTAAGCCAGAAATCCTCTGAGGGGAGAAAGTGCAGAAGTAAGGGAAGTCATCTGCCCATAAAGCAGTGCCACAGATGTGGAGCTTGAAGTGGTTGAAGCTCTGCCATCCCTGCTTTGCATCCTTTAAAGCATGTTTTCCTTGCTTTTTTGGAGCCTCTGAGTAAGAGCACTACTTTATCCTGAGTCAGAGGAACCTGGAAGACAGAAACACTGCCTGCATGTGTCCTGTTGGTTTTTGATTCAAACATGGGAATAGTCTAGTAGCTTAAACCCTGTCTAACTTTCAAGTCTTATAAACCTTTGGTTGCTGTTTAAGAACAGTGGCTAATGCTACTAGAGCAGCAGGTCATGGGAAAGGGAAGGAGAACCTTCTGTGCTGTTTTCTATGGCTTCTGTGGTCTCAGGCCCTCTAAGTAGACTAGTCTCAAGTTTGCTGAATCTTACGAAGAGGACTGCAGAGCTTTCATTGTCTGAAATAGCATCTTCATTCTGACTTGTAGGAGAGAGCTGTTTTAGGAGCCAGGAAACCTTGACTTCTGAGCAGCACCTAACCTCTTAAATGAAATGGACACTTCTGACTAAGTACTTGGCTTTCACAGTGCTTCTGCAGCAAACATGAAACACTTGAGTTGTAGATTCTTGTCTCTGAAGAATTTATGTATTGGCTAGATCTTTATAGAAAGATCTTTTTGTTCCCCTCAAGTCTAGTTGCATAAAACATTGTTTGTCTTGATACCTGACCACCATCAGCTTTTTTGAGCTTATTCTCCCTTTACCCTTGCTAGCCTCCAAATACGCTGAACCTAAGCGGTACTGATTTCCCCCTGTCCCCCCCCCCCCCCTTTTTTTTTTTTGACATCAGGTGAGAGGGAAACATGAAGGAGGAAGCTCCCTCAGGATGCAAGGCAAGGTTCATTGTAGAGTTAGCTGTAAAACTGAGTTCTTGCTGTCTTACAGAGCTTTTGGAAGGCATGCAAGCTAATTGAGACCTGCTTTTCAGAGCAGATCCGCTGCAGGGGAAGATAAGACAAATGGGGAAGTGTCAGTGTGGATTTATCTCTTTTTTTCCTTTTTTAAAAAAAAAAAAGGAAGTTCTGCTTGTATGTGACTACTTGACTGGTTTGTCACTTTCAATAGTGAATCTGCTCTGTGCACTAGGACAAACACTTTGACACTGAGGAGAAAAGGCATTATTAATGGGTTACTGGGTTCAGAGTAGAGGTGAGTAGTAGATGGTATTCTGCTGTGTGATTGTACCCAAATGGCTGTAGAAGTATAAGACTCAGGATGCAGCCCCACTGAAGCTGTGCAGATTCAATAGCATGCTGCTAAGTGTTGGAAGTGCCAGGCTGTGCACAATTAGAAAGAAAGCACTTTGTATGGCTTACCCCTGTTGTCTTCTAGCTGTGGTACTTGCAGTCCCTCTAGACTTGTGTTGTGAGAGAATCTTCCTAATAGGGTGATGCTGGCTGTTCTTTCTATGGTCTGCCTTGAGGCTGGCAGCTATCTGATAGGGTCCTGATTCCCAGTACTGGTTTCTTCCCTATCACTCCAAAAGCTTTCATATGCCACTTGTCCTAGGGCTCACACTCCCTTGTCCTCTTTCAGACATCTCTGACCACCTGATACTGTACTTGTGGCCAGCTACCTATAACCTATTCAGCTTTTCTTCTTTTGAAGATGCACATGCCTTGTATTTGGCTCTGTTAACGCTAGACAGCTGAAGTGAGCTTCAAGGCTGTTTTACGGGTAGTATATCAAGCAGAGCTTAAATACTAGGCTTGCAGTGAATGCATAGCCTGAACTTGCTAGTTCATGGAGATGGATATTAAAACTCCTACTGCAAACATCTGGTTACTGACTGAAAACTATTGCTTTCATGTGACCCCTTGCTCATCTGCTTCCAAGCTACCACCCTGGTGAACCCCTAGGCCTGTATTAGTACCTGATCAAGTATAAATACTTGGTGTGTTTGCTGGAGTGCTGTTACTTAACACTCATGCTGGAAGGGAGCCTGGTAGCTCTCCAACAAAAAATATACTGAGAGTCTGGAGCTCTACTTCCAGCCTCCTTGGTTGCTAGTTTATAATTATTGCTCTTAACTTCATCCACCCACAGATGAAACCAGTTTGCAGTATAATCTGAAAGCTTAAAATAGATCTGCCTGAGCTTCTACAAACCTCTTCCTTCTCTGACAAAATGAGAACTGTTAGACCAGCACCATGTATTGTTCTTAAAGCAAGCGAGAGGTAAATTCTCAGTCTTGGAGAGACTGAGGACTACAGAAAGTCAGGAACTGAAGTTGGTGAACTTATGAACTCATCAGTATGGATGAGTTGATCTCAGTTCCAATCTACAGGAACACTAAAGTGACGATCACAGAGAAGTGGAGGCTGGATGGTACCTCTGGAGCTCAGAGCAAGGTTAGCTAGAGCAGGCTGCCCAGGATGCTGTGAAGATGGTTTTTGAATATCTCTCTGGGTAACCTGTTCCTGCATCCAGTCACCAGGCCAGTCGTATCTTCATAGCAGGTGTTGGGTTGGTTAAGTCCATACTGACTTCTCATTGCCATGTCCTTTGTGCATTTAGAAATGGTTTCCAATATTTGCTCTCCAGGGATTGAGGTGAGGCAGACTGACCTGTAGTTCCCTGTATCTGCCGCCTTGAAGACAATAGTGATACTTGGTGTCTTAGAGTCCTCAGGAACCTCCCCTCATCACCATAATAAGGGTAAGATAATTGAAAATGGCATCATCCAGCTCCCTCAGCACTTGTGAGTCCCTCTCATCATGGGTTTATGTCTGTCCAGTTTGTTGAAATGCTCCCTAACCCAGTCCGTCTGTGTTCCCCTGCCACTGATGGTGAGTTTGCCTTGTTCCAGGCTTTCCCACTGGCTTAGGGGCCTGGGGTTCCTGAAGGCTGGTCATCTCAAAAAAGACTGAGGCAAAGAAAGCACCAAGTACGTTGGGCTTATCTGTGTCCTTTGTCATTAGATCCTCTGCCCCATCAGGACTGCGTTTTCCTTGTTCTTCATTTTGCTGCTGATGTACCTGTGGAAGCCTTTCTTGTTGCTGTTGCCAGCCTTTGCCAGATTTGGCTCCATCACACTAAAACCATCCCTACATGCTCAGACAGTGTCTCTGTTCCTCCTGGGTCTACTGTGCCTGCTGCTGCCTTTTTTGTGCTTCCTTCTTACGTTTGAGTTTAGTCAGGAGCTCTGTGTTTATGCATGCAGGTCTTCAGTGACCTTTGCTTGATTTCTTGCTCGCTGGGATGGACCAGTTTTGGGGCTGGAGAGATATTCCTTGAAAATCAAATAGTTCTCCTGGATGCTTCTCCAGGGCCATGTGCCGTCTCCTAGCAGATCGCTGAAGAGGCCAAAGTCTGCTCCCTGGAAGTCTGGGGTTGTGATCCTGCTTTTTGTTTTTCTCCCTCCTCCCTCGGGATCCTGAACCCCACCAGCTCGTGGCTACTGTGGCAGTGGCAGCCCCCTACCTTCACATCCCTGACCAATTCTTCCTTCTTTGTAAGACTAAAGGTCAGCAAAGCATCTCCCTACATCAGCTTATCAGTCACCTGTGTCAGGCACTTTTCATCAATGCACTTCAGAAACCTTCTAGATTGATGTTACCTCAGCTGTGTTGTCCCTCCCACAAATGTCATTGTGAGTCAAGTTACCTGTAAGGACCTGTGAATGTGAGGCTTCTTCCAGTAAATCACAGAATCACAGTCCTTGTCTGCAGAAGAAGTGCTTGAAGGACACAGGAATGTTGTTTTCCAGCTAGGGCAGTCGGATTGCTAGTTTGGTTGAACTGTCGCCTAACTGTTTCAGGATTCACGTGTGTTTGGAGCTGTTCTCGTGGCTTTTGAGAAATCCTGTGGTTCTCTTCCCCCAGTCACTGCACCAAATGGGGAGGTTGCGTTTCGTAGCAGATGTGTGTTAAATCGCTGAACCATGGCTCTTAAGCCAAGAAGTTCTTGGGTACAAGCACTGCTGTGCCGTACGCTTTATAAGTGGGCCATTGGCTCTCAAAGGCTGAGCTTAGTCATCATCTTGTTTAAAGGAACTGCTGTCTCCTCTCCTGTTGCACTGTATGCGTGTGTGCAGGCGTGTGCATCAGGCAGCTCTTTTCTAGTCTCCTAGTTAAAAGAACTAACTTAAACCTAACAGAGCTTTTGGCTTGCCATCAGTGCTCTACCTGCAGCCAACCTGCTGGCTGAATTCACTTTCCCATTTTTCATAATGGTGGTAACTAGAACTGCTTTCTGTAGCTATTTAATCTGTCAAACTCACGGTGTTACTCGAATAGGTTAATACCATGGTATGTTCCCAAAAAGATAGAGTGCTTTTCTCCTTTTTGCTTGTAGCCAGTCTGGGGTTTGATGGTGTAGAAGCACATATAACACATTGGTGTGCTTGCTCACAGTTGCCTTCATTTATAGGAATAGGATTTTATTGGTAAGGGTGCTTTAATGGTATCTTACAATGTGGGTGCTCTGGTACTGATGTAAAACTGTACTTGGTGGTCTCTTTATGGTCCACAACTTCCCAGTACAGTGAGTGTCTCTGGAATTGGCAATTCCCATCTCTTCTGAACAAGATGAAGGATAGCTAACACTTAATTGGGGACAAACACTTGCATCAACATAACTGTCTTAGTACCGTTACTTTTTTTAATCTTTTCATCTGGTAGAACTGAACATAGCTTCTGCTGTGTAACAGTATTACTACTTTGTGGTTCTTGTTTCAACTTAATGGAGGGAGGGATATACTTTGAGGTTGAACTCGGTGTTGCGCAGCTTTCATAATCTTTTCAACAGGATTGCTTCATACTTAATGAGACAGAGTATTGAAAACAGATATTCAAAATGTACGTAGAAGAACTTGGTTCTTCAGCCGGGTTTCAGAAGGGTGGGTCTTGGCAATAAGTTGTCAGCCACGGTGGAAAAAGTTATGCTCGGTGGTCGGAAAGAATCCTCTGGGCTGCCTGTGCTGGAATGCCTCAAACCTACCCGAGTTGCTGGATGCTCTCTGAGCTCCCTCATGGGGAGAAGGGGATAACCAGATTGATTCAGAAGCTCTCTTTTTACAGCTGCGTGGGCACATTGTTCTCCTACTGGTGCCTCAGGGATTTGTGATATGCGTCAGGCTGTGTGTCCCTGTAATTATTGATGGGAGGGGCAAAGGATAAAGTCTGAGGCTTTCCCATTGACACCCTGTGATCTGAGAGACATCAGTTCCTAGATTGCCCTGCAAACTGTTGTCCTGGTGTCTTCTAGCATTGTGGACTACTCTTGTGGTATCTCAAACAGATCATCTGGCTGTCACACTAGCAAGTCTCTTCCTTATCTGAGTGGAGAGGCTGGTTTCTGTAAAGTAGGTCAGGAGACAAGACAGGAGCTCTTGCAGTGCAGCAAGACTTAACTCAGTACCGCTATGTGAAAATCTACTTGCAACACCTAAACTGCATCTTTGAGATTGTAACTTGAATGCACTTTCAGTCTGCAGAAGGCAGTGCACCAATTAAGTGGCATTTGATCTGTGTATTTCTCAGAAGTAACTTCACTGAGGCTTGTTCTCTGCCGGCCTTGAGCAAGATCTTAGATGCTGAGCTGTACTGACTCTTTAAGCTGTGACTGAGCTGACTGCCCAAGCCTGGGTTGCAGTGCAGCTAAGACTTCAAGCTCTTGTGGCTGGGGAAGACTACTCCTTTCACTAGGATGAAATGGGGCAGAAAGCTCCAAAATCCACCTTGGAGAGGGTAGCAGCTGCAACACTGAGGTACAAGGTAAAAGCTGAGTGAATTCACTCTTACTAAGAATTTACACTTAGTAAACTCTCGAAGAACTGTGGGGAACCTGTTTCTTTTCCAGTTACTAAGGGCAGTAACTGACAGCAAGGTAGTTCCTAGCAATACTGCAATGACCAGCTGAAGATGGAAAACAAATCCAGTGAGCTGCAACTCTTTTAATGAGTTAGCATTCCCAGTGCTCGTCCAACTTAAATGGTTTATTGACAGATGAATTTATGGGACATGTTTTATTTTGTAAATTGGGAGGGGCGGGGGGCAGAAAGAGGTGTTGCCTTCAGCTGTAGGTGATGTTATAATGCCAAAACTGTTGATTGTCAGCCAGATATTTCACAGAAATCATGAAGTATCTGAATAAGCATGTAGGTGATATGGGTTAGTGGAACTAGCTGAAATTGTTCTGAAAGGAAAGGCAATAATCCAAAATTGCTACAGCAGGCAAGGAAGAGCTTAGCCGAAAGCTGTATTTAGAGTGGTCAGCAAAGCATAAATTATTTGGAGACAATGACTGTCTTACAGCCACAGTCAAAGCTTCTACACTGCTTCTTCTATGAAGCAGTGAGTAGTAGGTGAGAAGTTACTCTTGAAGTAAAAGTGGTAGTGTCTCTAATCCCTAAAGATGGGCTTCTGCTGGACTCTGGTTTGTGGTTTTATGTATTTTAGGTTGAAGAGAACTACACTAGCATGTGGGAGTAAGACAATGAAAATGCATAGTACTCTATTCTCCAGGAAAATGAACAAAATGTAAATAGCAACTGGCTTTACTTGCTTCTAGATGATACCCTCAAACTAAGGAGTGCAGACCCTGCTGTGAGGATGACCACCTCTCTGCCTGTCTTGGAAAAGAATAGTTGCAGTGGTCTGTATGTAGTGTTACTAGTGACGGCATAGCTTACAGCAGGGAAGCACGTGCTTTAATCCTGGTTCTTGTTCTTAGTCTGTGCTCTAACCTCAAGCTGAATTTAAGTCTGAAAAAACAAACTCTTTTAAACCACCCTAATGCTGCATATCTGATGAGAGTAGCTAGTAGCCTTTCAAAGCCAAAATACTAGCAAGGGGTGAAGCTTCTCTGTGTCACATCTACCAGGAAAACTGTTACTACACTGGTTCAATGCCCTGTCCTCATGGGAAAGTGTGGCCTTACACTGCTTCAATGGAACTTGCTGTATCCTTCTGAAGGACCTCCTAGGGTATAAAACCACCTGTCTTAAAGTCTGTCTCAATAGTTGGCCTCACTTTGCCAGTGAGCTTGAATGATGTGGTGTTCCTTGAAAAGAATATGCTGGAGTGCAGGTGTTGCTCAAGGGCAGAGAAGCCTCTTCCCCCTCACTGCTGCAGATGGTGTAGGCAACAGATACTTCTGACTAGCTCAGTGGTGAAAGCGCTGACATGTGGGAATGGTAAGTGATAGACTACCCTGGACTATACTCAAACCCATGGTTATCTGAGTAGAACTGGCACCTTTGCTGTATCTTTTTAGATGCTAGTATAAGGCAAATTGGAAGTGAAAATCTTGGATACTGCCAAGACAAAGCTGTATTTTGGATTGTTGCCAAGAAAATCGCTGGAAGACTTTAATCAATACTGTTTATTGCCAGAGACAGCTTGGCCTCTTCAGGATTTATAGGCTGACTTCAGTGTGCTGACCGGCTTGTTCCTGGATCAATACACTTCACTTGAAGCCATGTGTGCCAAACACCTGTATGTGCCACAGTGGCTGTCAGGAGCCTAGGCCATATAAATAAAGGATGTTTCTATAGATGAATTACTCTGTAGATCTCGTGCCTTGTTTCTTCCCTCCATCAGTCTCTATAGATAGTTTTCATACTGTGAGGAAATGCTACATGACTGCTTTTCCTCACTTGGTGTCCATAAACCAGGGAGTGAAGCAGTCATACTGTGTGCTTTTTCTTTGCTTTTTTGTTGTTTTTTTTTTTTTCTTGCAACAGATACGCATTTTGTTTACTCTACCCTTCTGGGAGAAAATGCCTTTCTGCTGGAAAATGTCTTGTTTATCAGCAGAAGTGATGGAGGGCTATCCCTTAAATTGCACCTGCATAAACTAACTCTGAGACCTCCTCCAAGAGCACACTCCTCCAGCTCTTCCAGGCTTTGAGATGAAAACATGAGTTCTCCTGTTTGAATTTCTCTGTCTCCTTTACTTGCACAGTCATGCCTCGTCTGTCTGACTTGCTTTCATGAAACCTCCACTGATCTTGTGCAGGGAAGTGCTAATGCAACTCGTCTAAAACAGTGAGCATGAGGAAACCCACATCGTAATGCAATATGGAAGTGTATTCTTGCTTGTTTAAACAAAGTACTCACCAGGACACTACAGTGCTTTCCAGCCCTCTGTCGTCTCTTTCCTTCCTACTTCTTCTCTCTGCTTCTTCCCAATCCTTTGCATGTGTTCATATTTAAAAAATATTACTGTTTGCTCTCAAAAACATCTCAGCCAAATTGGCGCTTTGGTGACACTGGGTAACTAGATAATTGATGCAGCTATACCTACTTCTAGAGCATGAGCTGGAAAAAACAGCTGCACGATAAGTCTGCAGAGCTTTAACACAAAGCCCTGTGTCTCTAGGAGAAAGCAGTTTAGTTTGGACAAGCTTAACACACTGCTCCATCTGTAATCAGATCTTGTCTTCTTGGATTGGGAATGACTCCTAGTCATACGCGGAATTCAAGTTTTCCTGCTTATGGTCTGAATCCTGGCTGCTGCTTTGCTATTTAGAAGGTCAGACCTCAGGTTCTGAAAATGAAGCTTTAAAGAAAACACGGGGGTTGTTGGGCTTGTTCATTAACAGGGTGCTCTTTAGCATGTTAAAATGGGTTATGATGTTCCTGGGCACACAGCTGCAGAACCTTCTAATAATTCAAGTCTTGTAACAAACAATATTCTTGAAACAAACTCCTTGCAGATGGACAGGGAACTTAGCAGAGCTAGAGGAGAGTAACTAGAAACTTGACTCAAAAGGTCTGCATTTTTCAAAGTGTTTCTGAAGACATCTAGCTTCTGCCATTTGTGGAGGTCTTTGAGCACTGAAGATAGAGTGGAGTTGGTGCCTGTTGCCTTCTACTGATAACTGCAGAAGGAAGAAAGAACCTTTAGCTCTGGTAAAGGATGCAAATCCAAGTCTGCCCAAACGTTAAACTCTCTTGCTTCCCTTCAGGTCACAAGCACTTTCTTACTACTCTCTACAGCTTAAACATAACTGAACTAATCTTGCTGGACAGTTGCCAGACTGGCTTTTTGCTTAGGAAGATAGATAAAGCTTTCTGTGAGGACTTTAGTGCTTTGTAAACAGATGTAGAAGCTAACCTTGGATCTGGGACTGTTTCTTCCAAGAGAACAGTTCATCCTGTGGATGCTTTAAAATACCTCTTTGCATTTAAAATACTTTGCTACAGTAAGGGAGCTATAAGATGTGGCAAGCATCCAGTTACTTCTTGCACTTTCCTTCCTGTTCAAAGGATACAGGGAAGTACATGTCAGTGGGAGTTAATAAAACAAAAGTATGTCTTATTCCTTTACATTTTGCCTAATTAATGTCTGTTCCAAATAACAACCAATTTCATCTGCCAAATGGGCGATCCCCAAAGCCTTTTGACCTTTTGTGCACAAAGTAGCACAGTAACGTGCTTTATTACTGATGTTGAAGGACTTGTCTTAACTGCTGTAAAACATCTGTGAGATACCACTCATCATCCTCATTTTTAGCGTGTAACCTGAAACACATTTAGCTTTAGTGTGATATTATTGCACAGTTCCCCTTCCAGACTAGGAAAAGAGGCCACCCTCTTAAGGACTCTATGAGAAAACAGACATATAGCCAGACTGTATGAACAGATGGTCTGATGTGGTACTTGACACCTTCTTGTGACACCCCCCTTTATCCCCATGCACAGGAAGGCTGAAACTGAGCTGTGTTGTAGCTGAGTCCCTGAAGACTTCAGCAACAGAGGTAGGACATGGGTTATTGCTCTTGCTGAAAATGCTGCCTGCAGGAAGAGTGCTTCTATGCCCACATTCTTGCTCTAGTTAGCTTAACTGTGATGACTTATGGGAAAACAAAGCACAAAGTAAAATAACCCATCCTATAAAACTTGGCTGTTAGCCTCAGGAAAGAGGTGGGAATCCCATGACCTGCATGAGCACTTTCCAAACCTCGTGTCAATCATATAGTGTCTCTGTGAAGCTTGTTCTAGTGTTTCTCTCCCCATCTAAACTGCAAGGAAACACTACTCCAAGTATGATACCTTTGTAAGCAAGAATGCTCCCAGGTCTTGAGTGGTGCCAAACTGTATGTCATTATGATCAGCTGCTGCACCTGAAATTCTTACTTTTTCAGGGATACTGAGTTGCCTGTCTCCAGGCAACTCTGACCTACAGAGCAGAAACACTAGTTCGAGTGATAAACTCCAGAACAAAGTCATCAGACTCATGGCTTGGGAGCATGCTATACTCTGACACCTATTTAAAATACCCTGAGAGCAAACTGATCCAGTCTTTATTGAGTGGCTTTTTGGTTAGATGGGCAGAATACCAGTGGTACTGCTGGAACTGTGGAGGTGAGGTTTGGACCAGGTGTGGTATGCATGCCCCATTAGAGTTAGGGGCTTTACATCCAACACTGCAGGTCCCACAGACTTACTGCCTGGTACCCTCCAGGGCTAGGAAGTAAAAATCTGGGCTTGTGTCCTCAATACTGAGCACCGTCCCTCCTCTGTTGACACATTTCCAGGTAAGAGCAAGAAGAATTGCTTCTGATTTGAGCTTAATCTGTCTTGCTCTTAAAATAGCCTCAACCTTGCAGTCTGATTCTAGATGATTAATACAGTGGAAAACACTGACCTCTTCTGTGGGTATAATCTTGTTCCTTGTGAGTACACCCACACATACTGTACTCCTTCCCATTACTGAAGAAGGATGTCAGCACCTGGTGTGCATGTAACTGCTTACCCTTTCCCAGGATGGTAGATCCAGCTTTAGAAGTTGATTCTCACAGTTCTTGTCAAACTGCAACTTAGCACTGGTCTTGTTTGTGAATCAATGTAGAAACGTGGTACTTCCTCCTGGGGTCGAATAGGGATTTTGGGATTTTAACTGTGGGGTTTTTTGTTTGTTTTTTTTTAAACCTTGTAGAGCAAGACTACTGCCTTATCCTCCCACCGCTACTGTGTCTAGAACATTCTCCCTCCTCTTCAGTCGGGATCGCCACTTCGGTCACTCTTGCCTTAAAGTAGCTGCCCAAAGGCAAGTGCAAGAGGAAGGGATGTGCAGTATATCATATCTACCTCCGATATGCATGAGGAAACAAGGGTGACGTGTAGTAAATAAAGTATCATGCTGGTGCCTGGTAGAGAATGAAACTGGACATACCTAAAGGGGAAGCAAATGCCTTTTCTCCCCTTGTTCTCCATCTGAAGGCAAGTTTAGGTATTTGTCTGCAGCTGATGTTGCATAATAGTCTTGTGCAGACTGAGATTTCACTATACAGATCTCAGTGAGATCTTCTAATAGGATACTGTGCTGACAGTGACAGATGAACTGATCTAGATGGGCTGGAGAATGGAAAGGTGCTTCCTCCTTCTGTGCAGAGCTGACCTATATAGGCCAGTGGCAGAGAACACTAGAAACAAAAAACACCTGCTTTCAAAACTTGCTGGAACGAGACTAGTGCTATGAACAGATCTGTGAAAGCCAAGTTAATGCAAGCTTCTATAGCGTTCTTGGGAGTATTTACATCTAAACCGTTTTAGTTTTCCAGTCACCACCAGCAATCCTGCTATGGCTTATTGTTGTGTCCTGAAGGTACAAAGGTAAACTGTTCCAGAAACCAGCCGCAATTGTTGCGTGGAATCGTTGCATGGAATCGTCGTCCCGTTGACCTTACTGTATCTGTGGTTGTGGCTCTCTGGGAAATGGATGGCAAAACGTAACAGAACACCTTGAAACACAAGGAGAAAGGTGCAGCACTCTGCATTTCAGAAGTGAAGCAGTGAGGCTCTAGGAGCAGTACAGGCCTGGCTCTGTTGCCTTCGTTGGCGTGGCGACCTGGTTCAGGAACGACACGGCGACCAACCCCAGGCCGCTCGGGCCATTAGCTCGCAGACACCAATGTGGTGGACGGCAAATGGCGTTTATTGCAAGGTAACACTGCATTTTATAACTTGGGTTTACAACGTCACTTCCGTCTGCTCACATCATAAACTACACGCTAATGGCTATCAGGAGAGGGGCCCTATCTTCCCGTACAATGCGATATCTTCCGACCGCCTGTCCCTAACTACCTACATTTCCCCCCTCCCTATGCGTAATTAAATTGGTTAAAATATAACGACTTTAAAAGAAGATATACATCATAATTCTTGATAGAAAACATAC
>VFFE01007158.1:284755-445445 GCA_008921705.1 Burhinus oedicnemus | reverse complement strand
GAGCGTAAAATCTGTCTGCCACACTTCGGAGGCCTTAAGGCCTCTGGGGTTGACTCCACTGGACCACAGTGGTGCTTTCTGACAGTGGGGACACGTGGACACTATATGTTTCGCGTCGGTGACCGAGATCCCGCATTTCTTTGCTAGTGCTTTAGCGCCAATGTGGAGAGACTCGTGTAGCTGACGGGCGTCTTTTAGCGTCCACACCCCTTTTGCAGCGGCGTCTGCTTTGTCGTTGCCAGTTTGGAAAAACCCCTTGATTAGGTTGTGGCTGTTGACGTGGATGACTGATATAGTGCCCTTTCGGGAAAAAAGAGCTTCTTCTAGCATGAGAGCTGTTGTGGATGTTGACACGCTGGGCCCTGACATGGCTAGGCAAAGCTTGGCCACGAACATCGAATCGGTCACTATGTTGAGGTGTTCTGTTGGAAACAGTCCGCACGCCAGTACCACGGCCATCGCTTCTAACTGTTGGACTGAAAGCACGCAATCGGTCATTTTAATGCAGTGCCATTTTCCTCCCGATTGCCATACTGCCGCCGCGGTTGAGGTCGCTGAGGATGCATCTGTGAAAACCGTTGGTCCCTGTTGAGGCCGATCCATTTGGGGTATTTGGGGTTAAGCGCACCACTTGCCTCTAAACAACAACACTTCTGAATGTCTCTTACTGTCATCTAATACTTGTTGAATGAGAGCAATGTGCTTGCTCAGATGGTTTCAGGCTAACCCTTTCCAGAGGTGAGCTTATCTGCGCTTGGAAGATCTAGGTGAACCACCTCTTCCACTTCTTTCATGGACTGCTGCTTAGATAGTAAGGCTATCTGGTTAAGCTGTACACTTCCTAAGGCAGGATAGTGAAAACTAACATTAAATTTACAGAAGCTGCAGTGTTGACTAGCTGCACTTAACTCGGCAGGAGACGGCATGATCTTCACTTGACGATAAGCCAATACCTACAGAATTTTAGACCCTTTTTTAGTGTTCAAGGATTGAATCCTGGATGCCTTCTCTGGTGTGTACTGCTCCATTGGGGGAGGCTGCCGTCCAGAAGACTGAATACCAAGGTCCTGAGGTCTTAGTTTATGTGGATCCAAGCTGCTCTGTAAATCCAGAGTCTTGGAAAATCTCCTGGGAGAATGAAGGAGGGAGTAGATGACATCAGCTGGAAACTTCCCAACTCATTTTGCATCTCACATGCAGACTTCAAGTTTATAAAGTTCAGCTGAATTTTAAATCTGGATGAAATGAAGTTCTTGATAGATTTAGTATCTGTTTGTGGGCAGGCTAATTAGTCAAGGTGTTTGGACTGCATAATACAACAAACCAAATGTGAAGCTGCTTCCTTTCCAGATATCAGCCGGCATAGTTGGCAGGGCTCGTGCATTTCCAACACAGGCAGTTAGTTCCTACTTGCCCTGCACTGTAAGATACCAAACGTGATCATCTGATCTCATGTACCCGTAAATTTAGGTGTCTTGAGGAATCCTACAAACTCCATAGAGTGAAGAGGGTGAAGAGTCTGCCTGTCAGTGGTTCTACAACTGTGCACAAAAGCCTAGTACTTAACCAGTAGATCATGAACCTGAATGTCTGAATGTCATGCTATTTCTGCCATAGGTTGTGATCCAGACCTTGCTAGACCTTCTCCTGATCTGCTTCAACAGGTGACAAAGCTATGAGACTGGCCTGAGGAGGTGAGGGACAGATGCTAAGGGTCTTTGCTCTTTACTTTAGAAAAAGCTTTGAAACTTGAGGAAATCTTCATGAATACTCTCTAAGACTTGAAGAGTGTCTTGACAGAACCTGTCCTCTGTTCCATCTGCCTGGCTGCTAGAAGCAGCCTCCCATCCTCCCCACTGTGGGACTGCTCAAGATCATGGCAGACTGACTGTGCTGTGAGTAACAGGTGATGTGATGAAAAAGCTTTTTTTTTTTTTCTGTGAAGAGCTTTGTGAGCAGTAGGTACCTGCTGGGACTTGGACTGTGCTGATTTCTGGTAATGCAGATAGGTAGTTAAAACAGTGGATGAGCAGCTACTAAACGTGAAGCTGATGCATGAGTCCCTGGCACTGAAGTCAGATTCTTTGTTATATAAAATAATTAATACTAGTCAGTATTTCAAATGCTTGTGAGTATGATAACTACACTGACAAGTAGAAGTGCAGATGGCTGCAGATCTTCTTTCCTACTAGGCTCTGCAGGACATGCTTCTCTTTCTGTGGTAAAAGGAGACTAGAACAGATCATGCAGTCTTGCTTCCCCAACTGCAAAAAATCAAAGTCCTGTGGAAGAAAGCCAGTGCCAGTTAATATGATGAGGAGGTGCTCTGCTGAAAGGATTGCAGCCTGAGACAACTTAGATTGCTAGGCCATCTGCTGTGACACTTTAAAGCCTACCTTCTAGCAATAGGGTAAGGCTTCAGCAAACTGATCTTGCCTGCTGTTAAATGAAGGTTCAACAGTCATAAGCATTGTTCCTTCTGCAGTTAGCTAGGAGGCTCCACCCATTATGAAGGACAAATAGTTAGCCTCTCACTTGGCCTTCAACTACTGAAAACTAGCCAAGTAGCAGGGCATGATGCCAGCTGTGACTGCCAGAGGAGGGTTCTGCATTTGCAGATGAGACAGTATAGCACAATAGTACTTTCAATGTACATGTCATCTGTCCTTTCTCACCTCCTGCTCCTAACTAGAGTTGGTCTAGAAGCTTTATTTGATCTAGATCCGGGGTGTTTCATCCAAGGCTGAGATCAGGTAAAACTGTTACAGCCTTTATTTTAAGACCTGAGACATTCCCCGGGCCCCATGACTGCAAGAACGCACTCAAGTAGATTGAAGTGGATTCCAGCCTTCACAAACCTCTGCCCTGCTTAAAAAGTGCAAGACTTACTAGTGTGATATCTCCCAACAGAATTGGTGAGGAAAGTTGCTAACTTCATGCAAGTGGCTGCAAGCTCCGCCTTTGGTCCTTCCTGCAGTTTTTCTGACACCTTGATGCAGAGTTTTCATATTTTAAGCAGATTCCATCATATTATTTAAGCTCTCTTTTGGAAGGGTTTTGTTACAAGTTTTTGAGATCTCCTGTGCAACCAGGCTTAAGCTGTTTCTGCAAGTTAATTCATTTCCATACTGGAAGCTTAGAATTTGACCAGATGTAGTTCTGGCACAACTTGTCTTATACTAATGCTTATTGCACATGGGCAATGAAGAGCTGTCTTTTCCTTTTGGAAACAGAAACAGATTTGTCTACAGCTACTGCAGTGTCCCAGGGTTTGCTTTGCTCTTTACTCTGCTCAGCCAGATTCTCCTGTCTAGCTGAACTGGAGATTTTCTGAAGCCACCCCCTGTTGCTAATCTTATCCTGTATTCTGCTTATTCAGTTTGTGTAACTCCAACAGAACTCCTTATCTGCTGAGTTATTGTAGCATTGCATCTTCCTGTTGTACACGCTCCTGCTATGCTGAGTCTGAGCCAGATGCTTGTGTAGTTCAAGCTGTCTAACTCATGTATGAGCTGGCAAGCTGTGCCATGCTCATCCTGCCCTTTTGCCCTCTTAAGAAAGCATCTGAGTGCCTACCTTCCAATTCTTGCTCACTTGCCAGTTAAATCTAGAATCTCTCATCTGTTGGCAACCACTTCTGAGCAGTAGCTGGAAGAATGGATCTAACCTCTCTATTAGTAGACAATAGTTTAGATCACCCCTTTCCCAAAACGTCTAGGCTGAAGCATTATTCTGCCTACTCCATAAGGTAGTCCTCAAGGTGAAGAGCAGTACTACCACAGTTCTGGACTGCAAGAGGCAGAGGGTTGTCTATAAAACCCCAGTACTCGCATGGTGGGTTTGTGACTGGTAGGAACTTAGCCCTGTTCTTAGCCATTGTCAAAGGCAGACCTTCGTAAGTAGCTTTAACTTGAATCTCTTGCCTGTAGCTCTGAACTCTTGAACAAAGGAGGACTTTTTTTTGAAGACAGGAACTACCCATGCCCAGCTGGAACATAAACCACAATTGCATAAGGAATACTGATGGACAAAGAGGATCTTATCCAAACAGGATCACTTTGCCAAGATTATACGTTTCATTTGTCCACTTAAAGACTGTGTGAAGCTGGGGCTAAGCAGCAATTCTAAAACTAAAACACTTCTAGTTAGTGTGCATCTTAGCTGTAGTGATCTTTCTCTTGTCTAGCAACCAGGGGAACCTTTGTCCTTACAAGGGAAACACTCTGTAGATAAATCTATTCCTGTGCTACTAGTTAAAACAAACAAATAAAAAACCTCCCCTCTTCTCTGAAAAGAAGAGCCATGGATCTTTGGGACTCTCTAATACTGTTGTCAGATTTTCCTACATATTGTGCAACTTGTCACATGCTGTCAGCTCCCTCTGCTACAAAACCAGAGCAGAGAACACATGTGAAGTTGCTGTGATATTTACGCAAAGTGGAGTAGCCACTAGCTGTATGGAGTAGTTGGTCTATATCAAAGTGTGAGACTTGAAGGTGTGGGAATGTACCAAGTTGGCTATAAAGTTGTGGGGTCGTCCCCCCCCGCTGCTGAGTCAATTTAAAGGAATTACAGACTTCCCAAACCCTGTGAGTCTCTTCCTAAAATAGCCACTTGCTGGTTCTTTTAGCCTCTGTCTTCCCTAGGCACTGGATGATACTTTTGGAGTTGGGAGGATGGGAATGAGGACTTCTCCAAGCAAAACACAGTATTTTTATTGGCCTTAGAACTCCACAAGGGAGGTGTGCATAGACAGTGGTGCTGGAGTGTATGATCTGTGACTGTCCTGTAGTGTAGTGATGACAATTCAGTCTCTGACTGCTGTCAATGTGTTTGGAAGTTAATGGACTGGATGGGAAGCCTCTGATAAAAGTTTACCCTCCTTCCTCTACTATAGGAGTCTCCAGAGGCAAAGGCTGGCTGCATTCCAGTCAACTGAACTGTTGCCACTTTGCCTGAAGCCTATCTTGTAAGTAGGTCTCCTGATCTGCCTAGCTGTTTTGTTTTCAGAGTCTTAAGTTGGTTCAGCAATACTTCTACTTCCTCATGAATAAAAACCAGGTTGTGCCATGCTGCGGGGAGTTATGGCGGTAATGCGCTTTCTATTCAACTTGTGAAACAGTAGAACAACCTAATGCTCAAAGCCTAGACCTTAGGGGATTGCCCAAGTGTCCTGGAAAAGGGTGATCCTTGGAAGTGCTGAAATAAATAACCTTTGTAATACATCAGTGAAGCTCTTCAGTGGCATCTTTGAGAATACCATGCTTTGCAGTTGATCTGTTCACTTGTTAAAAACTTGCTGTTTTTTCCTTTCCAATACAGGATCTCAGTCTCCCCAACGGCACACCTGTGGACACTTCTAGCCCAGCCTCCTCCTCATCTCTCCTCAACAGACTGCAGCTGGATGATGACTTGGATGGGGAAACTAGAGACCTCTTTGTTACTGTTGATGATCCCAAAAAACATGTGTGCACAATGGAGACGTATATCACTTACAGGGTTACAACAAAGGTACAAAATAACATTCTCCTTTCCTAATACTTTTTTCTTTGGGGAGTTTTTTTAGGGGATGTTCTGGACCTCTGTGCCTTGTATTGTATCTCCTTATCTTAAAGACAAGGACTTGGTGCCTTTCAGTACCTTGTGAGTGTGTTGAAGTTGTGACTTCTCTTAGCAGAACTGTTATTACTCCAATATGTGAAACTATGCAAAACTTTTAACGTGTCAGCTTAGATTTTTGTCTCTGACTCTTAGAGAGAACTGTTTGTAAACTTGCAAGGCCAGTTTCTTCATTAACTTGAAAGTTTGTTCATATAAAGTAATCTGACACTCATTTGGTTTGAGTTACCTCCCCTGAAGGGGAATATGCCTTGTTGATTCACTGTTAAGCATCTCACATTTTGTCTGTCCTTTTCTGAAATGCTTTAAGCTTGTTGCTTTAAATGTTTACCGTGCTTCTTCTGTCAGCCACTTACCTAAATCATAATCTTGATCCTCAACTGTAAACTAGCTTCCATGCAGTTGTTGGTACAGAAGGCTGTATAGCTGCTGCTAAAACTAAGTAGCCTAAGAATGCTACTGCCTACCAAAAGAAATATGCTAGAGATTTTTTCAGTATGTGTTGTAGTTCAAGTGTTAATGCAGTCTAATTACACTAATAGGAAAAGGGATGTGGAAAAGTCCACTGCGCTCACAACTGGAAAGTTGATTTCTGTAAACTAACTCATTCTCAGTAACATCAGCTCCTAGGTGATGTTGACATGTGTTTTGGGCACTTGTAGTTACCTAACGCAGAAAGTGTTCACTAACTTCACTAGGAATATACTTGATCCACTTGTGCAAAAAGATTAACATTCCTGTGGCCTACTTAAATGGCACTGTATACTGGAGAGAATGTTTTCCTTTGAGATAAGGAAGCCTTTACAGGCCACAGATACTTTTTTTTTTCCAAAATGTCTACTCCAAAGTTCCACTTTCAGGCTGCACAGGATAAAATGTGGTTTCTCTAAAACAGTTGCTACCTCTTACTGCACACTTTTATCGTAGACCTATCATTCTCTGTTGCTCTGAGTGTCTTAATCTTGCAAGAAATGCTGTATGTTAACTACTAGAAAATGCTAAGAAGTATTGTAGGAAACTTTTCTACTTGCAGCACCTTAGCCTTCAGCTGTGACATGATTAGAAGGAATAGGAAGCACAAAAGGTGATGCAGCTTTCCACAGGCAAATGGCTGAAGTTGTTTCTTCCTTAAATTAAGACCTGATTATTCTGTCAAGAAAAAAATAGCTCTACGCACTGGCACCCTAATAATGTTCCTCTACTTGGAAACCTGTGTTCATACAAGGGTTCCCTTCCTTCTTAAAGCAGAACTCTGGAATGTGGGTAAGGTATTTACTGTATTGAGATCCGATGTATTACCCAACAGATTTTTTTTTTTAATTAAAAAAACCTTATCCTCTACTTCTGATTTTGCATATCTACCTACCTGTCTGTTAATTCTTGTTTTATTTGGGATCTCACAGTAGTACATAAATCTGCTATATCATAACATTACAATAGCATTGTGAAACTGCGTAATTTATTCTTATCAATCACCATGAAAGCCTCACCTCTTTGGGTTTATTATTCTTGTAAACTTCTGTCTAACCTCTAGGGTTAGCACCTCTAGCACTATCTACCATTGTTTAAAAAAAAGGCTGTTTGGAAGACTAACAGCACTAATGATCTGACTCATTCTTGCCATACAGACAAGACCTCTTTGATGACAAGCTAATTGCCCAATCAGCCATTGTAGCTGAAAGCAGTAATTAAACATGGCCAAAAAGCTTCACAGGAATAATCCCTAGACAGTGATGAGGATGAGTGTTGATGTTTGCACCTCCAGGTCGTAGTCAAAGTTCTATAGCAGACCTTGCTCCTGTCATTGGTGTAAGGCCATACCTTCCCACCATCAGCCTTGCACGAGAGGGGTTTGAGACCTGTGAAGGGCTGAAAGGGTCTCTGTGGTTGCTCTGGATGAGGAGGCAGGGGTGGCTGCTTTTTTTCTTTCTCCACCGAAGAACGCTGCTGGAACCTCAAAGGTTTGGATAAACATAGGTCCTAGAACGAGTTATGCTGAAGACTTTCTTGCTGTGAAAAGCAGCATCACTAGGTGGAAGAGGGAAATGTAATACTAGTTCAATGTGTGCTTGTGGCTGTGACTGAACACCACTGTAGGGAAGAGTGTAACCTGACCACAGTCTTGTTTTTGTGTTGTATGGGTTTTTTCTTTCTTTAGAAAGGTCCTTCATCCTAACAGCAAAAAAGAGAAGTCTTGCAGTATGCTGCAGACTTCTCATTTGCTGATACCTTTGTCAGCAGGCAGTGGTGGCTGAGGAAGGGTCCAAAACATTTGGTCCAAAACAATGACTTGCAGGGAAGCTGAGAAGAAAACTTAGAGTTTATTTGGCCCTGCTTGTCCCCCTGTTTTCACAGCTTTCTAGTAAGAGCTACATAGCATTCCGCAGCCTGTCTCCTGGATGAACACATTTAAAGAACATAATGTGAATCCCCAAAATAATGGGGACAGTGATTGAAGACCTGGCTCTCTTGATTCTTTCATACCCTGTTTTATTCTTGCTAACATCAGTTTTCTTACATGGGGAGGCTGGTGAAACCAAAAAGGTGGGTGAAGCTTGTGCTGGAACTTAAGTGGTTGTGGCTGTGATGATTGAAGTGTCTCGAGTGTTCTAGATGATACACCTTTGTGCTCTTCAGATAGACTGATGTGCACTCTAGAGGGATTTTGTCAAGCTGATCTTTCTGAGGAGGGAGGGGGAAAATAAAGCTTACCCTTATGTTGTGTAGGTATCTCTCCCGAGGGAAGCATAAGTAAGTGTACTTCTAACTTCACTTTTGTTGTACTTTGTATGACAGCAAGGCCTTCCTGTGTGCCTTTCCCCATGGATTTCTGAACAGCTGTGTGCCATTCCTCAGAGTCATGCAGTTGCTCTGCTGGCTTGAAGGGAGAGGCTTTCACAATGGTCAGTACTGAGCGGAGGTCTTGTTTTCTTTTTCCTGTCCTTCTCCTGCTTCCAGTGCATACATTGGGTAGATTACCTGAGCCCATGAAACAGCTTGATCGCTAGAGAGGAGCAGATCTACGTGCTATGATCTCTTTTTCAAAAGGGCTAAACTATTTGAAGCAAATGAAACTATGAACTGCTAAGAACACCAACATTGCTCTCTTTTCCCCTCTGCCATTCTTCTCTTTTTCTAGTTGAAGATTTTTTCCCCAAACTTAAACAGTAACATGGAGGGGAATCCACAATCAGGTGTAGCGAGTAGAAGGCTAGGACTAGGGTATAAAAATAGTTTCATGTAGTCATCACACACTAGCTTTAGGTTTGGCTCCTAACTCCCCTCAAGAAAGACAAGAATCTTACACAAGACCAAGACTTGGTGCTTGCCTTAATATTGCCTCAAGTCAAAACTATTCCAACAACAGAGGTAAAAGTGTCTGTAGCCCTGCCTGCTTTCCAGCAAGTAAAACTGAGCCCAGAATACTGCAGTGCTGACTTAGTGGAACTATGCTGGAGTCTTCAATAAATCCCTGGAAATGTCTTGCCCATTATTTTTGGGTCGTTGAGATCTGCCACGTAAGTTTCTCAGCTTCCTTTGGGAGAGAACTGTTACCTTGCAAGACGAGACTTATGGATCCTACTAAGAAAGCAGGAGGAATTCAACTATGTCAAAAACATAGACATTTCACTTACTGTCCCTGGACAGTGGCAAGACCCTCTTCCTTTTTTTATGCAGTCTGGAAAAAATAACTCGTGCTAAGCTAATGAACAGTTTGATCTGAGATCCAAATTCTTTCAGCATTATTGAAGTGTCATTAAAACCTTGAAAGGCCCTTACGTTCCGTCTAAATAGTCTTGAAGAGCTCACTTGCTGTCTGTATTTGACAGCCTGTACAGCAAACACTGAAATGCTGATGACTGTGATGTATTTTCATCTGCCTCCCTCTAAGGAACAAAACCCGATATATGGAAAACTTGGCAAATCTGCTTGTGATGTAAACACAGCAGGAGCAGTTTGCTAGAGATGAGTGATAACGACTGTAAAGTTTGTGCACTAGGACTTATTCTGCTTTCCTACTTCTAGACTAAATAGTACCTATACAGTTTTCCTTAACTGTTAGCAGAATACTGGTTAATAAGGTTCTCAGCACTAACAGATGAGAGCCTTTACCTTCATCCTCATGCTACAGAATAAGACACTGTAGTGTGTATACATCTTGATTACTCTCATTCACTCAATGTCTGATCTGTTTTTAGAAACCTTTGCTCAGTGACAGTTCACAAAAGCTCTCCCTACTATTAAATCATTACTTTTTTTTTTTTTTAAATTTCAGGTTGTCTCCTGCAAGGCTCAGGTATAGCTTCCCTGTTAACAGAACAAAACAGCACCACTGGCTGATGAGGGCTGTCTACATGCGCATGAATTATCTTGTTCTAGTGTAATGCTGTTCAGTCTCTTACTCAAAACAAGTGAGGTTCATATGAAGTCTCAGAAGTTTCATTTATGGAGCGGCACTCTAACATGTTAAATAAGCTGGTGTTACTCTGAGGTGTAGCTGAGTGAAGCACAAAGCTGCAGTGGATATCTAGGTCTTGGTAGTCCCTCGTCTACAAACACAACTGCTCCGTTGGTGAGCATTCATTATGTTAGTCCATGGACTGACATGTATCTCTCCTATCATAGCTAGTAGGTCAAAGGAGGGAGGAGGTGAGCTTGATTTCTTCTCTTCTGTCTCTTTATGCCTTCCTTTTCTAGAAATCAAACCGCTTCATAGGTAATATCACACTAACATGCTGTTTATAGTATACTAGTGCTACTGTTCTGTTGATTGTCTGTTAAGGCTGCTGGCTTCCCCCCAGAAAGAGATCTCTGGCATAGAACTTGTACAGAATCCCTCAGTGGGGATTGGTGGGAGTAATGTACAGTCACTGAAGAGCTGGAGCTATCCAGAGAGCAAGTGAAGAGACACCTATGTATTTAAAAGCTACTAGTTGGCTCTCTCCAAATACGTGGCAGTTGGAAGTAAATACAAAATCTCTGGTGGAATTTAGCAGGTGTTTGTAGTGGTTAGGAGTAGCAAAGCAACCCAGTGCTGGACTAAGTGCCAGTTCAAAGCGAGGAGAACCGATGTGTTCGCCAGAATGCAGTGGTTTTGATGTCTAGCTGTAGACAAGTAGTGTGCTGGCACTGCAGCATCACCTTTGGTGCAAGATGGCCTTGATGCTGCGAGTAACTAAAGATAGCACTCTAGGCTTCTCTGCGAGCTGTGCTTCTCAGTGGGACATAATGATAAGGGCTATCAAAATACCAGGCTTTTTGGCAGAGACTCCTAGTTGGTACACAGTTTCATTAGTGCTTTTAGGCAGTTGCAATACGTGCTGTGCAAGTGGCCCCATGCAGTCAGCTTTCCAGGCTGTGGACTGTTTGAGGACCGGACAAAATATTTGCCAGAAGTTTCGCTGCATACTTAAAATGTAAACGAACTCATTTCTTCCTCTCAGAAATCAACAAAAAGTCCTTTGCAAACCTAGCAATGGCTTATGTTCTAATCTTTTAGCCTTGAAGGAGTCTAATAGGCCTCTCACTTCTAGAATACGTGGCAGTGGTGAAGCATTTTTTTTCACCCACAGTTAATGCACCTCATAGAATAAACAAGTCATTAAATGTCTTTGCTTTTAATTCTTGATGGCTAAAATAGTCTTGTCCATGGAATGAAGATTTCATACAGTCTTCTCCGCAAACTTGTAACTGCCAAGAGATTAGCGTGGTGCACAGTACTCTCCTCTCCACAGAATCCTCCCATAAGGTTTATCTGAGCAGAACATGTAATGAAGTATGAATAGATCTTAAGAAAACATCAGTTCCAAGTAATCACTTTTTGTATTGCTGGCTTTCCCAGTGCTTGAAAGGTCAGAGGATCTTTCTCTCATGCTGGCTGCAAACACAATTTTGGGAATAGAGTCCCCATACAAGACTTGTCTGGCCTCACCCTTACCAGTGATGGCTGTACTGCATTTGCTGCTAAGCTCTGAAGTGAGAGGTTTCGGTGCACACTAAGCATATCCTGTTCTTCTTTTCCAGACCACGCGAGCAGAGTTTGATTTGCCAGAGTATTCTGTCCGCCGGCGGTACCAAGACTTCGACTGGTTGAGAAACAAGCTGGAAGAGTCTCAGCCAACACATCTCATTCCCGTAGGTAGTAAGCAAGAATCTGCTATTCAGGACAGTTACGTATCTGTCTTCCAACAGTGGTATTTTGGTGATATGTCACTTTAGATTTAAATACAGTACTTCATTCTCTTCTAGCATTTAGATTTAAATATGGTACTTCATTCTCTTCTAGTGGAGTGGGAGGAGCTTCCCATTCTTGACTGATGATGAAGCTTAAACTTTTCTTGGGTGGCACACCTGAGAGGTGAGCTTTGGCAGTCTCCTGTAGGGCAATATGCATGGTGACTACGTTTGTTGTGGCATAAATGAAATACACTTCATCTATTTGCTCAATTATTACATCTAGATTTCTGAGTATCTGAGGCTTATGAAAAGCCACATAGGTACTTCAAGTCCTAGTCTCAGTTAGTTTTCAAGATGGCCTTCTGAGCTGGTTTTAAAGAGAGTATTTTAAAACTATTTGTGCTAACATTCAATAGCACAGACTTACAAATCTTAGCCTCGGGCTTGATAGCTATTGCATGCCTTCAGTAGGCAGAAGTTTAGCTGATGAGACTAGGTAAACTACTGCACCCCTTCTTGTTGCTGAAGCTAGCAGTCTGACCACCTTATGTGATACAAAGAAGCTGATACCTTCAGCAGCCTGTTTCTCATGCTGTAGAAGATGTGACAAGGTAGGAAGCCTGCGAGATCACCACCATCAGCTCTTTTGAACAACGAAATTCAAAAAGGCCTGTAGGAGGTGAATTGTCAGGAAACAGCGACACTGCTAGCATACCTTAGCTTGCCCGTCTGGGACTGGGGGGAAGTTTCTCTGCTGTCCCTCCCTCAGCAAGGACTACGCTGTATGAGAAGTATTCAGTTAGCCTGTTCCAGGGTAGAGAGCTATTTAAGTTCCTAATTTCTCTGGGACTTGCCTCTAAGTGGAGTAATAGCTCAGTCTCTCAAAGATAAGAAATACTTCAAAATCATGTGACGCCACTAACTGGCAGCAAGTATGTTTACTGAGGGGTAGGGAAAAGAGAGAGAGTGAGCTTGCTGGGGTAAGGTGGAGATATGAGATTAATGTGTTAGCTGCCCGGACGCTCTTCTCCCTCCCTGTTCTCTGAACAGCTGGAACTATAGAGGTTAAGCTTCTAGAGATTCTTGAGTGTACTAACAGGCTGCCAGTCCTGCCTGAAGGCTGCAAGGCAATAAATAATAGTCTAGTAGCAGAAGGTGAGTCACAGCCAGGGAGTCAAGCTGCTTTGCTGTGACCTGGAATTTGCACACAGAGCAGCAAATTTGGTACAAGTGTCGCAGATGGCGCGATGCACTTCACTCGTAAGAAAGAAGCAGCTATATGTTTATTGATATAAAAACAATGATTTAATAAAGTTGATAATAGATGCAACAGTTTAACAAGATTCGAGATGGCAAGGCACGCTTGGGTTATTTACTGCATAGAGGACAGGGTCAGACAGAACTGTCAGGGAGACCCTCCCGTTGAGTCAAGGTTTCAGAAAGGACCTCCTTGCTTTCTAAACTCCTTCTCAGAGAGGAGTCTAGGTGTGGCTGGATCCAGTCCTAGTCCCCGACTCGGTCAGCGGTTTATGTCTGAAGGATTATACGTGCACAATCAATCCTTTATATCATTTATTTAAGATTTCCAAGTTCAGCATGCTATTAGTCACTTGCCGAGGATCTGTTGCGGCAAAGAATCTCTCAACCTCGAGGAGTAACCTTGAGCAGTGTCCTGACTCAAGGGGACATCCTGGCGTACAGCCCGCTGCTGTTCGGGAGAGCGCAAAGGGCTCTTGGGCTGTGCAGTATTTATGCGGGTACGATGATTGACCTATAGTCATATTTGCATATTGACCACAGAACCAGCATTGCTCAGGTTAGCCCTTGGCTATTGTGTGGTTACCCGTCTCCCTGAAACCAGATGAATGACCCAGATGCCGCCATCACGACTACATGCACCCATTATGACCATCATGGGTGGTTATCACTTGGGCAGGGTTACAGGAGATAAAGATCAGATGGTGCCTGGAGAGGGGAAGCACACCTTCACAACAAGTGGCTCTAATACTGAACATCAAACTGGCCGCAGAACAAGGCAATCTCCTTAGTGCCTCTCTTCTAGAAAATCTGGAAGCATAAGGATGCACTGCCCTCTTTTATCTGTCTGTGCACAAGCTAGCAGTTACAGAATTTCCTATTAATCTCCTCCATGTGGTGGTATGGCAGGAACATTGCTGAATGCTTTATGTATTTATTGTCTAGAAGTCGATGGGGAATAGAAGCTAAAGGCAGTTTCAGGTGCATTGCGACTCAAGTGTATTCTGAATGGATGTTTCAAGCCAATCTAAGAGTTATCTGTATTTGTAATGAAGATGCTGCAATCCCTGGAGGCCTTTTGTCTGACAAAATACTGAAAAGGGGTTGTCTTCCTAACCTCTGTATAGTGACTCTGCCTAAAATCTTCCTGTAACAAATGATGTGTCTTCTCAGTGCAGCAAGTCATGATAGACTACTTTTAGGAGCCCAAACTAAAATGAATACGGATTCCTTTTCATCTCCTTGGTTAGTGATTTTTTTTTTTACTTTTTTTTAAAAATTATCTGAGACTTACTCTAATCTGGTCTTGCAAACAACAGTAAAAATGCTCTCAGATCTGTCTCTAGACTAGAAAGATAAGCCTAACATGGCCAAGTGTCTTTGGATGGTGATGTTTGGATACCTGAAGCCATTTCTGACTGTAGTGAACTCTGCTCACACGTCACAGTAGGGAAAAGTAGACTATTAAGCTGGAAGACTGTAAGGTAGAAGAGTAACACACAGTTAAATCCAAGATATTGGTTGCTAGCTGTGTGTGCTGATTAGTTTGGATGGACCTCCTAAAACATAAAGGACTGTAACTTGCTATAGCTAAAACCAGGTTAAGTGGCAGACGTCTCTGTAATAGAGGTGCACCCTTCTGTGGGTCTCAAATGCTCAAACTTTAGTGATTATTTAGTGATTATTCCGCGCCAGTTTTCATGTGTTTGGTTGAACTAAGGTTCTTTAATCTTCCAGTTTGTACTTTTCCTCCTGCATATGGTGGTGAATTAGTCACTTCATAGAGTCCCCACTAAAGTTTACAAAGCAAGGGAAGAGTTTTTTCCTCCCTGAAGACTACTGCACTGAGCATTATTCTTCTGAAGAAGTCTAATTAGAGTGTACCTTACACTGTTTTAGCTAGAATGACTGATCTGAATGCTAAGCATAATAAGATAAGCTTTAAATTATAAGAACTAAATATAGTGGTCAAAATGTAGCTATGTTGCAGCTAAGTCATGCTGGCTGGGTGTTTTTAGGAGGTGCAGTCTTCATGTACCTGCCACATCAGCTAGGGTTGGTGGGAAAAGCATATGCATGCAGAGGGAGTTTTTTTGTTTTGTTCTGTTTTCTTTGAATTACATTTGTCGCAGATCTCAGATGACAAAGACTCTTTGCAGAGGAGAATCCTGATTCCTGAATTGGGTGAAAATGGCTGTTGTTGCTAGCCTAAGAGTAAGCAGGTTATCTGGGGGACTCTTTCACAAGAAAAAAATGCAAAGCACAATTTTAAAACTGATACTAATCTAGGAGTCCATGCTGTCTGGAGAGAAAAGCAGATCTAGTGGTAGAGCTGAAAGTAACCATGGTGAAGCTTAAAGAGTTAGCTTCAATCTGAAGCAGTACTTTGAAGTCTGGAGTCTAAGTGTAAGAGGAGGGACTGCAGAACTAGCAAGTCTGGAGGCAGACTTGGGCTTACATGTTAAGCTGAACTGCAGAGATGAACTGGTGGAGTCGAAATATGAGTAAGATGAAAAAGTAGGTACGTTGGCAGACTTTTGTCACTTACACAAACATGTTCAGGAATGTTGGCTATGATAGGTGACCGAGTGTGCAAGTGCTTCAGGAAGGCTCCAGCCTGGACTACTTGACCATTTGCTATGTCAAGCCTGCTCATCTGGCTTTGCTCAGTGTGGTGGTATCATTAAGACTATCAGCCCTCAACAGAAGGGACCTGTCCAGGAGCTTTAAATTATTCAGAATGGGGCAAGGGAAACAGTAAGTAGAATTGTTAAATTTTCTGAGTTTCCTTGGACTGAGCAGCCTTGCTTCAATGTTGGCGGGGGCTGTGTGTGTGCGTTGCTATAGTGAATAGTGTGCAGCTCCTCTGGCAGCTCCGTTAGAGTCGAAGCTTGAACATGGACAGCAGTAGGGGGGATCACCCTGAGCTATGCTAGAAGTACTTAGTATGAATACTGTCTGGGCTTCACTGATGTGGCTCTCAGCTGAAACCACTCAGTAGAATTGCTAGCATTAGGCCAGACCAGTGAAAGGGTAATTCAGAGCAGGGCTTGCATCCCATCTGATGTGTGGTTCCTGTTAGCAAACGTAACATTTCAGTTCTTGCTAAGACTGGAGTTTGATTGCTTTGTATGTTTCCAAATACCAGAAGCAAGTCTTTGGTCTTTTTAATCCTGTGCATTTTGCTTCTCTTTGACAGCCTCTTCCTGAGAAATTTGTGGTGAAGGGTGTTGTCGATCGCTTTTCTGAAGAATTTGTGGAGACAAGGAGGAAAGCATTAGACAAATTCTTGAAGAGAATAACTGATCACCCAGTGCTTTCTTTTAATGAGCACTTCAATGTGTTTCTCACAGCCAAGGTAAGCCAGTAACTTCCAAACAGTCATTGACAGGGACAACAAAACAGGGACCTTTGTAGTCTCTTTTGAAATGAAGGTAAAAAGGCATTAATAAAACTACATGTGCAGGTCAGAACTTCCCCTAAAATATCAGAGTTGTTGGGGACCCTGAATGTTGTGTGTGACAACCGTATGGGTTCCCTTTGCTTGAACAGAGGGGTGGTCTGCAGATTTACAAATTCAGTTCTCCAGACCTGCTTGTTTTGTATTCCTGTGTCTAGAACATACTCCTCTGATGCAAGAGACGTTCAGAATTTAGAAAATTGTAGACTTTAAAATCCTCTTTTGGGGACAAGGGAAGTGGGGGAAAAGGAGAGATCTCTCTTGCACAAAAGCTTGCAGATTTCTTGACCTTTTTCTTGTCTGTGACTTCTGTACTGGTTGCACTCACTGCCCTCAAAACTAAGTGTGATGACCTCATTCTTGTTTGTTCTCAGTCAACAACTTCATGATCGTCTTCTGCGTGACTCATCCAGCATGGTGCAGTTTTCTTGGGCTGTCTTTTGAACTGCATTTTAAATAAGACTAGGAGGACCTACAGTCATGCTTGGGTTTGACCTGATAAGTGAGAGAGCCGTAAAAGCATGTCTTTCCAATGTCACGTTATGATCGCTCACTCGAATGTGACACTTAATTTGAGCTTACTTCAGGCTTGTGCTCTGCTTGCTGGTAATGGGAGACTCAATCTCTGGTTCCCTTTTATTTCCCCTCCATGGTGAACTTAACTGCTGAAACAAACCAGAAATGCGGAATTTGTTGAGTACCTTGATACTTAAATGTCAGATAGCTTTGTTCTGCTTTTCAGGTGTCAAAGCATGATGATCAACTTTCTTAGCTGTCTTCCCCCACCCCTGTAAAATGAGTGATAAAGGCTTTATCCTCAGCCCCAGGCAGGGCTTTCCTGGAGAATACAGAGCGTCCAGGGATCCTGAGGGAAAAGGACACATGTTCTTTGGTTGTCTCTATTGTTGGAACTTGCTGTATTGCAGCAGTGAGGTGTCAGTTTAGTGTGCTAGGACTTCAGAATTTAGTTACTGCAGAAAGTCATGAGACTGCCTCCTGGTTGAAAAAGAGAAACCAATCTTTCCTCAAGTTCCCGATTTGGACCAGTAACACACCAGAATGCTTGAGAGAGTGAGTAAATAATTTTTGAGTTAAAGGGTCTTTTTCTGATGCCTGCTTGCAGGTAGTGCTTAGGACAGGCAGAAGGCAAGAATCAAAGAACCACTGCATTTAAATACAAACATAATTCAAAATTATAGTAGCTGCTAAGGTGTCAGGTTCTTTTAATCAAATTTATGTTTGACTTATACATGTATAAGTACTTGGAAAGAATACTGTAGTACATGTTTTGAAGATGGCTGTTGGATTCTTTTTTTTAAAGAACACTTAAGCTTTTAGTCTAGTCTGTAATAATATGTCTTGATTCTTGACCTCTACAAGTCTACTTGGTTTGAAAACATTTCTTCCTCAGGCTGCATAGGATAACCTAGTTATACCTCTTAAGTGTGTTTTGAGATGTTGAATAGGGACCCCTGCTGGAAGGAGTAAAATGCAAAATGGACAGTGTTCTGGCTAACTAAAACCAGTTTTTTCTGATGTGCTGCCGAGGTGAAATCACCTGAAGATTGTAGGTAAACAACCTTGTTAACATAGGTTGTCTGAATGTTGATTTATGCAAGTGTGAAAAGCTTTGGCAAGGTGGTTTGAGCTTTTTGTGCAGGCAACATGCCTACGTCTGACTTAGCCTGAGCTGCAGTCTGTCTGACAGAGAAACTGTACTAGTCTCCCCATGCTGTGCTTTTTCTGGGTACAGTCTTCCCCTGCCTCCTATCTGACCACACAACTGGTGTGAGGAGGCTGCTGACCAAATAGGCATGCAATATGTAGCTCTGTACTAGGTCATCAGAGCTAGCTGGTGTATTTGCATAATACTGATGTGGGCTATGAGTTAAAAGTATGTGTGGATGAATGGCATGATCAGTATTGGTGGAAACAGAGCTGTTAATACTGCTGCTTCCCTGGTGGCAGTACAAGAATATGGGAAAGTCTGGCCATGTGCAAAGGTGGACCACTTACTCATTTATAATGTACTTCATGCCATTCTCCTAGATGGCTTATCTCCATCTAGAGGTAGTCTTGAAACTGTTCTCAGCTGTACAATTTGCACAAAGTGAGTTTTTGTCCAAGGCTACGTGTCACATGTAATCTCTTGCCTACACAAGCTTTGATCATGACTGGAAAGTATCCTTCACTGTATTAATCTTCCAACGTGCAAGTGAAATATTTCTAAACTGTTGTTTGGGTTTTTTAACTTCCTAGGATCTTAATGCCTACAAAAAACAAGGAATGGCATTGCTATCAAAGATGGGGGAGTCTGTCAAATATGTCACAGGAGGCTACAAATTAAGAAGTCGTCCACTGGAGTTTGCAGCTATTGGGGAATATCTAGACACGTTCTCTCTAAAGCTTGGTACCATTGACAGAATAGCACAACGGATTATCAAGGAACAATTGGGTAAGGACGCAAGGTGCTCTACTATAATACTTCAGTCTGAGGATTTTGTATCTTGTTCTGGTCAATGGTGTGACCAAGACAGCTTCTGTTACTGATTCTGGCCTCTAATGAGCCACACACAGAGCAAAATCTAATGCCTGTTGCAGATTTAAAACAGACCCAAAGCCTAACAGAGTATCTTATCTTAGCTCAACTCTGCAAATATTTTTTTTAAAGTCACTCTTGTTGTTATGCCAACCTACTTTCTGACTAGAGTTATTTTTGGAAAGACTTTTGAGAGAGGGAAAAACCTGTAGATTCTATCTGGAGGAGTACAGATGGAACTCCTAGACAAAGTTAACCTTTACACACCTGTCTTAGCAGAGCCAAATTTTACATGTTTTTAAAAAACATTACTTTGGCTACTGCACAGATGCAAGTGTCTTTTTATTGGAAGCTTGTAGCAATGGTCAGTTAAGCAGGACGCAACTTGGACCTGTCATCTGTGCAGCCATGGAGCTCTGTCTATCAAGATCCTAATGCAATACACGACTCCTGGGGGAGTTTATGCAGCAAGCTTGGCAAACATTGTTTCTCCTGTTTGGTGTGAGTGTTTGCAGATCCTTGTGCCTCACTCAGTCTTACTCTGTTAATCTACTTTTCCATCTGCCTCTTGCAGAATACTTGGTGGAACTACGAGAATATGGACCTGTTTATTCAACCTGGGGAGGGCTGGAAGTTGAGCTGTCAGAGCCACTGGAAGGGGTGTCTGCCTGTATTGGGAACTGCTGCACAGCTCTTGAAGAACTCAGCGAAGATATGACAGAAGACTTCCTGCCTGTGCTTAGGGAATATATATTGTACTCGGAGTCAATGAAGGTAAGGAGAGCCCTGTGGCAGAAGACACTGTCATCGTGTTTGTGTGGAACGATATATCAGCGAGTTCATTCTTTCTAACAGCGAGAAGTGTTGGTGGTGGGACAAGTGGCAAAGTAAATAATACATTAAGTAGGAGGATGTTTTCATAATCAAACAAAACTAGATATGTTTAGCAGCAGAGTACTGCATGGGTAGTGTTGTCTGTCTGCTCTGCTGTTCAGTCAAGCTGAGGTCAGTAATGCTAGAGCACACACAGTGTTGAAGAGTTGCTCCTTCATTGGAGTGGCATATGTCTCTATAGGAGACATCCTGTGGCTGCCTAGAATCTTCCCTTTGAATTGTTCGAAAGTCAGTCGTGGCCCAGCTCTTCACTACTGGGTTAGTGTATGGCCCTGCAGAAAAGGTGGCATTAGCAGCTTCTGTCACATGTATGTGGCAGGGTTAGGTGGCTTCTTTTAGAACCATGTGTCCAAATGACAGATACTGCTTCCTCTCTCATCCTCATACGCTAGGCAGGATGTGTCTGTTGTAAAGCTCTGTTAAGTTCTCCATACCAAGTAACAGTTCAAAGATGTTGTTGTGTGACTCTTAATCTCTGTAAGAACTTGGTATCTTACTGCTTGTGCAGAAATAATAAAAGCTACTCCAATGCAATTTTTATTCTCTTGAAGTTAAGGAGCATTGGTAGTCAATCCCATTGCATGGAGAAAAGACTCACTGAGTTAACTGCATTGAAAACTGAAACCAAGGGCTCTAGTTCAGCAGTTAGAGCTCTTCACCACATGCCCATAGTACAGTATGTATTAGCAGTCCCTCTATAGGGTACTAACAGGCAAATTCCTTCTGAGGACTTTCCATTTGAAACAACCATTACAAGGCTATGGTATGCACTCCTTTAGAGATCTAATAGCCTGTTGTAAACCTAGTCTGAACACGGTAGTCGTTCTCCATCTTTGTCATTCTATAGTTCTCAAACTGAGAATTGAAACACTTGCAGATTTCTTTTCTCAGCTTCAGATGGCTAGTTGTATGGCTCCTGTCTTGCCTGGCTGAAGTATTCTTGCACGAGGCTTTGCACTAATTCTCTGAGTATACTCCTTGCTTTTGTAGTCATGGTATTGACCCTAGCATAAACAAAGTGCATTTTCTTTGCAGGACTTAACACCTAAGTATTGCTGGAAGCCTTGACCCAGAGTGTTCAGACTTATCCTTATTCTGTAGGAAGGGGCGGGTGTGTGTACTTACAAATAAATGGCGCATGAGCCTAGTGGTTAAAGATTTACCCCAGCACATCTGGCTTTTGATGCTACAAATGCCATGGCCTACTGGAGATGGGATCTGAAGTGGCAAGCTGAGTTGTGAGAGGCGCTTTTCACAAATGTAGCTGGGGAAAAATTTTTTTAAGCTAAAAAGCAAGGGTTTCTTCAGCTGAAGAGGCACTTCAGGCAGCTAAACACCACTTACCAGAGGGAGAGCAGCATTAAAGACTTGCCGCTAGACTACCTGTTGGCTTGGAGACTGCACTTAGTGTCTTTGCCATCATCTGACGATAGCCCTTTTAGAATGGGGCCGTCTCCAAGCCAACAGGTAGTCTAGCTGCAAGTCTTTAATGCTGCTCTCCCTCTGGTAAGTGGTGTTTAGCTGCCTGAAGTGCCTCTTCAGCTGAAGAAACCCTTGCTTTTTAGCTTAATTTTTAGGCTACTGACTTGACTTTCTAGTGCCCTAAAAGATTTGCTCTTCCTGTCAGTTATTCTCCCGTAATAGACTGAAAATACTTATTGTGTTGGTGTTTTGGAACTGGTTGGACCTAGAAACCACACTTGCAAAATAGCAGTTAATAGCACACAAGGATTATGCTGCTTAGTGTCCAGCTTGGGCATCTCATCAGCTTTACTCTGTCTGAAAATCAAGAATAAAAACTATTGCTAGCCATGGCAGACTGTTCCTATTTTCCTTCCCTCCCAAATACCAAAACTTGAAATCTCTCAGGTCGTGCCAAATGCAGTTTTCTTATGCTAGAAAATACCAGGCCATTGCTATTTCTGCAGTAAGCAGGTATGGAACTGTCTTCCCAAACTCCCTAAAACCGAGTAAGTAGCCGTAAAGGAGGTTGCTCTTGGAGTGCAGGAGTCTTTTGTTGAAAGGGCTGTCCTCTTCACTAGCAGTGCAGTGCTATTCATCAGCTGCTGTGAGGCCTGCTTGTGAAATTAAAGTCAGTTTTGGTCTTTCAGAGCATGGCTTGTGGACAGAGTACTTGGTGGAAGGTAAGTCTTTAAGTACTAGGAGTCCAGTGCAACCTTGATAGCTTTCTCTGTTGTATACTGTACCCTAGGTATAGGTATAGGAACTTGATTTGTAGTGCAATCTCTAGCTGGGTGACTGTCCTCGGAGTAAAAACTGCCAGGTTATCTTTACTGTTTTAGAGATGAACGTTCACCTTAGCATCTTCAGGAGCACTGTTGTAACTGAGGGGGGCAGCCTGCGGGAGCTGCACGTGCGGAGGCAAAGCCCAGTAGTTCTGGTTGAAACAAATACTGGCTGACTCCAGGGAAGCCCTGTGTCTGGGTTTGTTTGAAAGGTTTGCAGAAGTGGGAAGAGGCTGGCATTGTGGGCTTGAGTGACAACGTGTGCTAATAGTGTCTAGGAGAGACCTTTTCTGAAATACAGGCCACGTATGAGATGGCCAGATGATGTCTTGAATCCTGGTCCATTGAGGCCCTTGTGAGCAAATGTGCAGTACCACATTTTATGTGGTATGCCAGTGTTCCCCACGGAGGCAAGTGCAGAGGATGAACTCTCTACACAATTCAGTGCTGATACTAAAATATTATATGAACTCTATGCTTAACATTGCCAGAAGGGCTTATTGGATTATACGATCCCCAGCTGTGTGCTTGGACATTACTTTAATGCACATTTAAAGCAAGCACCACATGAATAGCTAACTGTTGCTCTAGAGGCGTGCAGTAAACAAGGATCCTCTGTGAGGTCTAGTCGTAGTAGGATGCTATGTGGTGTGCAAATGGCATAGGATTGCAGTTTGAGAAAGGAGGCTGATGGCAAACTCCTGGGACTCCTTCAGAGGTATAAATACAAAATGGAGAAGGACCTGCCTCACTGAAAGCAAGCTAAGTCTTGCTTGTATAGGGACTAGTGGTTTAGTTCTGTCCCCAAATAACTGAAATGTGTATGAGTTTTTTCTGTTTGTTGGTTTCTTCCAACTTTTTGTTTGAAATCTTTTTTAATTTTTTCTGTCTAAGTGAGGCCTTAACTAGCTTAAGTATTGAATGGCTGGGGTAAGTCTGGAGATACTCGGTACAGAGCTTTTCAGAGGATCTGCTGAAGCATTAATGCATTGATCTACAGTTGAGAAGAGATTGCCTGGAGGTGCCAGAGGAAACACTTCCTTTCACATATGGGATAAGTGAAAGGGAAGGCAACATTCTTCTCATCACTTACAGGTCAGCCATTAATGGCTACTTAAAGCTGTATTCAGAAGCATATTGTTAATGGTCCACTGTGGATGGACTTGAGCACTTAAGGAGAAATAAGACACCTGCCCCTTGAATCTAGTCTGCCGATACCTGTTAATCATTTGCGACTCCTGGTACAGATCCAGCTTACTGCACTAACTCCAGGCTCCTAAAGGCTGAATGCAATTGCTGAAGGCGGTTGTTTTTCTGAGAAGAAATTTCAGTTGACTCAGGTTCAAGAGGCAATACAAAGTAGAAATACCTGTTAAATCTCTCAGGCTTTTGTTGCATTGGTAACCTCAATCACTTGCGGGCTATTCTACATAGTTGCTTGGATTCCCAAAGGAACGGGAATGTTGTGGTTTTTCAAGCAAACATGACCAATGGCATGCTTGCTTGCATCTCTTTGGGGACAAAAGGGGAGGGTTAAGCTGTTCAAGGTGAATTTTTCCTTTTTCCCCCCTTTTTTTGCCTAAATCAATAGCGACTTTGTGGATGGGGTGCCATTCCTATTTATCATGGTCTGAGGTTTATGAGAATATTGATTGCAACGTCTCCTTTCTCTACTACAGAGCAACTGCACTGGTGAACTTCCCTTGACTTAAGAGAAAGGAGGGGGAAGATGATGATTAGTAGATACAGGGTTTGTACATCTTTATTTAGGAAACAGATTGTGGCTAGACTGGCTCTTAGAGCTCTGAGAACTACTCTTCTAAACAGCTATTTCTTTAGGCAGCAGTGCATGTGACTAGTCCTGCTTTACTAGCCTCATCTGCCTGGACAACATCCTGTACAACCTGCTCTCAGTATCCCCGCTCTGGCAGGGGGGTTGGACTAGATGATCTCCAGAGGTCCCTTCCAACCCTGTGATTCTGTGAAACTGTTAAAATGATTAGTTACCTCCTTTTGTCCAAATGGGGTAATTCTTCCTGGGTTGCAGAAGGGAAGACTCAAAGCATGAACTGGTCACATGGGCTGCAAGAGAAGTTCAAACTTACAAGTGCCTCAGCAGTCAGTGTTGGCCGACTTCCCTCTGAGCATTTTTAATAATAACTTTGCATCGATTGAGTTATAAAAAATGATTAGTTGTTCCCTTGTGAAGACTGAAGTAAGTTGCCCACTCTTGCAGACACAGAACTGCTTATTTTTTAGTAGTATATTCTTAAAAAGACTAGTTTCTGTCATTTTAAATTGTAAGACTGTAGTATAACCTTAGTGGAGACAGTAGCACAATTACAAATAACTTTGTGGATGTAGTACAAAATAAGGGTAGCATCTTTTGCTCTATTCTGAGAATACTCTGTCAATAAAATGTTTACTGCTTGTGAAGCTCACTCAGGTAGTTCAGTGCTTTTCACGTAAATTGTCTTTTTCTTAATTTTAATTTTTTTAATTAAACCAACAAGTAAACCCCCTAAACTGATCTAAAAGCAAGGCTTACTTTTGTTCTAACATGAGAATGTAACAGCTTGCTATAAAGGACTTTGAGGAGTCTTTACAAGTGAAAAGGAAGATGTAATACCTTCTGTGGTGGCCTTCCTGTCCCTTAGACCACACTGTTGTCTATCTGCTGCTTGAGGATATCAAAAGCTTTGCACTAGTCCTTGAGAGCTTTGATGCCTTTGTTTATATCCTTTTCATTCTAATAGTAGGTGAACTGATGAAATGAATTTACTTAGTCAGGTTATATTCATCGTTACATGACAGCTTCCATCTTCCATGTCTCAAGCTTGTCCAAAAGTTGAATTTTATCTGACCCTGCCAGCTGCTGGAGAGCAAGCGCTCTTTGTTTTTAAAAGCTGCTCCCTAAATGTGTAAAACAGGACAAAGCAAGTCTGAAAGTCTGACTTTGGACTGAGTTAACACTTAAGCTGTATCACTGCAGTTTCTTGCAGGCTGGGGAGGGAAGGAACAAGAGGATCCCTCTCACAACTGTCTCTTCTCTTGCCCATAGAATGTGTTGAAGAAGAGAGACCAAGTTCAAGCGGAGTATGAAGCAAAACTGGAAGCGGTAGCCTTGAAAAAAGAAGACCGTCCAAAGGTTAGCACTTAAAACTACTTTACAAAAACAGCTTGCACTTACATTACTTCCTGAGCAGAATGGAGAAACAGAACTTGCTTTGTCTGGGTCTGGTGGCTACTTTTCAGTATAAGCAATTTCTGGCAGAACAGAAGTTTGTTGTTGGCAAGCTGGTGCGAAATAAAGACCTGGGTATGGACATACATAACCTGTCTAGCAACTTCTGTACTACTGATCTTCTGCCATTCAGAGCAGGATGTCTCTGACCTGTGTAACACCTGAACAACAGCTGGCAGTCACTTGGAGTGTTTAGTGACAGGGACTGAAGCAGTGGTAGTGTCAGCAGCTAGCTGACATACTGCGAAATCACCAGCTGTCCCTGATGATTTAACAGTATGTCAGCTAGCTGAGTTAAGGTCCTAGCCCTGGCACTGCTGAAATGTATTGTAGGGCACCTGTTTTGACTGTGAAAGACTCCATGCTTTGCCCCTTCTGCTAGGGAGCCCTTCCTGTGTGACGCTGAACAGACAGCAGCTGTCTCTGGGTGACAGGTTTTGGCTAGGCTTCATGCAGAAGCAAAGCTGTAGACTGGTGTGCTTATGCTGCCACCTGCTTTCTGCATGAAGCAATGTGCAAGAGCCCTATCTTAAAATCACAGAATCACAGGGGTTGGAAGGGACCTCTGGCCATCATCTGGTCCAACTCCCCTGCCAGATCAGGGACACCTAGAGAAGGTTGCACAGGACAGCATCCAGGTGGGTTTTGAATGTCTCCAGAGTCTGAGACTCCACCACCTCTCTGGGCAGCCTGTTCCAGTGCTCTGCCACCCTCAAAGTAAAGAATTCCTCCTCATGTTTAGATGGAACTTTCTATGGTCAAGTTTGTTCTCGTTACCTCTTGTCCTATCACTGGGCACCATGGAAAAAAGACTGTTGCCATCCTCCCGGCACCCTCCCTTTAAGTATTTGTAAGCATTGATGAGATCCCCTCTGAGTCTTCTCTCCTCCAGACTAAAAAGACCCAAGTCCCTCAGCCTTTCCTCATCAGAAAGATGTTCCAGCCCCCTAATCAATCTTTGTAGCCCTCTGCTGTACCCTCTCCAGCAGCTCCCTGTCCTCTCTTGAACTGGGGAGCCCAGAACTGGACACAGTACTCCAGATGCAGCCTCACCAGGGCAGAGTAGAGGGGGAGGATAACCTCCCGTGACCTACTTGCCACACACCTCTTGAATCACTGCAGCTTTAACCAACAACGACAACAGGTTTTGTTCCCTTCCTCTGCTTGGGGGTTTTTTGGTTTCCCTTCGTCTTTGTGGTAACTAATGGATGACTCTCCAGTACTAGGACTACTGTGCAATAATCTTACAGGAGGTTCACATAATGTTTTTAATCTAAGAAGCTGCAGAGGACAGAGCATAGAAATGCAAAGAGGTATTTTTCTGGTCTTGTGTCCGTGACTCTGCAAATAGTGGTGGTTTAGGTATCTCGTGGTGCTCTTGTGTTTTGGTCTTTGGCCTGCCCTACTGCTAGCAGGTGTGGTATGCACTCTTACTTCCTCAGTGTAGCTTTATATAAGCAGGTATCCTAACAAGTTGTATGTAGGATAGGGGGAACTAAGTCTAGCATATCCAGCAAGCTAATTGAGGTTTTTAGGCTTTTGGCTCTGTCAATATCTTGATGCAGTGGAACTGCTGAACTTTGCTGATCTCTTACCTACTGAAAGGCTTTTGCATCTCACCTCTCAGTGGGATTATTGTGTAAAGCGCAGCACTTAAATAGCTAAGAATTTTTTGAATACTTATGACTCCTCTCCAGACTATAAGCATGTATTTTGGCAACTCCTTGTACCTTTTTTCCTTACATAAGTCTTTTGTGGTGTTTACAAGATGAAGTTGAAGAAACTAATAGAACTCCTTGCATGTTCATAAAATTCTAGCTTGCAGTTTTCAGATCCTTTCTGCCTGGAGGGAATGTCCTCGTCGGTAAGAGCTGGTAGCTCAGAGCAGTGGCTGTCGGCACATCTTACATTCAGTGAGGTCTCCTGGCTATGACTTGCTGGAAACTAAAAGCAGACAGATGATCATGAGCTGGGTTATGCAGAGAATGGCATTTGTGTTCCTTTTGGCATATTTAGCTGATTTGGCAGAAATGTTAAAAAAAAACCAAAAACAAACCCAAAACTTAAGGAGGAAAAGGCTTACTTTTGGATCATGAAATAAGGGCCTATCATTACTTGTTAATCTCTTTCACTGGAGGGCATTCTGGGACTCGCTGTACACATAATCAGATTGGCTTCACAAAGCACCGTCAGTGTCATTAGGTCGTTCTCACATTGAGATGATCAGCTTAGAACTTGGTGGCTTATAAATGCAGAAGGATTGTAGGGCTACTGAAATGTTTGTCAGCAAGAACTGCTCAGAATGCTGAAGTTTACACCAAAAGCATAGTGTGTGTGTTTTTTAAGACTAGCCTAACAGTATTAGTGCAGAGTCTGCAGCCTTTCTGTTTCTGACAAGTACAGTGGTGACTTGCTTCTTACCCATTTCTGACCCATGCTGGAGCTGGTTTTGCAGTAATCGAACCAATTGAGTGAAGTGCAGGCATTGTTTCCTTTCAGTGAGATGAAGTCCACTTCTGATGACCTAATTTATTCTGTCTGCCTCAAGGCTATGCAGTGTGGTGATCTATGGGAACGTTAAATATGGCAGTGCAGAACTTGAAGTAAGTGACCATATGTATTTACAGAAGGGGGGGGGGGGAAGCTTGTAACAGTATATGTTTCCAGAGAACTAGGAAGATAGAAATAGCATATACAGAGATTAGTTGCCTAATAAATGCTGGATTCATTGTTCTTTGGGTCTGTTTGTTATTTAGTAATGGTGCTGTGGAGGAGTTTTAAAAAAGTGGACGTGCTTATGCTGCAAGTGATGCCATCTGCACTTGACCACGCTGAATTCTAGATGTGAGGCATACTTTGGTCTCTTCAAGAATTCTGTGAAGAGGAACAGATGTAGGTGCAAAACTTCCTATCATATAATGAGGCGATCAGACTCCTGAATATACAGTTTTATGCTCAGTTCTTGCCTGCATATACATCTCTTCTCAGTTTAAATTAACTCACTAAAATAACGATGGGCCCTTCTGGAGTGTATTGCAGTTTGAGCCAGTTGTCACTTGGTTTTGAGATTGGGGGTTTTTTTAAGCTATTCAAGTTAGTTGAGAGCAGCCATCACTAAGAAAGTACCAACTTCCCCCGAAGTCCAATCTTCTTTCTTCTCAGTTCCTAGTTGCTAGCTGATATTTAATATCTCCACTGGTAAAAGCAGATAAAAGCATCAGCATTGATGGTTCAAATTATGTCCAAATTTGATATTAGAACTATAATCTCTCTTTTAATTAACCTTGCATTAGAAATAAAGGGCTTAAATACTGTTAATTAACTTAAAATTTTGTTTGAGCTACTGAGTTGCAACTTCTGTTCTGAGAACCAGCAGTTTTGGAAGGAAAGGTATTTACACTCTGAACAGGAGTTGTGCATATGTAGACACCGCATTTGTGGTGCCTGTGGAGACTTAGCTGGAGTTCCATTGCTGTTTTTCCTTAATAAGAGCATACATCACCCATTTGCTGACCACTGGGATGTCCCTGTAGCTGTGAACACATACAGCCCTCTCAGCCTGACCTGCAGGAGAACTGGCTGTGAGAAAGAACAGATTAATTTTTTTTATAGCTTCGTTGTGGTTTCAGATTGTGACAGAAGAAGCAGGAAGCTGGTGAGTGCTTAGAAACTAACTTAATTGGATTGGGAAATCTTATGTGGTTTTGCTTCCAGACTTCATGTCTCTTTCTCTTGATAGCCTAGCCTTTCCTGTTGAGATAGCAGAGTACTTATAAATATGATGCAAGGCATACTTGCTTTGAGGGGAGGGAGCATCTTCTAAACCTTCCAGCCACTGGCTTGGTAGCTCTTGTCTGAACGCTATGAGAGAACTTCACGTCTAGAGTTGTAGCAGAATAGATTCTGTAGCCAGAAGTGTAGAGCTCTGAGACGGTGGGGGAAGTGCATAGCTAATGAACCCTCAAGCTGCCTGTAGTGTAAATCCAGTTGTGTGAATAAAGGGGGTACTCAAATCCCATGAGTATGAAGGAGGTGCTTCCTGTGTCTCAAAGAACTTTATTGGCGAACAAATGTAGGACCTTCCTTGAGAATTAGTCAGTGGAATACTTCAGTGATCGGTGCTAATCCATATCCTGGAGAAGAACCAGAGTTGATACGTTTCTGCCTAAATTGTGTACCTTGCCAAACTGCAAGGTAGTAGCACACCTCTGGCAACCTATATTGTTACCCATGCAAAGCTTCTTATGTAGTTTTTTCATCCTCTTCCTTCCTTCACACCCCTCAAAGAAAAAGGAAATTTCATGAAAGTATCAAGTGTGAGAGGAGCCACTACAGACTTCTGCAAATGTTCATCATTCTGCCCTTTGCCTTTGTGCAAGTGCAGGTTCCAGAGCAGAAGTTCACTTCTTATGTTGGCTCTAGAGCTCAAGGGTTTCCTCTTCTGAGGTCATGGGCTTAGTCTGCGTGTCCTTACAGGCTTTCCATCTGCGTGGACCATGCAGCACAAGAAGGGAGGGAAAAGTATTCATGGCTTTCCTGCTTGAAGGAACATTTGTAAATTGTTCCTGTAGGTGCCTGGTGGTATACATGATGTTTGTTAGAACAGAAGTAAAGAATGCTAACTTCTTTGGCCTAATGTGCATCTAGCTTGGGCTGGTGCCTACTATTGTAATCCATTTAAATCTCTACCTAGGCTTGCAGTAGGCTGTCCTTCAAGATTTCTGCCATTGCTTATGCGTGACTACATGTCCAGTGTTGAGCCCAAAGGCCCATGAGCCAACCCACAGTGAAATGCTTCCAGTTCCCTTTGCGTTATGATCGTCAGTGCTTTGCACTTATTTTTTTCAGACAGCCTTAAGGTTGAAAGTGGAAGCTAGAAACTAGAGGCTTAGGAATTTTATCCTACACTGCTGTTTGTATACTACAGTCAAGAAATAACACTGAAGTCTCTTATCCAGCTCTTTGGACAAACCTAAATGTTTGTTGTTTCATACACACTAGTGTAAATCAGGAAATACCTAGTGCAACTGTAAATGAGAAGAAGGAGAGAAAGCTTGCTCTGGAGCTGTAGTCAAGCTGCTCAGTTTGAGAACTAGGAACTGAACCTAGGCACACAGCACTTGCACCAAATGGCTTTCCTCTTTGTGTGCCTCTAGCAACCTCTTCCTCAGTCTGGCTCCGTTTCTAGCATGGACGTGGACAAGCACAACTGCCCACCACCTCAAACAGCAGAGAAAAATATTAAGCAATCGCGTTTCCTGACTCATACAGAATTGGGGCTTTTGTCCCTGCAGCCATAACTGAGTTGTTTCAGGGTAATAACTGTTACTTACCATTTCCTCTGTAGCTTTGCTTAGTGAGGCTTGAACTAATTCAGTAGTCTAGCACTCTCAGTGACAGTTTCAATCTTTATTTCTTTTCCTGCAGGTACCCACAGATGTTGAGAAATGTCAAGACCGAGTAGAGTGTTTCAATGCTGACCTGAAAGCAGATATGGAGAGATGGCAGAACAACAAAAGACAAGACTTTAGGCAGCTACTCATGGGGATGGCAGATAAAAACATCCAGTACTACGAGAAGGTATGTGGGACTACTGAAACATTGGCAGGAATAACAATAGTTCATTCTCCTCTGAGGTGGTGATAATTCTTCAGGAAATCTTCATGCTGTCTTGAAGAAAAAAAATCTTGGACATGTAAATCAGTTCTCTAGTGCTGTGGGAGCTGCTCTTTGTCAGCAGCTTAGTGTAATCTAGTGACTTGCTGGTCATGCTCAAGTGATCTGCTTGAGACTAACAGTCTTTTGCAAGGCAGTCCTGCAACAGCATTTCATCCTGGATGCTTGCCTGTCTTGCATTCTTGAATTGGAACAAATTACTGAGCAGCAGTGGTTGATATATTAAACACTACTAGGCTTATGCATGGTGACATACTTCATAATCTTGCCTATTGTTTTTTCCCACATATGCTTTACAAACTTCTTCCTGTACTGGGTTACCTATCCATGTAATATTAATATGTACTACCTTTGCCCCTGCCAATGTCCGTCTTACCAGTAATTCATAAGTAGTCACACAGAACTTCCTTCACCCTGGTCTCTTCTTCCTTTTGAGACTGCTGTGGAGGGAGGGAGTAACGACTCCACTGAATATCCAGCAGTCCCCTTGCAATTGACAGTTAAATCTGTACATCTTAGTTTTGCTCTTAGCTGCAGCAAGGGAGCTTTTTGGTGGGAAGGCATCTAATCACTTCAGGATACGCAACTAGAAATACTCTATTCACCTTCAGTACAACCAGCAAGATTAGAAGGAAGATGCTTGACAACAGCAACTTGTGGATATAAGAGCTGGTGATGAGTTTGCCCATTCCCAGTGTTTACTAATATGTATTCCATGGCCTGTATTTGTCCAGCTTGACTTCTGGGCTGTACATGGTTGAAAGACAGTAATGATACAGAGCACAAGAACTGAAGTAAGTATACGTGTCTGGGGAAATGACTCCAAAGCCTGGAGTGACTTCCTAATAACCCAGAAGCTAGGCCCCACTTTTCTTTTACTATACCAGGTGCTACCAGTTGGTTGTGCAGTGGAGTCAAGTCCCAGAGGTGTACAGGAGTACACTCTCTCTGAACTACCTTCCCTAAATGCATGGGTTTTTCAAATAAGTTTGCTGGAGGTAGTCTGTAATAAAAAATGGATGCTTGTGTCCAGGTCAGCCCTCTCCCACAGTCACACCGCAAAGATGTGAATTTCTACTAGAAACAGTTTGCCTAGCTGAAAGCTGTGGTGTTCTTCAGTTTAGAAGAATCTAGCTTGCTATTTGAAAATACTGGGTATTCTGATGATTTTTAATAGCTTGGGCCAGCTGATGACTTTGGAAAGCTTTAATTTGTTTTCTTTGTTTGGAAACTGCTTTCAATTCTTTCTGAACACTTTATTGCTGTCAGAAATTCTGTTTTGTTCCTCCCCGCCCGCCCCCCCCCCCCCCCCCCCCCCTTTCTGTAATAATCTATAAAGCTCTGGCTAGCCATTCTGAAGTTGCATTCTGTTGGTCTGGAAGGGTCAGTCAAAAGTTATAAGAACTGATGTACAATCAATTTTTTTAATCTTTACTTCTTTCTTCAGTGCCTTACGGCGTGGGAGTCAATTATACCACTATTGCAAGACAAGCCAGAGACCAAATAAGACGTACCTTCATGGACAGTCTAGCACTTCTGTGCTCAGTACCACTAGACATACTGGAACTGTATGAAGGACTCCTTTTGTCAAGTTAAATGAAATGCCAGCTGAACTTAGGCTGGAACAGACGCTCTGAAAACTGTTTGAATTTTTTTCCTCACTTTCTGTGTTTAAACTGGGGTATGTTTCATCTTTTTGAGTTATCTTGAATGGTTCCTTCTTTATCCTATGGAGTGATTGGGGGTTCATAGTGAAAGTGCACGGGGATCTTGATAAAACTTACCTCTTTAGTCTGGAAGGAACTGATGAGTGGAACACTAAAAAGATGAAAATAAAACTCTACTGCAAGGTGCCAAATGACATCTTTATTACCATTCTGTTTTGTTTGCTAAAAAAAAAAATAATTATTCCTATGATGCAGTACACTCTAACCAATCCTTAATCCCTTTTTTTTGGATGGACAGGGAAAGGCTGGAAATGAATATTTTCTATTTTGCTACCGCCCATATGCTCCCTCTGGATAAAATGGTTTCTGGAGACTTTTCTGTGTGGGAGTTGGGCTGGTCCTAGACTGAACATACCAACACCATCTGCAGATAGCCTGTGATGCAAGCATGAACTGTGGTTTTTGTGAGTGTGGCATGCTGTTGGTTCATACTGAGTATCTTTGTTTACCTTGGTGATTATGAAGTAATGTCAGTTGGCTGAAGTGTACTTGTGACTGACCTGGGGATCAAAATCAGCCTAGCTGTGGGAGTGAGTTGAACAGTGACCTTTCGAGGCTTATGGAAATGGTGGAAGAAAGTGTGAGTCTTCAGTGTATTTTTTCTAAAGCTAGCTCTGGAAGTTGCATGGTAGTATTCTCTTCGTCCCTGCTTCAAACGTTTTGGTTTTCTTTTTTTCCTGAACTAGAAGCACTTTGGGCTTCAGTAGTTAAGGTGCCTGCTGCAGGAAAGGTAGAACTCTGCTTTCTCTCCCCATGTTGGTTTGTGGTTTTTTTTCAGCAGCAGCCAAAAGCCAAAAAGTGTCAAATGTTTGCTTACACCAAGCATCATTGTGTGTGAAACTTGCCTTAAACACGGTGGTGGGGGGAGGTAAGTACCCTATTAGCTACACATAGCATTCATACCTGTCTCTACTGAAACACACGGCAAGTCTTTTAAGACTACTTTTGGTACAGATCTATTTTTTCAGTAGTTTCTGTTGGACTTTAGAAATGTAAGTGCTTCTGGAAGTCCCTTTTTTCCCTTTCTCTTGCAGTCCAACCTCAAGTAAATGCCTGCTTGGTGTTAATGGCCTTAGGAATGCTGCTGTGATTCCCAGGGTCCCAGAGTCTTGGTTTAACAGCATGCAGATAAATCCTTCTTAACCATCCTAAGTGAGAGGGTTTGGATCTAATATCAGTGTAATATTAGGATTTGGGTGAATAAATAACTCTGAGCGCTTACTGCTAAACTTAAGTGATTACTTGATCTCTGGCAATATTCTTGCAAGGAATCTGAGCAGTAATTGAGTATGTGCAACTTCTGTGTTCTCCTGTGTTGACCTACCAGGTACCACTCTGGCTTGGACTTCATTCCCTCATAAACACCAAGGATACCTGAAGTCCCACCTAAAGCTTGGTGGCTTTATAGCAACTGTCAAGATGAGTTATTGCAGCAATGTGGTAGCTGTCAGCCTAGTGAGATGATGCTCTCTGGGTGCAAAAGTCAAGTTTAAGATACTGTAAGAGGTCTTCCTTTTTGACTCAGCCTTCATTGACAGCTCTGTGGTACTAAACAAACTATGCTTCTTGGTTTAAGCTCAGTTTATCAATATACACTTACTTGGTGTAAACGAGAACTCTGCTTTAAGGTGCTGTTAGTTCCAGAATGACAAACTTCTCTTGTTGTGCAAGGGAAGTGCTTATGGGGATCATCTTGAAGGAGTAATCAAGTGTTTTCCTCAATTTTTCTCTTCTAAAATCAGCACTTGCATAACATTTAACAGTAGGACCTTCAGGGTTACAGTCTTCCCTATTTCCCAGACAGAGATCAACATGCTTTTTTGATCTGGTTCCTGTGTAGTAAATGGCATTTTGTATTTGACTCTGCAACATCACTGATGCTCAAGCAAAATGTAATTTGCACTAATATTTGGACAGTCTTCTCTTCACCTGATCAAAAAAAAGTGCCAGATGAGTAAAAAGGGTGGTGGTTTTTTTCCTACAGGTGAGTAGGTTTGGTCTGATGCCTTACAACACTGAGGTCCTGTTCCCTCTTAGTTTTATGTCAAACTGAAGTGGGTGTTGGTTCTGGGGAATTTAGCAGTTTATATCACAGCCGTTCATGAGAAGTATAATGGACAGTGGGGAGTACCAAGTGAAGTTCAAATCAACATGTAAGTAACTGCTGAGGCTGGAGCTGTTGAAGATCAGCTTAGATTTTCTTTAATCTGTTGCCACTGATTCTGCAGCATGGTTTTTAAACTAGTCCTCAACCAAAGCATGTTTCGATTTCAGATAAATCCCTTTCTGTTTAAGCTGTTGAAAAGCAGGCATGCTTTGCAGTTCCCTGTTGGAGTATGTCCCTCTGTGGCACCTGCAAGTTGATTTGGAGGAGAGGTTGGAACATGTGCCTCAGGCTGTGGCCACTAACAGGATTTCTTACATGATCTGGAACACCGAAGCCTCTTAAGCCCCTACAAGGGAAGTAAAACTTCACATTCAAAAGAGGAGTCCTCTGCAAGCATTGCTGCAGTGTAAGAAGGCTGTGTAGTGGTGGGTCTCTCAGCTTTTACAGGCTATGGAGGAGTGTCTTTATAAAGAGCCGTTGTAAATCTCTAGTTAGCTGTGGGAGAGGCTATGAGGTGCGGGGAGGATCCTGACTGTGAGGTTTGGGGCAGCAGTGCCAAAGGGGAGAACCACAAAATAGCAGAAAACTCCTGTAAGCTGTAAGGAGTGACACTTGTGAAGAGTGCACTTACTTAAGTGCTGTTAGTGAGAGGCTGAGATCTGAACTGTTAGTGAAACTCTGATATGTTTTCCTGTAATCCTTACATGATGGGAGTCTCTTCTTCGGATGGCCCAAACCTTAAGTGTGAAAAGTAAAAGGTGTTGGTGAAGGGAAGCAGGAGTAGTGCAGGAACTTCATCTTTCAGTAACTTTTTGAGTGTTCAGTCATTTAAGGTCACCCTCTGCACATGCACTAAAATGACTTTAAAAGTAGTTGCACCCTTTCTATGAGCCTATGTAAGATGTGGGTCCTTCAACAACCCTTAAATTAGCCCAGTTTTCCTTGTAATCCATAACCAGACCAAGTTCTTTCTCAGAGGATGTATAATTCACTGCTGTCCTGGTTACTTCTGTGTAATATCTGGGATGTTTGTTTCTTCTCTGAACTGGCACCAGCACAATAAAGCAAGCACTGAGATCTTGTTTTCATGCTCGGTAATGAACCGTGCATTGTTCTTATGTATCCTTACCAGGTTCTGACTCTTGCAATAAACATAGATGTTGAAACATCATGGCTTTTTCAGGTATCCATTGAAAAATGAAGAGGTAATAGGTGTTATCCCTAAAGACATGAGCTCTTCTGATGTGAGTTGTATCAAAGAATAAACTGTGGATTCTTCACTGAAGTCTACTTGGATTTTTGTCACACTGACGCTTGTGCTAAGGATAAAGCAGTGGGATAAGTGGTAGAAAGAAACACCTGCAAAGCCTGAGTGGCAGAGATGGTCCTGTGGAGGTACTGTGAGGTGGCCTTGCAGCAGTGGCTCTGCATAGCCTGTTTGTGATGCATATTGCTTCAGGTGTCGGTCCTGCATATGCCAAGGTACAAAAGAATTCCCTCCTAGCCCACCAGGGACTGTTTAGTGTTTTAACAGGAGCCACGCTTTTGTTAAAACTTGCACAATTTAATTGAATATGATTAATGTTGCAGACTGTTTAAAATCCTGGTGCTGCTAACCACTGAGCAAAATTGCATAGACTAAACTAGCTCATTAGATGCTCAGCCTTCTTAAATTCTGAAGGTAGAGCAGTCTTTCCCTTGGTATATTAACTTTTACTACCACAACCAATAAATAGGGAAAATGGGGTCTTTTTTTAAGGTAGGGAACTTGCTACTACTTGCCAGATTTTTTTTTTTTTTTGTAAAGTAAAACTGGGGATCACAGGAATAAACTAGCCTTCTGGCAGTGTGAATGTTGCATTTTAAACTTTTTTGGCAGCGCTGTTTAACCAATTTTACAGAATAAAATGGCAATGCTTAATTCTATGCTTAGCACTTAGGAGTCTTACTGGGGTATCTGACTTGTACAAGTACTCAGTAATGAAGTGGGCTAGTTTTAACATTGCATGGCTAAGGCACAGTACTTATGCAGAAAATAACGCACTTTCCAAAAAGGCCTAAGTAGAACACCCTTATGGAAGTGGCATGCTAAATCGCTAAAGGCTAGTCACTGTCCTAGACTACTCTGAAGGCCTTGGTACTCTATGCTTTGAAGCTAAACCATTTCCTTAACTCTGCTGCTGGGATATGTATCCATACCTTCAGATCAAGCAGCAGGGCTGTGGCCAGTGCCGCATTCCCACTGCACAGGCAGACAGATTGCAGAGGGATAGTCTTACAATAGCAAACAGCCAAAGGGCTTTTGTCTTCAATATATGAAAGTAAAGCAGCACCGTCCTTGTCCTCTCTTCCTCTGTGCCTGTATCCCTCTGTCCCTCCTTAAGGTTTGGAGAGTTGGGCCGTGCAGGTGAAGGCATGCTGGCTGTGAGCAGAGGTGGATCTCATCCCCCCTCCTTGTTGAAGGTGTCAGTACTGGGGACCAAAACGGTGCTGGCTCATTGCCCAGACTCTTCCGCTTTCAACCTTTGTAAACCCACTCACCGGAACTAGAATCACTGTTCATACCATTAAAAACCAAAATGAAAGCTGTGAAAAGACTTGTCTCTGTGTGAATTAGCTAGTAAACAATGTAAAAGTGGGAAGGAGGCTTTTGTTTCCTGCACTTGACCAAATCTGGCAACTGTGCTCTTGTTCAGACTTGCAGGCTATGAAATGTTGTCTTGCCTTCTGGTGCTCGCATGTTTCTGTACCCTTTCATATATTTCTGTATAAATATACTTTGTGCATTGTTTACTATGGAGCTAGTATTGATGAAGAAAAATTTTGAGGTAAAACTGTTTGTAATTCTCTATGAGTATGTACATTTTTTTAAAATGCACCGTTTGTTTACCTCAATTAATTTAATGGAATGGACCAATAAATGTATTAAAAGATTACTCCTTTACCTAGAATATAAAGTTTCATTTTTTTGCAGCCTTTGCCATTGAAATGATGTGTGCACTTACTTTACTGGGCTTTCACTATCTCACTGTAGAAGTACACTTCCCTTAAAATCTTGTTCCACTGCGATTTAACTAGAAGTCATCTGTCTGTTGCTATTGAATATCCATTATTACTTGAAAGTGAAGCTTGGAGCTGGGGAAAGGTTGCAAGAGTATGTGTGAGGGAGGAACAGGGGTGGCAGCAACTTCCTCAGAGTAAAGGGTTGCATCCTGAGTAATCAACTTCTGCTTCCTGCATCTCTGGCTCAAACTGAAGCTGCCCGATTTGCCTCCAGATTATTTCAGTTACTGAAGGCCTTTTAACTTGCCTTTACTTAGTCCAGGAGCTTGGAAGCCGTTTAATCCTTGTTATTTCAGTTAGCACGTAAGTAGACACATAATATAAGCCCTGATTCCTCTGGGGCATGCCAGTCTTTTGAATCATGTTTGGATTTAGCTGACGACATTTCATGCCAGTTGCTATGTTGTATGGGTTTCACTCAGCATAAAGCTGGGGTTACAAGGTGACTATTACCTAGCATCAGTGTCCCCACACCTCTGTAAAGTCTGTACGAGTCGTCTGCTGCACTTACCTGTTCTTAACCTGTTACAAGAATAGTACTTCATGGTGGTGTGTGTTGAAATGCCAGTATCGGCTCTTGAGTCATAGGTGTCCTCCCATGAGCTCTGTTACAGCACTCTTGGGGACAGTGGGACAATCTCTCAGAAGTCAGGGGCGTGAACATCTGTTTAGGAGTGTTTTATTGTGTGTCTTAATGTTACAATTTTTTTTTTTTTTTTACGATGGTATTTCTGTATCTAGTGGACTTTTACATAACATTGATCAGCTGGGCTGACACATCTGTACCACTTGGAGAGCAAGTGTGTCCTGTTGACAACTGTGCACGTGTGGCTTGTGGACCCCTGCTTCATTAGCCCAAGTCACGGAAGTGCCCTGAGGTTTCTGAATGAAGAGATAAGAAGGAACTAATGGAAAACTGATCCTCTGCTTTCCCCTTCCATGGTGAATGATGTGTCTAGAAACACCCTTTTCATTTCCACTATGTTCTTGTCACTCTGCCCTATTGCTCACCAGCCTAGCAGGAAAGCAAAATGCTCTGAAGGCTGCTGGTGTGCAGTAGCCAATGCAGGTACTCTGCGAGATGATGTACTGCAGAATTAACAAGGCAAACTTCTTTGTCCTGGCTGAGCTTCATGGCTGAGAGGCCACGGCATGCTGTGAAGTGGAAACATAAATGCGATGCTTCCTGTATGATGGTAACTGCAGGGACTAATGGTTGGCAAATCTTCCACTTCGGTAGCTCAGAGGATTGATAAAGACCAAAAGATGCTTTAACTGGTACAGCCTCTGTCACTCGGTCAGAATCTGAAGGGAGCCAGTGGTTGAACGTTGTTTGATGGCCACAATGCTGTAAGGAGCAAGAAAAATGCAGGTTGTATGAGAGCTAGCAAGCTACTTCATGAAACTACAATTTGCTTTTTCCCCATCAGTTCTTCATCTTAAACTTTGCTGGGGTGTCTGGAGCTGGCTGAGTGCTCATGTGATTCCTCTTGAGGGTCTGCCAGCCTCTCTGTAAGTCACTCTTGAGTACAAGCAATGAAATTGGTACCATTTGTCACCTTTCAGACTTTAAGTCCTAATGCCCACATTTGTGCTGATAATGGTGCTAACTTCTATTTGGAGAGCATGTTAAAAAGCAGTTGAGTAGCTATCAGTGACTCGCTGTTAAACAGCATGGTTGTGCGTAACAGACAAGTCACTCTTGTGTCTGGAAAACATGAGGAAAGCAGGGCCAGGGTCATGATGAGTATGAAGTAGCCATCCCCACGCTCATAGTCCTCGTTTGACACCAGGTGTCAAATATGTTTCACAAGCCCAGAAAGCCTTCGGTGCTCTGGAGGCAGAGCTGATGGTCTAGGAGCTTTCCTTAGTGTTGCTTTTTCTGTCTATCCAAGTGATAACACTGAAGTTAGTATACATGGTGCCTTTATACTTTCTACTATTATTTTTTTTTTAATTACAGCAAAATTTAGCAAGAATTTTGCCTGGGATCAGATGCTAGCCTATCCAGTACCTGCCTTATATCTGAATGAAAATATTGTTGTTGCAGGGATTAAATAGTGTTACTATCACAACTCACTTCAGCTTCACACTGGAGGAGACTTGCTGTTTCTAGTAATGCAACAAGCTCAAGGTCTTGGGAAGGGGATGATGGGCGAGGTGAGAATTGGAGGGAGATCCTTCAAAAATTCTGCAAGAATAGGTGGAGATGCTGTTTCAGCTTTCTCCAAATTAAGCTGGTTTTCTGTTGAAAATGTACCTCTCAGTCGCTCTGTAGCAGTACAGTTGGGCAAATTCACTGGATCAGAAAAGTAACCATTTCCTTCACTATGTGGTAATGATTTCTCTTTGAAAGGAACGCCTGAGGGACACTCAGGTTATTCTTTTCTATCACAATGGGTAAGCAACCTGTAATGGATTTTTTAAAAAATGTTTTACTTTGTGTAGGCTTATTCCCTCAGTCTACTTACTACTATTTTCGCAATATCAAGCATTACATTTGTGCAAAGGCTTTGTCCCCTGGGATTATCAGCTCTTAAACTCTGCCAAATATTCCTCCTACAGCAATTCATGTTACCTTAAACAAAAAGAAGGTTAAAAACATCGGCTACATCACTTGCAAGCTTCATTCTTTGAATCTCTTTGATATTTGTCAACTCATTTCTGCAAAATTTTTGTTTCTCTTTTTCAATTTTTTTTTCTTTTTAAATTCCAGAAATTTTTTATTTTTCCCATCTGTATTATACACTTTAGACCTAGAATCAGGAAGCATGGAGAAAATACAGCATGTCCTTCTGGTCAAAACCCTTCCTATTCCTTACCTTAAAGGGAGGAGAGTCAGGCAGCCAACAAGAAAAGACAAAATGAAACAGAAGCCGCTGTACCAGTTCAGTGTGTTTTGATATATCTTGTTGTAGAGTGTAGATGTCACTACTCCTGTGGTGACTAAAGACAACTGCAGCAGGACAAACACTTTACCTGTAAAACAAGAACATAGTTTGGTACCGGAGAGAAAAAAACACTCTGGTACCTCCCTGCAGAATCCAAGATCACAACTGCATGGAAGAGCGATGTGGTCATTGCTTCACAAGTGCCAGATGTCATGGGCTTGCACCTACTGCTGTTCTGGACCAGAATTAAATGACTTTTCCTTCTTTTAGGCATAGGACAAAAGATCCAACTAGAAAACTAACTGTTCAAACAGCCTAGATGTTGAGGCAGCTGCTTCGAAAAGCAGCACTAAACTGGGCGGGAAGAGCTCCTTTCCATAGGATGTAGCAAGGTACTCCTGGTCTAACATCTTCAGGACGGGAGAGGTTTTAGTCAGGGCCTGCTTCTGCCCGAGACCATTTTAACCCAAGGTCCACGGGGTTAAAATTATAATAATGCCTGAAACTGGGAGGTGCATGTGATTTGTATGATGTTTAGGGTGGAGGAAAGACAGAATCTGAGTTGAACCAGCTTTTTTGCTGAAGTGCACCCTTCTGTTTCTGCCATGGTGAATGGGGGAAGGGGAAGTAACCCAGCCCTGCCGGGATGTGCAGACCGGGAGCAAGATCAGGGTTGTGTGCTGAGCTTGCTGCCCTGGCAGCCTTCTCCAGCTGCACAGTGCCAGCGGCCACCACTGAAGGAGACAGTGCTGCTACGGGGAGGCAAGGCTGCTGCATGGTCCTGCTCGAGAGCTGGTCTCCCGCTGTAATCAGATGCAGCCTGGATGGATCATGGTGGAGGTTAAAAACAACATTATGATTAATAATGATTAATTTGGGAGGTGAGCTGTGCTATTTGTGGCAGGCAGGTGAGTTTGCTACAGAGCATGTTGAGGAGCACAAGCAGTAGGAATGAACTGGTGACAGAGCAGTGTTGTGTTCATATGGCAGAAGGGAAAAGGATGCAAAGGATGGCTGTGGGAACGTGTTTGGAGGAGGCACGAGCAGTTGTGGGCCTGAGGTGTTATTTGAATGCATGGTCAGTCCTGTCTGTTGTGTCTAAATCCAGCTCATTGAGGTAAAAACGGTAGCCTTCAATAAGGTGTTTTAAAATACATATATTTTACTATTTTCTAATACAAACTAATAGAAAAGAATTTCTGCTCCTGTTTACCAAAATGGGCCAATTTTTATGCAAAGCTTATCCTTTGTTAGTTAAATCATGGTCTCGCAGGAACAAATTGCCAGGTAAAAATTGGAGACATATTTACAGAGTGTAACTGAAAAAAGATGAAAGAAATCCATCCTTCCCAAAACTGGAAGTAAAAGAAGCCAAATATAAATGGTCTGTCACAATACTTCAATGCAACGTCTTTCTTCTCTTGGTTTTCCCTGGAGCACTGTGTTTTTGAGCAGCACCTCAAATATTTTCTGCCTTTCAGCTGCACACTGGTAGTAGTCTTTTGAAGCACATGCTGAAAATTTTGTGAATAAATGATGATGCAACCAAGGAGAAGTTTGGATGTGACGATCTTGTCCTGCAAGTTTCTCTGCGCCTCCCTTCCCATTTGTGGTAGCAGCTGTTCTGGTTTTTATTACGCAAAGCACGGATTGCAGCAATAATTTACTTTTCTCTTTCTACCTTAGGCTGAATGGAGGGATTTGAGTTTTTTTTGATCAGTAAGGTAACCAAAATACTTACCATAGGATGATCCTTCCACATGCTTGGATAACATGGACCTGATGGTTGGTAAGGGTATGAGGGCAAAGAGCATCACTGCCCGTGCTGCAATGCAAAGAATATGTAGTTATCATCAGTACCTGCTCCTTATCTCCCAACACAACCACCACTGCTTTTGAAGACTACGTGCCTCTGGCTTGGGGAGACCCTTTGTTTCACATTTTCTTGTCCCTTGAGTACCAGAAAGAAGTACAAATCTTTGGTCAGAGTGTAGGTCCTCACTTCATCCAAGCGATGATGGATAAGCCACCTATTGCTCCCGCTAGCAGGGGTACTTTCCCCAAACCAGCCATGGTCTCTTGGTCTCAGCCTGATACTCCAGCACAGATGGAATAGATAGCACTGTCCTTTGAGACAGTGAGGCAGATGATTTGAGTCTAACCAGCAGAGAGAGCGTCCCACACTACATGGTCTTCACAGGAACACTACCTTCATAACACTATAGCTGTTTTCTACCTCGGTGCTTCTGGCTTGCAGTATTTTAGGCTTTCTCCAGTGTGGAAGCTTTTAGGGAGCTAGAATTAACCTTCCTGTCTGCACAGCCAATCTCAGTGAAGACCTTGGTCCATGTCTAGTGTAGTGAGGTGTTTCTGCAATGCAGGGAGTAAGGATCCTTCACACTGTGTAGCAGCATGCATTCGTGATGGACTTAATATTAAACAAGCATATTTTATTTTTTTATCATTTGTTCCCCAGCCTCATTACCTAGACAAACAAAATCTCTTAAAAATTTCACTCAATCACAGAATCATGGAATCATGGAATTTTCAGAGTTGGAAGTGACCTCTAGAGATCATCTAGCCCAACTCCCCTGCTGATGCAGGAATGCCTAGAGCACATTACTCAGGACTGCATCCAGCCGGGTCTTGACAGTCTCCAGAGAAGGGGACTCCACAACCTCCCTGGGCAGCCTGTTCCAGTGCTCTGGCACCCTCACCCTAAAGAAGTCTTTTCTTGTGTTTGAATGGAACTTCCCATGTTCCAGCTTGTGCCCGTTGCCCCTGTCCTGTCACTGGGAACCACTGAAAAGAGCCTGGCTCCATCCTCCTTCAACCCACCCTTTAGATACTTCTAAGCAAGAATAAGGTCTCCCCTCAGCCTTCTCTTCTCCAGGCTAAAGAGTCCCAGCTCTCTCAGCCTTTCCTCATAAGGGAGGTGCTCCAATCCCCCCGTCATCTTTGTTGTTCTACGCTGGACTCTCTCCAGTAGTTCCCTGTCCCGCTTGAGCTGGGGAGCCCAGAACTGGACACAGTATTCCAGTTGTGGCCTCCTCACCAGTGCTGAGTAGAGGAGGAGAATGACCTCCCTCGACCTACTGGCCACACTCTTCCCCATGCAGCCCAGGATTCCATTGGCCTTCCTGGTGACAAGGGCACATTGCTGGCTCATGGATAATTTACTGTCTACCAGGACCCCCAGATCCTTCTCCTCAGAACTGCTTTCCAGCAGGTCCACCCCTAACCTAATGTTTGTCTTAGTACACAAATATAGTATCCTACCATCTTCCCCTTTAGAATAACTTTGATTTTCAATTTCTCATTCCCTGTAGGGGTAGACAGAAAAATTGCTTCAGGCCATTTCTCTTAGATCTTTTTCTCACTTTCAGAAGCAAAACCTCAAAGCCATGCAACTCTGTTTGTCAGATATGAATCATCCACCTCACTGCCACAACGGATGCAGTTCTTTGGTTTTGTTTTTTGTGTTTCTGCAGAGGCTACCTCCCAACAATCAACTTGCCTTTCCTTCATCGTGGGATGCTGCCCCACCTATTGTTACCTGTCCCTTGGTCATTTATATATAGTGTAAGGTTTGTACACAACATTCTCATGGTATTTTAGTTGCTAAAGCAGCTCCAATGTTTGACTATTAAGTTTCCCATCGAACACAAATGCCTTGATGTAACAAAAATAAACCACATCTTAAGATGTTCGCTTAATAGGATACCTTTGCCAATTGTTTCTGTTGCAGCTTAAGCCTTACCTCACAAGAAGCAAGTGCTTCCCATTAATGCAGCGATGTGGTCTGACTAGAAAAGGTAGCCAGCAACAGTTCCCACTCCCCTGCGGCATAAGCATTGTTCCCCTGCTCAGATCCTGGCTATGACCAACTGATGAATTACAAGTCAACCGGCCTTAAACTAAGGCTTGGCAGGAGTGTATGCCTCCTCTGGATATTGTAGGGTGCAGAGCGTAAGAGTACAAAGTGAGGTGTGGGGAGGGGGGGATGATAATGAGGCCCTCCTGGGAATCGCTCATTTGATGGTCTGCTGAGCTCCCTGCTCTGAAACTCACAGTGAGGCAGAGCAAAAGTGCTTCTCCTGACACTGAAACACCCGAGCCCCTTTCTCAGGGTGCACTCGCTCGCGCGAGCAGCTGTTCAACTCACCAATGTAGAACAGGAACGTCCACCGCACGAAGGCCATGATGAGGATGCCAGCACTGAAGGATGTCACTCCAATCATGATCATGGTAATGTCCCTCAGGTATTTGGAGAACACAAATACCCCTAGGAAACTGGTGATGAAGATGACGTACCCAGCAGCATTGCCGTGGCCAATCTCTACGGCGTTCCAACTTAAAGGCTCCCTGAGCAAGAAGAGTGGGAGTACATTCATTGCACCAACGACGGCAAGGTCATAGAGGATTGCTGCTAAAAACAGCATGATGATGATGAGTTTCGAGGGGGATACTGGAGTGGAGCTGCTGCTCTCCGAAGGTTGGGAACTCCCTGCTGTTGCTGCTTCTTTGTGGGCCGGTAGCTGGCTGCCCACCTCCTCTGCACTCTTGGCTTTGGCTAGGCAGGAAGCTGCTGGCTTGGGGACTGTCAGGACAAAAATGCTGTAGAGGAGGCAGAAAGCATAGCAAGCAATGCTGCAGCCCACCAGCACAGTGCCCTCTCGATAGTGGTCACTGAAGCCAACAAATAGGTAGCCAGATGCCATGCTTCCCAGAAAGCCAGCGAGGCCATACACCAACTCAATAATGATAAGCCGCAGAGACCTCCTGTTCTCGGAAGAGCGCAGGGATCCCAGAGCCATGACGCCTGCCCAGAGCGTGGTGAAACCGCCTGTCAGCCCATTGAAGGCAGCAGCCCCATACATCACCTCAATTGGCCAGCCCAGCAGGATCAGGAGGAGCAAGAGAGTTTTGGAGCCCAAGTAGCCAAGAAGAGGGAAGCAGATGGGGATCTTCCGATGCATCCTGTCCCCCAGCTTGGACAAGCCGTAGGCTGACACCAGCGGGCTCAGGCCCAGGACTAGGTTGTAGATGATATAAAAATTAGAGACAGCCTTCTGCTGAGCATCTTCCAGTGCATGGGAGGGAGCAGTGGTGTTGGTCTGGTTGTAGTAGTTCTTCACCACCAGCAGCAGCGCCGTGTCGTAGAAGGCGCTGGCCACTTGAGAACCTGCAACCACTGGCTCAATCCACGTCCTCATTGCTGTCACCCCTACCATGCTGCCGGTGACCGCCTCTTCTCGGGGAGAGCTGTTTTCAGGGAGATGTGCGGGATGAAACAGCTCCTCAGAAAGTCTGCTCTGGAGGCATGCTTGGAGAAGAGCAGTGGAGGAAAAAACAAAAGGTCATCCAGGCTGCACAGAGTCAGAGAGTTGTGCAAGAGATGATCTGGCTGGGAGGATACTTGCACCTCGCCTTGCTACGTATACACACGCACGCACATCCCTGCACTGCTCTGATCTCTGGCTCACGCACAAGAGGCTTTTGTACAGCCGGAGAACGCCCTGCACTCGCCGACTGCCCCTGCTCCTCTTCCTGGTGTAGTTTCAGCAGAGGTCAGATGACCAGGGGAATTTTGCTCTCCCGCTTTAGGAAGTGAAAATGCCCTAATCAAGTAATTGCTGCAATTTGGGGTGGTGGTTTATTTTTTGTTTGGTTTGTTATTTGGTTGGGTTTTTTTTTCCCTTTTGGCATCCTTCACGTGTCAGAGGACTCTGAGGGTGGCTGTGGGGGCGGGGGATGGGTGTGTGCTTTTTTTGTCAGGTAATTTGCGAATTCCTCTTACCCCCAGGTCTTTTCCCTTTCTTCTACACAAATATGTTGTTGGCTCTTTTGCTCTTAGCTGCTCCCATCTGCCCTGTTGCTGCATCGTGCCCCTTATGTCATTGTTTTTTCAGTCAGGAAATTACAGCACAAAGTAATTAAAAGGGGAAAAAGCCTATTTTTGGTAACCTGCCTCCCACAGCTGCCACGCTGCCTGCTGTGTCCTTTGGCTTTACAACGTGGGAATTTCCATGCGGAGGAGAAAAGTCCGAATTTATCCAAAGGCATTGGTGACCGCTGTGTCCCACTAACCAGCCAGCTGAGCTGGAGGCTGGGGTGGGTGAGATCCCACCTTCAGGGAACTGTTTTCCAGTCCCAGCTCCTCAGGTCAGCGGCCGTGCCTGTCTGCAGACGCTGATGCCCCACGCAGCTTTGCAGCTTGAAGTCAGCCTCCGATTTTGCTGCTGCCCAAGGGGGTCAAGTGAAGCGAGCCGCTGCAAAGAGCTTGGGGTCCCTGCGGGGACGATGGTGTGGCTGGCCAGAGGCATGAGAAGCTCTCGGAGCAGGGTATGGCGCAAGCAGGCTGCCAGCTCCAAGGAAGATGCTTGCGGTCCTCGCTGCAGGAAGGACTTGGAGGATATTTGGCAGCCTCAAAAATGCTAACTTAAATGATAATGATCTCATTCTGCACTGGTTTAATGAATCATAACAGGCAGAATAACATTCTGTTCTAGGAAGATTTATGATGATTACTTTAAAAAATAAATTAATCATTAATTCGCAGGAACAATGTTAAAACCTCCATCTGTTGCACTCTCTATTGATTCAGGTGACATTTACTCAATGTCTGTGTACTCATGGCTCAAGAGTTTCATTTTTTCACTCTTAGTTTGGTTGTGCAATAATTTTTGGTTTATATTTCAATTCAAGGAAAAAAGTCTCCAGAACTAATGGAAAGGAGTGGGGAATTGTCTGCTGGAATGATTTGCTGCTAGACAATTTCAGTTTCAACAGAGAATTTGGGTTTTTGTCGGGCCAAAAGACTCGTAGCCAGCTGTAAAATATAATGTGGGTTGTTCCAACAGTTGGCTCTTCCCCCCCCAGATTTTCTGCAAAAGGTGTCTAGTTTCTTTAGTTTTTATTCAGAAGTGGGACAAATCTTTTTCTCCAAACCCTGCAACATTTCCAGAGGATGGAAATTCCAGACAGCCTTACTAAAAACCCCGAAGCATCAGCCTGTGACCAGTTTAAGCAGCAAATGCAACCAGAGGAATTGCCACGTTTCACTTCGCCTGGGGAGCCCTGTCTCTCCCACCAGACATTTGAGGGAAAGATAAATGACTTTGTCCCATTCAAGCTTCAATTTGGAACATGAGTTATCTTGGAGTGCGGAGGTATGTTACAGGCACTGTGCTTGAGAGACTGCAGATCTGCTCAACTCTTAAGTAAGGGATATTTTTCTTCTGCACTTTGTTGCATATACAGCCTGCTTGTCTTATCCATCTGACACTCTTGCCATTTAGGTGATACTGTGTTACGCTTAATGCTATTCAGGCCTACATAGCTAATGAACTGCGCTAAATGCCATCAGTGATCTCCTGAATTACATATATATTTCCAGGATATTCTGAGTGTTCATTCACATTAAATGCACTTTTTAGAACTAGTTCACGTGAAAGGATGTGATTTCATGTCAGTAATTGCAAAACAGTGAGTGCTAAAGTAAGAGTTTAACTCAGGCTCTAGAATATTTCCCACTGCAAAATACTTTTCATGAATACCATATTCACTTGATGCCACAAAGACTTCAAAATTACTATTCTCTAGCATCAGCTTTTCCGTGGGGCCCAGTTCTCATATTACTAATATTTATAGGGACATTTCCTTGCACTTTAAAATACGTTTGTGCGGCATAAACGCCATGGAGTCTTAAGAGACTGGCCCTTGGCATTTAAGCAAAACGCACCTACAGAATCACTGAGACTAGTCTAAAAGCAAAAATACACTGGTGTAGCCTGCTGGAAAAGGAATGCATTGTTTTAAGGCATCCCTCTCTAGAGTCGTCTTGTCTGGAGGCCCACTAGAGGCCAGGTTGGCACCATGTTGCAGCAGCTCTTGGACATTTCTCAGTCTGGCCAAATAAAGGTGTTTAATATCTCCCTGCGTCAACGTTATACGTTCCTATGCAGAACCACTTTTTCTGTCTTTAAACCATTTATGACAGTTACATCACTACTTCTTTCTGAACAGGGTTGTTGTAGGGATGTCAGTATGCTGGGGCAGAGGGGCTTGGCAGGTACCAGCGTTTTGGAGCTTGGTCTTCAGCACTCCTCGTCTGAAGAGGTCCTTTTGACATCCAGGACTGCAATTCAACGTGGGCACATAAGCCCTTTTCATCTCCCTCACCTAAGCCTGCTGATAGGATCTGTGATGTACAGTCTCTGGCTGGCAGGACATTTAGCCTCTGAGGTGGTAAACCAGCTCTGTAACTCCTCCTCCTCCTTGATACATGCAGATCGTCCTGATGCACGCTGTGGCTTCATAGTGGTGGCAAGGCGGGGAAACACGATGGGACTGGTAAGTGCCTGGGTCTGAGCCTGGATGGAGCTGCCGTCACATTGCAGCACCAGAGAGAGAGAGAGCTGGTTGAAAACACCGAGGAGATGCATCTATTTCGGTGACGTCCTGTTTTCCTTCAGAAAATACGTCTTTGTCATAAATGACCACAGACTGTAATGCCAAGCTGTGCTCTTTCTCTCTGTGGTTTGGGAGGTTGGCTTCCTCACTGGCTGGCGTTTAATTATATACTGCCCCTGTCCTCACAAGGTGCGTGGGGTTCTGCCCACAGAGCTGGGGTAGATGAAGGGGGAGTGGAGGCTGCATGGAAAGCCGGGTGCATGGAGCAGGGGCAGTGGCTCCTGGCAGCTGCTGCATCACCACAGTGATTTGGCATCCTGGTCCAGGGCAGCTGTCTTGTGGGATCCAGAGCCACCTATAGTAGACGCTAATGCATGGATGTAAAATGTCACCCCATCAGCCTTGTTTCAGTGGCTCTGGAAAACAAAGCGCAGGCTGTTTGGAAACTCATGATGCTGGTGCTAGTGTCTGTAACAGCTGGTAAGTCCACCATAAAATGCAGGACCATGCTCTTATGGGTGCAGCTTGAGTTGTCTCAGACACCGAGACCACTAGGCCAGCAGTCTGGCATTCAGGAGGCGCAGCACCACCAGACATGTTGAGATCACCTATGAGGATGTCTGGTGTCTGCTGCTTATGGAAGGAAGAAGCTGCCCGGGCCACAGGCAGACCAAGCACATGGCACCTCATTCCCCCATGCCTTGAGGCCTCATCCATTGCCCCACATGAGCAAAGCCCAGGCGATGCAGGCTGCAAAAAAACTGGAGAATGGGTTTGCCCCACGGACAGATGTCATGGGATGCACTGACATGAAGCACGCTAGGGAAAGGTGACCCCATGCCAGGGAAGGGGAGGTCCACCATCTTTCCCTTGGAAGAAGCTGATGTTCCCCACTGCTTTGAGAGCAACACGGGAGAGCAGTGAGGAGCTGAAAACAGCAGCACTAATTTGCTTTGGGGCAGATGCTGGCTGACCAAGCAGCTCCAGAAATCTGCGTTGTCGTGCTTTCACCCCGAGATGTCATGGTTTTTTCCATTTTTTCTCATTTCAGAATTTCCTGCTTATCTGGTTGGAGTCTCTTGTGGTCTTCTCCCTCTGCTGGAAAGAGAAAACACAGCATCCTCGACACACACTTTTTGCTGAGTTGGCTTCTTTTTTCTTTAGCTTGAGGAATTTAGGCAATCAATAGCGCTGACAGATAACCGTATGCCTTAACATTAATCCTCTCCATGGAAGCAAGTAAAAAAGCTTCTTGAGGTACCCGGTGCCTGCCTGATTAGCTGGACTACAGAACAAATCCTGCTGTAGTTCTTAGATAAGCCCCAGATAATCCTGGTGCTAAATGACTTTTTTTGTGTGCACATCCTCCATTTCATTAATATTCATGTCTTTTTTAAATTGTTGTCAGCATACATGGGTTTGGCACAGAAGCATCGCAAAGTTCAAGAGTGTGCAGGCAGCAATAGACTTGAGAAATGGGATGAAACAAACCATCCTAGAACTACAGCTTAAGCAATCCAATGTTGAATAAGGCAAAAGCGGACAGTCTGGAAAAATGAAATAACCATAGCAAAAACATGACTATTAAAAAATTTCACTACTGAATGAACTACAGTGAATAATCTGTAAAAACTCGCTTCAAAACCAAAAACTGCCCTCCCCTTCCCAAGTGCTCTCCAAAGCTATTTAGAAAAAAGTTTGGTTATCTACTTCACATTTTCATTTTTTATGTAGGTCTAGAAACTTTTATGGCAATAGTGAATGGGTACCAAAAAGCCTAAAAACACATCTAAGTAATAATAACTTTGAGAAAAGGAATTAAGGGTGAGTAAAAGCTCTGTAGAAGAAGGAGTGTGTAAGTAAATTTGACTTGGGATTTATGAGATTGGAGAGGAACTGTGTGTTAAGTGTGGACGTGAATTAGAGGGAAGACTATATACAGAGCCTACTGGAATGGCTAATGTGGCAGAAAAAGGAGGAAAAAGAAATAGTAAGCCACCCATCCTTGTGGAATGGGGTGGGGGGGGGAGGGGAGAAGAAAAGAAGAACAAGAGAAAGAGGAGTACTAATTTTTCTGGGTTGGTAGGACCTTTGCTAGATAACTCAGCCCTAGCCAGGTACAATTTCAGGGAAGGAGTATCTCTGCATAAGCCTGCAGCTCCATGGAGGTAAGAACAGCACCTGGCAGAGGACATCAGGACAGTGGAGGGAAAAGGGACGAATCCACCCCATTTTCCAGGGTGAGAGGTGGAAACAATCAAAAGCATCATAAGTGCTTAAAGATACAGGCTCTGCCTCTTGCTTTGTGTAAGGCATAGGGCTTTTTGAGGAGAGGAGGGAAGGTAAAATATTTCTTTAAATCTTAGTCCCTCTGATGACACCCTTGCCTGGTAATCCAACTGTTTTCACCTGACAGATCTCAGGTTAGCCCTTTGCATGACTAAATTTGCATTTTGAAGGCAAGTAAAGCAAGAGCTGAAGCCATCACCTGCAGTAAGCCCTCAGTGATATCCACCCTGGATATTCAGAGCAGGCAGATGGTAACTCACTCCTTACAGCCTCTCTCTGTTTACTCTGCCAGGCTATGTCCTGAGCATAGAAATTGGCAAGAAAGATTAACTATGGTTTTAGTAACTTGGGTGTTTAAATTTTCCAAGCTATTTTATGCACAACATCCTGTCAAACACATTCATGTCGTTTGTTTAAAAAACCTCAAGAAACTGCATACACAACCCAAAAGTTGCACGCTCTGGTGACATTTGTGAGCCTCGCCACCCACTTTTTCCACGTGGCAGCTCTTACAGTGGGGAGTATTTACTGAACCTCTGCAGCTCAGAAATAAAAAGCACAAGAAACTTGATAACAAGCTCTCAAACCCTTTCCTTGATTACACAGCACTCTCTGCTCAGGGCCAGGCAGGTCCTCCATGGACCACTTGCAAGCCCCTCAGCGCAGCTGGTGGTGGCTGCTGAACCCAGCCCAAGGCGGTTTCGGGGCACCAGGTTGCACAGTGGTGTGTGTCAATGTTTATCTCACTGCAAGCACTCCCCAGCGCTGGCTGAGGAATTCCAGGCAACCTGGCATTACTAGGCACTGCGGAGGAGGGATAATCCTGTTTTTTAACACGTGTGGCATCCACGCCTGGCTAATTAGCCAGCTTGCAGCCTGAGGGTGGGGGCACTTGTTTGGGGCTGGTAGGGTGGAGAAGTCCCTGGGACAGCAGGGAAAGGCACCAGCATCCTTCATGAAGGTGGCCAGAAAGCTACAGGAGACCACGTCCATACCTGCTTTGCTGCAGGGCACTAGTGGAAAATCGCACCGATGAGGCAGTCTTCTTGAGATGAGAAAGCAGAGGTGCACCTGGGTGGGCAAGCCCTCCCTGGAAAGCAGCAAGGGCTGCTGAGGCTCTGCAACCCCATGTAGAGGTGTCACCTCCACTCGACGCCTGGGGAAGGTGCGCCTGGGGTTCCCCGGGCCTGCAACTCTGCATCAGACAAGGTGCTCCAGGAGAAAGCTCCAGTTGCTGGAGAGAGCTCACGTACATAGGGCAATGCAGGTCTCTGCATGCTACTTGGGAGAATTCCAGCTAGCACCCTCCCAGGCAGCTAGTGAATGAACAGCCTTGGCAAATTTTTTGTATCCTTAGGACTCCAGTATGTGTACAAAAAGAAAATAGGGCTAAAATATCGCACCTCTTGTCCTTTCTCTGAAGGGTCCCATTGTATCTGCAGGAAATTTTGGAGTTGAAGAGGGGTATTGGGTAAAAGGTACCAGGGAAACAAGAAAGGCTGGGCAGCTTTCCAGCATTATTGTTGCTGCTAACTTTTCCAGGCTGCAGTTTTTCAGTGTCTATCAAGCATGAATAAATGTATACACAATTGTAACTTTTAAGCTGTGTGGCAAGACAGCTGCTGCAACTGGCGTTTCCTATTCCCTTGCCCCTTCATTTCAGCGCTCTGGGGTATTCAAAGCTTTGCTGAACAAGACTTTGCTTTTATGCCCCGCTGTGTAATTGCTGAATTGCCCATACTGGTTGAGAGCAGCACTGCTTCTTCCCACAACACCCTCTGCATTTACTGGTGAATTCCTCTGAGTAGTTTCATACCTCCTGCTAACTGCACGTGGGCAGTGGGGAGACATCTCCCAGCTGCTCTACCCATTTCAGCACGGCTTTGCACAGTGCACCTCGGTCACCAGCTGAGGGCCAGTGATGCCCTTAAAAGGAGGACGGCCAGCTGCAGTCACCTCCTGAAGGACTGCTAATGACTGATGAGCTTCCCAGTTGTTGCAGGACCCGAGACAGTCTTGTTTGCTGAAAATCAAGAGGACATGGCTGAGGGCCACATCAAGTGCATGTGCTTCCCTCCAGAAAACCTTGATTTTCTTGTTCTGCTGTAGATGAGGTTGCTTTGCTGCTGCAGGGCTTGGACCATGCACAGGTGACGTGGCCTTGTGCCTCTCATTGCCACATGTGATGCACTTCCACACCACCACTTTCCATGGGTCAGTAGCTATTCCAGTTCAACACCTTCAGGGGTTTTGTGTTGGATGTCACCTCCATGATGCCAGTGGGAGCTGTTACCAGCTAACAAGTCATGTCTGGGCATGAGCTTTCAGGCACCCTCTGCAAGGACACACAGCCAGGGAAGCCTAGGGGAAAGCGGGCAGATGCCTACAGAGTAAACTGAGAGAGTGAACTCACCGACATTTAAAACCACATTGATTTAATACTTCTATACAGGAAGAAACAAGGGATTAAGCAAGATTTGAAAAATAAAGCCCTTTGGGGCACTGAAATGCTGTTTTGATCCTTTAGTGCTGGGGCATCTGGGTAATAAATTCCTTGGAAACATCCTGCAAAGCTTTGACAGACTATATTGACTTATCTTTTAATTTATAAACTCAAAGGTCTGTATGTCAATAAATTACGAGGCTCCTGAGCAATGATATCATTCAGTCAGCTATTTCCTGACTCTGTTCTGCTGAAGACTGACTCAGCAAACAGTGGCCAAGAAGGCCAGCTGAGCTGAATCTTGACCTGCACCACCATAGTCTGGACCTGGCAGCATGTGAGACCCATGCTGTGACTGGCAGTTTTTTGTCTGGTTTCCAGAGAGCTTGGGTAAATATGCTTTTTGCTATACAGCTTCCATTCCTGCTCAAACATTGTCTGAGCATGCTTTCAGCTGGCTTCAGAAATGGCTCCCTGCATGAAAAATTTCCATCAGCAAGATTTTCCCCTATTTATCTTTCTGGTTTCCACTGTTTATATCGCTCCCCTCTGACCTGCGTTACTTATACCCCTCTCCCTCCGTTCCTGCCAGAAATTCTGACTTTATACATGAAGTCCCACAACTTGCAATGAACTTTCTCTGTAAAAACAACCCTCTCCACCTCATACACGCTCAGTCTGCCTTCTCTGCAGCACTCCATGGCTGCAGCTTGGATCAGTTGTTTTCCTCAAAAACAGCGTTAAAGAAATGCTGTAATCATGCGCCTTTTGACACAAGTAATGTAACCAAGAGAAGGTTTTTGTTTCACCTGGCTGTCCCCCAACACACTTTCAAGTCAACCCCACTAACATACCCGCATCTTTTTATCGTGCATTGGCACAAGCTTAATCCATGGGCTTCCAGCTGAGTTCAGTGCTGCTTAGCCCTCAAAGAACAAGGTCCTTAGAGGTATTTAGGTATCTAAATGCTTTGGTACATTTGGATCTCGTCCACATAAGGTTTATCTCATGGGTCTTGGTTTACCCATCTTCCATGGTGTGCTTTGGCAAAGAAGTGTGAATCCATTTAAATATCTGAGGAGGCGAAACCAGCCTTGGAAGGAGCCTGACTGGAGGCTGATGGGGCCTTGCAGTGGTGGTCAGTCAGGGACCTGTGGTTGGAGACTTGGTCTGATTGAGGGTCTTATCCATCCCGTGAGGCTTAGCGGAAGCAGAGTGAGATACTCGTGCTCATGGGAGCCATCTAATCTTGCTGCCCAAAACCAGCCACGTTTTGGGTGTGGACAGCATCATATGGACACCAGAAGGGAACAGCGAAGGACAAGGAGATGGCAGGGAGCAGGAAAGGGTAATACTGTGAAATCTGGGTCCACCCTGCGCCGGTGCTGTACCCCAAAGCTTTACTCCCAGAAGGAAATAAGCCTTACCAGGGAGTAAGCAAGCACCCTACTTTAGCACCTTCCTTCTTTCACTCCAGTTAAGTAGGGCTGAATACTTTCTGCCTCCTCCACGCAATGCAGGGGTGACAAAGCTGCCCAGCAAGTCAATTCCCATTGTGTATCAGGAAACTCCACCTCTCTCCATGGAAATGACGCTTTACAGAGACTCGAGCTCTTCCCTCCTTTCTAATGACTGGTTGGTAGTTTGCAACACTTTTGAAGCCTTGCAGGAGTGCTGTGAAGTGCTGCTTCACCAGGTTTATGTCATTATCCATGTGTTTTTGCTAGCATTTTCCTGGCTTCTTGTCTTCCACTGCATCACTTGATGCTCATTTTAACATAAGGCTGAAAGAGTTCAGCTTTCCTAGATGCTACAAGAAGTGCTTGTTGGAGCCATTTCTACATAAGCATCCCACCTCACTCTGAGCCACAGCCTCTTGCCGTCAGTGACACCCCAAAGGGGAGTGCATCGCTCTGGTCTGTCAGCTGCAGCCCAACGTGAAACCCTCCTGTCTTGGTGGAACTGTTTGCACCCTCTTACTCTTCCCCCCTGCCCCGCGTACACCTTCCCAGCCAGCAATGGTCCCCACAGCAAGAGGTCAGTGCAGCACGGCCCCTTGCAAAGTGTTTTGTATGCTCAGCCACAGCCCTGCACCAAGCTGCCAGCTGAGGCAATACAGAGTTTGCAATTGTTCCCCAAAAGGGCTGGCTAGGAGGTCTGGTGCACCCCAGAAACTCATACAGGAGGAGGCATGCCCAGGGCACTGGGTGTGCATGCTAAGCACAGCAGCATTTTCTGAGGTCCCCATCCCAACTATTTCCCCCTGGGAAGCTCGTGAGATGTGCCACGGTTGTCTTCCTGACCCTAGGAGGGCTTGCTGCATTAGCAACACGGGTACCTTACTAGTGGGCTTGGCACTGATGGGGCCCCAAGACTGATGGCAAAGCATCAGTCAGCACATCCATCTCAGATATTGGCTGCTCCCAGAATTGGGCTTCCAGGGGACATCCTTTGAAATGAAGGTCTCCCCATGGTCAGTGCAATCTGCCCTCCAGATGCCACTGCTGCTGCACAAACCCCTGCCATGCAATCCTCCCCATGCAGTTTGCGGTGATGGACAATATGATAAAGTAGCTTTGCAAACTTTTTTTTTCTTTCATCTATTTCTCTTGCTACTACTGCCACACTCTGGATTGGAACAAGGCCTGAAACACTTCCAGCTCCTGGTGGCACACCGCCCTGAATTCACTGCAGAGATGACACATTCCTGGGACTGAACAAGAGCTCTCACATGGACGCCACATTTTGTGCTTACTGTAAAAGCTTTCTTCCTGGAGTTCCCCATTGATAAAGCAGTGGGTCAGGTTGCCAATTAATCATGCCTCAGCCAGAGCTAGCAGCAGACCCAGAGATCTGGATGACATTTGGGTTTTTTTTGCTGTTGTTGGATTTTTTGTTTGTTTTTTTGTTTGTTAGTTTTTAAATGTTTTTTTTCCCCCTGTGTTATTGCTGATGTGACAGGATAGCCCCTGCCCATGTGAAACGCTGGGTTACTGTTCAGTCTTTAATCTGGTGAGGAGTGCAGGGCTGGACCCACACACTGCTAATAGTTTCCTGGACTGCCTGTCCTAGTCAATTCAATAACTAGAACATACCTGAAAGTAATCTTTAGTGCTCATGTCCATGCTAATATTCGTAGCTCTGATCCTGCCTAGCCCTGTCCCTCCTCTGCTACAGCTTGTGGTGCTCTGGCTTGGCTTTCTTACACTACAGACCCCATTTATAGATTTATTTTTTTTTAAACTCCCGTTCCCACTCACAACTGAAAACACTGTACTGAATGCTCTCCCTTCTTTTAAAGCAGTTTAATCAAACTTGCCTCTGCAGAGATCTTTTGCTTCTCCATTTGCTTTGCCATTGTGCTGAGGCCTCTTAAAGCCACCTAGAACTATTAGAGGCGCGATATCCTTACCGTATATGGGACTATGCCGGAAATGATGGATAAAATGGCTCTTTTATAGTCCTTAACTACTTTGTAAAAACACTCTAAAGCTTGGTGCATGCCATTTTGGCTACGCAATAGGGTGACAGGCATTTTAGGTGTCCTAAGTGTGTGTTGTTAAATACCAGCCACTGGTAACAGCAGAACGCATTGCAAAAATTCCTGAGCTGCTGCCACCCACTGGTGTCACTGCATTCGTTTTGCGATGTCTAAATGCTCCCTTGCAAATGTTCAATTTCTGCTTTTAATTCTCATAAAACCCAAAGGATAGATCTAGAAGGAGTTTCCTTTCCCACTGTGTGCCAGTAAATCCAATACGCTATCCCTCCCAGCACACAGCACGGAAAGGCAGAGAAGACAAAAAGCCTCTTCTGTGTTGAAAAGACAATAACCTCTTTTTCTTCATACACATAGAGACCAGAACTGGTGGATAAATTATCAGGCTTGTTTTCTAACCCGTTTTCTGACTTCCAGCACTATTTACGAGCTGGAAAGGAAATCCATATCTGACTTTTCTCTCTCGGCATTTCTGATATTGTGTGCACGGTGGAGAGGAAGGCTCGTGTTAGGCAGAGCACAGACTGAATTGCTGCCCTTGGCCTGAGCCAACTCCCACCGAAATCACCGGTGTCCTCCTCCTCCCGTGAGCTGTGGAGCAGGGTTATAATTAAATGCCTGACTATTCCTGGCACAGGGAGGGGCAGAGGCTGGCGTGAACCTGACCAGTCCCCAACAAGTCCCCATGGCCAATCTGCTGCTGCCATGCACCCGGTGCCACGGCACCTTCCAGCTCTTGGTGGCAAATGTGATGGCATCTTCCTAGCTGGGGTGAGGGATGGGGTCTGTCCTGGTCTAGCTGGCCATGAAAGGGGTGGGAGGGGCTGTGGCAAGGGGCAAGTGGCTGGCTGCTGCGTCTGGGCTTGTGAGAAATGGACGACTGGATGAAATTATGTGCTTTGCTGTGCAGGATGGCAGGGGCCCTGCCGGTGTGAGGGAGTCAAGGTAAGAAAGCTCGTGCAATTCATCACGAAGCAGATCGGGCCTCAGCAACCCTCCAGAAGCATGTTAATGGGAAAGAAATACTAAGGGACGCTCTTGTATCTGCAGCTGACAGCACCGAGTGGAGAAAAAGAGATCTCTCCTGCCCCTAGACAAAAAGACAGAAGCAGAGTCAAGGGCGGAGACACTGACCACCTTGGGAGGTGGGAGACAAGCCACTGCCCTCCAGCTGCGTGCCGCTTGCGGGGCACCTTTGTGCACGAACATGCAGAATCAGGCCGCTTTATAGAAACACAACACAGGTTTCTGTTTTAATGAGAAAATAATTATATACTTGCATTGTAGGCCTCACAGTCACTATAAAACAGAAGCAGGATAACATTTAAGTGGTTAACATACAGAAAGCCAGGTATTGTTGAAACTGGTTGATAAGTCATGACAAGGATGCCGCCTTTTGGTTGCCAAACACGTCAATGCTACTGTATTTTCCTTCAGATAATGTCATTATGGAGCAAGATGAAGCCCAAACTGGCAGCTTTTAAAACAAATTGTTCAGAAAACCTGCACTGTAACCCCAAAGTGATTATAATCACAAATGCTAATGCTTAACTATTTCTCAATACACAGTTTCATTAAAACCAGTCTTTGCCACGGGAAAGGATCTGAGCATTTCTTTTGTGGAGACAAAGTTAACTCTGCAATAGTGCTCTTTTGTTGCATTTGATATAGTTATATATAGATAGATATGTATTACTGGCGTATACTTATAAACACCTAAGCTTGGTAGCATGCAAATGAAATAACAGAGGCAAGTAAACTGCATCACACTCGTGTTACCACAGCACTGAATGTGTGCTGCTGACTACGAGCGTCCATAATTTCTGGAAGAGAAAAACTCTGCTGGGTGGAAAGTTTGGCTGTCCTGCACTGATACATGCAAATACTTTTGTCTCAGGGGCTGAAAGCAAATGCTTCTAGTGCAGAAGACTCCTGCCTGGCCTCTCCCCACCACCACATCCCCTTTCTAGGGGAACAATTTAATTTTCACTTCAAAGACTGAGGGCCAATTGTGGCGGTAGGGGAGGATGTGGCAAAGCACGAAGAGATGTCTTGTGATGGGTGATCAATGCCACTGGCTTCCAGTGAGAGAGCAGGAGGGAAAAACAGCCCCCAGTTAAAGAAAATAAAAGATGCAGGTTCGTGGGAAGGCAGCCCAGGGTTGCCCCAGTTTCAAGGAGCAAATATTGGAGGAAACTCCGGAGAGCATTGTTTGGTGCAAGACCACCTCACTGTAACTCCAGGGGCTGTCTCCTCTGCTCAGGAAACCCCTTTTTCCCAGTCTTACTTATGCTTTCCCCAAGGGTGGAGGCAGCCAGGACTCCTCTTGGTACAGATGTGCAGAGCTCACGGATGCAGCTACATGATGTACGGTGTCACTAGAGTGCTGCACTGGTGACGTTGCCTTTCCTACAGTCTTATGGCAACGACCCGTCTGCAGACACGAATCACAGATCACTGTCGATTGCCATGTCTGAACAACGGGTCCACTTCATTAGGTATGTAATTCCTTCATAGGCATGGTGCCTCTCCATGCACCTGGGTTTGGAGAGCATTCTTGAGATAAGCTTGCTGCCCTTATCACAGTGAACACTCAGTTCAGCAGGGTTTTCTTCCATTCAATAGCACTTAGGGAGACAACTGACAGAACTGAGTTAACGAGTATATATAATTGTATTTGCTACAATTCCCTGAAAATAAGCCTCAAAATGATAGCGTCCATGGACAGAAATCACATGCTGGAGGAACTGAAGGCAGGAGGGGAGGGAATCATTTGGTTGCAAGCTCTGTGTGTTTAAGAAAAGCACCAGAAGTATGTTCACAGTATTGGTACTCATTTTAAATGAGCGCACTGTTTCAAGATGAAACAGTGCAGCAGGTCATGAAACCACGGAAAGGCTTAAGGGAGGACCAGTATCCTGGCTGATGATTTTTTAAAAAGATGTCAAAATAATAACTGTTTCTTTAGAAAAAAGACAGAATATTTTATATAGAAAAAAGCTCAGTCTTTTTTTTCTGTCATCTCCCAAACTTGTTGGTTTCTAATCCAGAAATTATGGTTCCCAGTTGTAAAATACTCCTATTGTATTGCTTGCGTGAAAAGAAAGAGTAAACCCGCAGCCTCTATACTACATACAAATACAAAGCACAAGAATAAATACCACATTTCTTTTCCTAATTGTCAGCTTACAAAACTGGTCAATACTTTGCAATTGTGACTCATGCAAATACCATGTTGGGTCAAATTTTAATATCACAAATACTGCATTAACTCAGTGCCTTGTTTTTATATCCCCTTTGAGAAAAAAACAAAAGAAATGAGCACTCACCCCTATAGCTGGTAAACAGCTTTACAGAAAATAATCAGTACACGCACTGCCATACACTTTCTGGTATGCCAGCCTCATGCACACGCCTGCACTCACACGTGCACACACGCACGCACACACATGCCCACACGCACACACAGATCCACGCTAATCCTTCACTGCTGATCCCAAGCCTAAGCAATAACTAAAGGCTCTATGGTTTGCTTGTAGCACTGAAAACACTGGCTGAATGGTAAAAGTAATGTTTTCTTCCCTTGTCTGCTTTACGTTGCTCACTCCTTCCAACACATTATGCCCTTTAGCTTTTTTGTTGCCTGGAAACGTGAAGCCTTCCACAAAGCACTCTACTTCAAAGGCTTTTCATGTTGTATAAATATAGTTGAAGACATAACTATCTTTCTTCTTTATTTCATACCTCTTTCTAGGCCAGAGTCTGGCTTAGTTCAATTATTGCGTCATTTAAAAATTAAATGTCCTTTATTTGTATCCCTTTCCCACTACCTTTCTACTTCAAATTATCCATCTTGGTAGATTTTACACGTATGCCATTCTTTTCCCTCCCCACCATCAAAAAATAGTTGTCATCCGCTAAATACAGATTTTCTATTTAGAAACTTTGTTACGTAAATACGCTCTGAGAACCTGGAGCTCAGGTGATATTGCAAGCATATAGGATCCTAAAGCTAAGGTAATCCATTTGGCTTAGCTCTCATCCCCATCTATTCCACTCCTAAATTGTGATGGCTTGTGTTTGCAACACAAGGACTGTTTTACTGAGTCTACTGGATTGTACATTTGCAATTACTGCCTCCCTGTTTTGTTGTTTCCTTTTAAACAGATAGATTACTAGAAGGGGGAGCAGAACCCACTCCCCTAAAAAACCCACCCCAATCCCAAACCCAACCCTTCAGTGCCCTCAAAGAAACAGCAACAGAGGGCAGCATCGTGTTTTGTGGCTGGATAGAGTACGCCGAAGTAACGCTGACGGTCTCGGTGCAGCGGCTCTGGGAGGCAAAGAAATTGCAGGAGTGTCCGATGGGAGCTGCTGGGGGGCCGGTGATCCTGGGGGCAAGGCAGGGCTGTCAATTCAGTTAGTGGGAAGCACGAGCATGAGCCCTGGCCGCAGGCTCCTCCATGCCAACCTCCCACCATGTGCCTGCAGCCTTTCCCGTCTGTGGGGACTACCACCCCTTGTCCCCTCTCCCGATGGCTCCCACCCCCTGCACCCTCCCCATTGCATTATTTCAGAGGGGGGATGGAGAAAAGGAGAAGGGGGTATTTTCTAGGTGGGGATTTCCTGTTGTTTTAGGATTGCCAGGAGTTGGATCATTGATATGTCTATGTGCATCATTGAGTTTGTTGTGTATTTAATAAATATTGGACTAAAATGCTGCTGCTTTCGTGGTGGGTTTTGTGTTTGCTTTTTTTTTCTTCCTTTCTCTCTTTTTGGTTTCAACATGCCTGGTCACTGTCTTCATGCTGTAGCGTGGTTATTCGTCCTCCTCCCGGTTGGCATAAATGCCAGCTTCCCAACGTAGCGCCAGAGCACTCTTTCTGCGGTTCACCCTGGTCGCCTCGAGGACCTGGTCAGGAGAGAAAGGGAAAACACAGCATATCACTCAGCTGCCCATGGCCCCTGGGCTGGGGTGCCCGGCACCGTGTGCCCAGGCAGGCAGGGACCAGCCAGGCCAGTCCTTCCCGCAGGGCTCCCAGTGCCACAACTCGTGCAAACTGGGAGGACTCATGCGATGGAAGCACTTGCTGATGTGAAGGTGGTGGGGGATAGCACACAAAGAGCAAAGCCACACCACAGGAGGACAGAAGTGGTAGGAGCTGTCTGGCAGCATCCAGCTCACTTCAGGGGAGCCCCAGCTGCCCCTTACCAGCCCAGCTGCACATCGCTCCATCCCTGCCTGTGGAAGGCAGAGGACAGGGTCTTGGTCCTCTCCCCAGAGCCACCTGCACACCTTCAGTACCAGCAGCCAGAAACCACCTGGTACCTTCATTCAGAGGCTGCTTTGGAGCTGCAGGTGCCGCCTGGAAAGTGGTCTGCTGCTTATTTCAGCACATCACCCCCGCAGGCAGAACTAGACAGCCCCCTCCGCATCTTCTTCTTGTGGTCTTTGGCTTGCAGCTAGGCCAACGGGAAAGCCTATGCACTGTGGTCAAAGTGATCTTGGAGTGAAAAAATCACTCCATGCATATGGGAAAGGAGACTTATACAAGGAGGACCTGCACAGCCTGTGGAATCTGGTACAAGATGGGCCATGATACGTTTATGTACTTTTCATACACACACACACACACATTCAGAAACATATATGCACACATATAAAAACATACACACTGTATGTATTATACATATGCACACACAGAAACCATTAACTGAGAAAGTAAGAAACAGTTTTAATATGTGTTTTAACAAGGTTAAAAAAAAATCAGACTAAACCAGAAGGTGTTATTGTGACGTGCATCTGATGTACTCCTCGAGAAAATAAGTGGTGTTCCTCAGGGGTGGGTACGGGAACCAGTACTATTTATCTTTGTCGGTGACATGGATTTTGGCATTGAGTGCACCCTCAGCAAGTTTGCTGACAACACCAAGCCATGTGGTGTGGTCATCATGCTGGAGGGAAAGGATGCCATCCAGAGGGACCTAGACAGGCTTGAGAAGTGGGCCCCTGCAAACCTCATGAAGTTTAACAAGGCCAAGTGTAAGGTCCTGCACATGGGTCAGGGCAATCCCAAGCACAAATACAGGCTGGGCAGAGTATTGATTGAGAGCAGCCCTGACGAGAAGGACTTGGGGGTGTTGGTGGATGAGAAGCTCAACATGAGTCGGCAATGTGCCCCTGCAGCCCAGAAAGCCAACCGCATCCTGGGCTGCATCAAAAGTAGCGTGGCCAGGAGGTCAAGGGAGGTGATTCTGCCGCTCTACTTTGCTCTGGTGAGACCTCACCTGGAGTACTGCATCCAGCTCTGGGGCCCCCAAGGACATGGACCTGTTGGACTGAGTCCAGACAAGGGCCACAAAGGGCTGGAGCACCTCTCTTATGAAGACAGGCTGAGAGAGTTGGGGTTGTTCAGCCTGGATAAGAGAAGACTCCAGAGAGACCTTATAGCAGCTTTCCAATACCTAAAGGGGGCCTACAGGAAAGGTGCGGAGGGACTTTTGATCAGGGAGTGTAGGGATAGGACAAGGGGGAATGGTTTTAAGCTGAAAGAGGGTAGATTTAGATTAGATATTAGAAAGAAGTTCTTTACTGTGAGGGTGGTGAGACACTGGAACAGGTTGTCCAGGGAACCTGTGGAGGCCCCATCCCTGGAAGTGTCCAAGGCCAGGTTGGGTGGGGCTTTGAGCAACCTGGTCTAGTGGGAGGTGTCCCTGGCCATGGCAGGGGGATTGGAACTACATGATCTTTAAAGTCCCTTCCAACCTAAACCATTTTATGATTCCAAATAATGCATGGCACTGCGTATTTTCCTTCCAGTAGAGTGAGACATAAAGGGGTCTGGGGCCTTCTTACAGAAGCACAAGGCAATGTTATTTTCTGACTGACACTGAGTCACAGCTCCATGATCAAACTACAAAGCTGCCAACATTCATTGCCCTCAACATGTTTTAAATTAGCTCTCCTAGAGAAATAAAATTTTGAAATGTTTAAAGTCAATTAAAAAAAATAATTGTAAAAAAACCCCCAACAAATATGTGACTGTTCACTGAACCCAATGCATGCCATCCCTGGTCCCTAATGCTTCCTGCAAGCTGCCCCGTGCAGTCCTTGACAGACAAAGAATAGCTGGCCTTTTGAGAAAGGACGATGCTATTTTATTCCTTCACATAGAAAGTCAGAGGGAAGTCTTGACAGGAAAAAATATAAGTAATTTAAAACTAAAAAAACTCTTCTTTCAGCTTGTAACAAGCTGTGGTTGGAAAAGTACACAGGTACTAGGGGCACCTGTACAGGCGATGTTGGGAAATCAGCTGAACTGTCAGCTGAAATTGCCGGCCATAACTTTCCTTACAGGAAGGAGAACACACTTGTGCATTTACACTAAGACCCAGACCTCCCCATTCAGGAGCTGAAAGTACGGTGAAGTTTGGCCAGCTTTATTATTTCTTTGCCCTCCTAGTTTCTTTTGACAATGACTATGAACAAGCTGAAGAACTAAAGGCAAAAAACAGCCAACAGCGTCGATATTGAGCTAAAGCTCCATCTGCTTCCTTGCACTGACCAGGGCTACAAAACTGGTCCAGGTCCACGGGTGGTGTTTTTTGCTGAAATTTTGCCCAAAAGCATGCCTCCTCTTTTTGCAGATGTCCTGTTTTGAAGTAAAACAGAACCAACGCTCTTTTCAGTAATTTTACCTTTCAGCTAAGCCTCTTCTAACTACTGAACTTAACAGCATATTTTTCAGACAGTGTCTGCTTCCAGAGTGATAAGGCCTGATGTTTATAGTAAATACCAAGGAATGGTATGCTGAGACACTTCTGCTTGTCCTTACTGCTATAACAACCAAGGTCAGCCAACTTTGTTATTTGCCCCGTTGGAGAGTCAGAGGCGGAAAGGCGTAGAGGGGTTCACACATGTGGGGAGGAGCGGACAGGACAGGTGACCCAAAACTGATCAACAAGGTATTCCATCCCATCTGTCTCATGCTGACTGTAAAAGCTGAGACATCAAAGGGGTCAGCCTATTTCTTCCATGGCTGGCATCCAAGGAGGACTCTGCCTGTTTGTCTGCCTGGAGTGTGTGGAAGATACCTTCCTGACACAACTGGTAAGTGAGCCTACCAAGGGAGGTGCCTGGCTAGACCTGGTGCTCGCAAATAGAGAAGATCTGGGGGGTGATGTGGTAGTCGGAGGCTGTCTTGGGCTTAGCGATCATGAAATGACAGAGTACTTGATTCTTGATGAAGTAAGGAAGGGGGTCAGCAAAACCACTACCATGGACTTCCGGAAGGCAGACTTCAACCTGTTCAGGACACTTGTTGAGAGAGTCCCTTGGGAGACAGTTCTGAAGGGCAAAGGGGTCCAGGAAGGCTGGACATTCTTCAAGAAGGAAGTCTTAGAGGCGCAGGAGCAGGCTGTCCCCATGTGTCATAAGATGAACCGCCGGCGAAGACAATTTGCCTGGCTGAACAGGGAGCTCTTGCTGGGACTCAGGGAAAAAAGGAGAGTTTACCACCTTTGGAAGAAGGGGCAGGCAACGCAAGAAGATTATAGGGATCTAGTTAGGTCATGCAGAAAAAACATCAGAAAGGCAAAAGAACAGCTAGAACTTAATCTGGCCACTGTCATAAGAGATAACAAAAAAGGTTTTTACAAATACATTGACAACAAGAAGAGTGCCAGGGAGAATCTCCACCCTTTATTGGATGCAGAGGGGAAGATTGTCAACAAGGATGAGGAGAAGGCTAAGGTAGTTAATGCCTTCTTTGCCTCAGTCTTTGATAGTAAGACCAGTCATCCTCAGGGTATTCAGCCCCCTGAGCTGGAAGACAGAGATGGAGAGCAGAATAAGCCCCCTATAATCCAAGAGTTAGTGACCTGCTACACCAACTGGACAGCCACAGGTCTATGGGGCCAGATGGGATCCACCTGAAAGTGCTGAGGGAGCTGGTGGGGGAGCTTGCCAAGCCACTCTCCATCATTTATCAGCGGTCCTGGTAAACAGGGGAGGTCCCAGACAACTGGAGGCCAATGTGACACCCATCTAGAAGAAGGGCCGGAAGGAGGATCCAGGCAACTATAGGCCTGTCAGCCTGACCTCAGTGCCAGGAAAGATCATGGAACGGTTCATCCTGAGTGCACTCATGCAGCATGTGAAGGACAACCAGGGGATCAGGCCCAGCCAGCATGGGTCCATGAAAGGCAGGTCCTGCTTGACCAACCTGATCTCCTTTTATGACCAGGTGACCTGCCTGGTGGATGAAGGAAAGGCTGTGGATGTTGTCTACTTGGACTTTAGTAAGGCCTTTGACACAGTCTCCCACAGCACTCTGCTAGAGAAGCTGGCAACCCATGGCTTAGACAGGTGTACTCTTCGCTGGATTAAAAACTGGTTGGATGGCCGAGCCCAGAGAGTTGTGATGAATGGCATTAAATCCAGCTGGCGGCAGGTCTCAAGCAGTGTTCCTCAGGGCTCAGTTTTGGGGCCAGTCTTGTTTAATATCTTTATTGATGATCTGGAGGAGGGGATTGAGTGCACCCTCAGTAAGTTTGCAGATGACACCAAATTAAGTGGCAGTGTTGATCTGCTTGAGGGTAGGAAGGCTCTGCAGAGAGATCTGGACAGACTGGGTCGATGGGCTGAAGCCAACTGCATGAGGTTTAACAAGGCCAAGTGCCGGGTCCTGCACTTGGGTCACAACAACCCCAAGCAACGCTACAGGCTTGGGGAGGAGTGGCTGGAAAGCTGCCCAGCAGAAAAGGGTCTGGGGGTCCTGGTGGACAGCCGGCTGAACATGAGCTAGTACTGTGCCCAGGTAGCCAAGAAGGCCAACGGCATCTTGGCCTGTATCAAGAAGACTGTGGCCAGCAGGAGTAGGGAAGTGATCGTGCCCCTGTACTCAGCGCTGGTGAGGCCGCAGCTTGAGTACTCTGTTCAGTTTTGGGCACCACAGTCTAGGAGGGACATTGAGGTGCTGGAGCGTGTCCAGAGAAGGGCAACAAAGCTGGTGAGGGGTCTGGAGACCACGTCTTATGAGGAGTGGCTGAAGAAACTAGGATTGTTTAGTCTGGAGAAGAGAAGGCTGAGGGGAGACCTTATTGCTCTCTACAACTACCTGAAAGGAGGTTCTAGTGAGATGGGAGCTGATCTCTTCTCCCAAGTAACTAGCGATAGGACAAGAGGAAATGGGTTCAAGTTGTGCCAGGGGAGGTTTAGGCTAGACATTAGGAAAAAATTTTTCACTGAAAGAGTTATTAAACATTGGAAGAGGCTGCCCAGGGAGGTGGTTGAGTCACCATCCCTAGAACTGTTTAAAAGTTGTGTAGATGTGGTGCTTAGAGACATGGTTTAGTGACAGACCTGGTAGAGTAGGGTCAATGGTTTGACTAGATGATCTTAAAAGTCCTTTCCAGCCTAAATGATTCTATGATTCTATGATCCCGATCCCCACATTCCTGAATCCAGATCTGGAATCCAGTTCCCATCCGTCGCTGAGTCCAGTCTGGGACTTTTCCTGTGTCTGCCAGTGACGTGATAGTCATCCTGGGAACTCGATATGGGTTGTATATATTGTATATAGGTTGTTATTTTCTTTTTTGATATTATTATCTTTTCTTTTTATTGTTAATATTTCATTAAAGTAGTTTAATTTTTTTTCAAATCATAAGTCTCTATCTCCCTCTCTCTCATTTTCTCTCCTCTCCTCTGAAGGGAGATGGTGTCCCTTCTCTGAAGGGGAGAGAGGTAAAAGAGAGCATTTTTTGTTCGTTTTAGTGGCCAGCCCAGCCCAAACCACGACATTAGAGCAACCACCAGAAAGAGGGAGCAGGGCCGAGCAGTTTCTCTTTTATCCAGTAGAGGGCAAATATGCTCACAAACCTAACAATTCATCGGGGGAAAAAAAAAAAAAGAATCTAAATCAGTAAAAAAATTCCTTCTGAGACATCAGCCTGTAAGCAGTGTACCGGAGGTACTCCTGCTGCAGGGTTGAGGACTGGCAGTTTAAACCATGTTTGGGATTCCGAGTGCCCAAACCAAAGAAAGACAACCCAAACTGAACAATGGAGAAGCAAAACTGGGACTGCGCATCAGGGCATCATCTATTATCTTCTCAGAATAAGAAAAGACATTGGCTGCTCCAAGGTTAGTAATAAAGCAGGAAAAAAACTCAGTGATTTTTTTTTTTTTTGGATGGCAACAGACAAATACTGATAGACAGGAGACTATCAAGACCAGTATGGGATAATGATTAAATAACACACAGAAAATTACTGTTGTCCCCACTGGATATTGAAATTTACATGAAAAAACAGCAAATTCAGCATAAATTTCAAACCAAAACTGCCACTGCCACAGAGTAGTGGTGCATTTAAATGAGGTCTGCTGAATTTGGTCTGTAGATTTATGCCAGCAGAAAATAAAATGGATTTTACATAATCTACAACAATTTCCAGTCAGTGTTTTCCTTGCTGGAAATCACAATGTTGTGATAGTCTCTGGTGATGGCCCTTAAATTTTGAAAATTCCTGCTTTGGATCAGTCAGCTTGTCTCTGTCTTAGAAGATGGCAACATTCCATTTATCGCCTGTCTGCAAACCTGTCCAGAAGCTTGTCTGCTTCTGTAAACGTTGCTGGTTGCTCCAAGGAAAACTGTTTCCAGCATTATATCAGAGATACCATGAGGCCATTGAATGTGGACTTAGCCTTTGCAGGAAAACAAGTACTGATGTCTGGCTTAGTATTAATAAACAAGCCCTCTAAATAGTAGAGCAAATACTAATAAGCTAAAGGTCCTTTAGAACAGTTACTCCAGAATTATTCTTCTAAGCTACAGAGTGACCTAAAATAACCCTCATTTTTATGAGGCTCTGTCAGTTTTACACCAGCTAGAGGAAACAATGGGGTAATTATAGCATAAAACTGGAATGACTGAGTGGAGAATTGGGACTCCTCAATGGAGCATTGAATTCACAACCCAGGAAGCTGCTTGTCTAAAATAGCAAACAATCTCCATTTTAAAATATTCTTGGCAGATATCAGGGCTGTCTGTAGACCTTTCATGAGTCCAGTGCCCAGAGGCTCTCCACTGTAGGTCGCAGGAAGGAAAGTCTTTTGCTTCTCTTGTTGTGGCTGTTTTGGGGGTCTGTAACAAGCCGCGTTTTGGCCATGTTACAAAATGCTACCTCAGGGCTTTCTGAGTGTTCTCCCTGATGGTGCCCCACGTCAGCTCAGCGGATGCACTGCAGTCAGCAACCCAGGCTCGGGTGGTCAGGACATCCTAAGGCAGCCAGGCTCATAACTGCACGCAGAAGGCATATACCAAAAATCTGAAAGATCATGAAGCGGACAGTTCACTCAAGCTTAGGCTGAAGAACTGAGCTGGCTGTATCCTAATCGTAAGGCCACGTCAGTGAAAAAAGCAGTGTTATATACAATGTCTTATTTGGGAGAGGCAATTTGACTACTAGCTGCAATAGAAGAGGAAGAATTTGGATAGCAGAAGTAGGTGTGAGGGAAAGACAAACATATCAAGATATGTAGGGCTGTAAAAACCACTCTTCACCTCTCTTTGCAAAAAATTGATGTGTGGATCTTGTGGTTGCAGCTCTGGGGTCTCGCTAAGAATTGCAAAGGGCTCTTTCCTGACAGATTTCATTTATTTTTGAGGATTTGGAAAAAAAGAAAAAGATTGAAACAGCTACCACTGTCAGGTGTAAGTTTAATTTATCTATGCATCCTAGAGATGGAGACTAACTTGTCCTGAGTTTCCCTCCAACAGATATAACAACAATTGCTCTCTTGGCAACAAGAGAATACAAAGCAAAATACAGATATGCGTTACTACAAAGCATATTTATTGCCACCACTGAATGAAACTGACTACTATATAGTACAGGCTAATTTTTATTGAGTAGTAGCAGCACAACTGATGTGGAAGCAACATGATTTTTCTAGAGCTTAATATTTAGTGATTCTTCCCACCTGGACCTGGAAGAACTAAAAGCAACAAAACCAGAAAATGCAAAGGTCTGGGTATCTAAAATCTACCACTACCATGCGGGAAAGCCACTGCACAAGACATCTCCATGGAGCACACCATGCAGAGAGACAGAAGTACAAAGGCAGGGAACAAGCTGCGTGTTCCTGCAGATGTGAGCGTTCCTGCTCAGGAACGATAAACTAAATGCTTTAACATAAAACTGGAACTAGTGAGGGACAAAGAACACCTATTTATCCAGTATAAAGGTATTTTCTTTACTGTACCTACTTAATGCTATTCACTGAATACCCCAGACCTCAAGGCAGCACAGTGAGGAGCTTGGTATCTAAGACAAAAATGTGTTTACCTGAAACAAGACAGTAAGGGTATTATACTGCTGCTGGTCAGTATTAAAACATAAACTGTGTGCTCTCTGCCGTCAAATCTAGTATGTTGGTTTTCTGTTTTGTAACACAAAATTTTTCAGCAATAGCCTTTAATGTTGCACAAATGTCACCTTACTGCAGTATCTCCTGATTGATACTAAGCAAACTCAGGATAATGCCCCATAAATTTGAAGATACATATAGTTGTAAGGACAACAGCAGAAGATTTCAAGGCTAAAAACCACCTATATAGGCGCAGGAACATAGTTATCTGTGGTCTCTTTAAAACAGCACATGGATGTGCTTTTAGCACAGGCTGCAGGAATTTGGAGGTGATAAAACCACATCAACTTAACAAAGCAGGCTGTGGCTTGCTGCACATAGCTTAACTTCAGCAGTTACTACTGTACCTTGCCGGGGGTTTGCTGCTTCCCGGAGCGGAGCCGCCAGGCTGACTGCGTGGAAGCCCCTGCTCCCAGCCGGCACAAACACAGCTGGATCAGCTCCAGCGCTGACGACTGCGATTAAAATTGAGCCACCTGCCTGCACTGGCACGGATTTCAGAGCCAAAGCTCAGCTCTGGGGTCACTAGAGAGTAGGGGGGCATCATGCTGTTCCTTCCAAAAGAACTGCCCCACTCCAGCTAAAGATTTCCAGTGAGAACTGAATGGTTTCTTCGGTCTAAGATTAACACTGGGGATTAGCCAGGTGGCATACTTTCACCTGCATACAGAATCGCTGTGTCCTGCAGCCTTTTTCATCTCTACTCCCTTTTCCATCTATGCACATTCATTTCCAGTTCATTACTCCTTGTGTCATAATCATTTTACAAGGCGGACACACAACCCTTTCCAGCAGAAGGCCAAGGGCTGGGCGTATAAAATCTACACCTCAGCTTCTGCCTCCCACACAACATCAAATGCTCTCATCACTACTTACCGTACATAAACCATAACTCAGATTATTGTGCAAATATTACGGGGGAGAAGAGGCCCAACCTGTGTTTAAAACCAGGTCTCTGAAAGCACACTGCTCTTACACTGACTAACTCTATGAATACTCTACTCAAAGATCAATCACTGGCTTGTATCTGTGAGATAAAACCCACACTAAATTATTTAATGAATAGGAAATGGCATAGACTTGACTTTGCTTTACTCTCCAGGACAGAAAATACTTATATACTTGTCTTGAGGTAGCTAGTGTGATCAAATATGTTATGGAACAGGGAAATAGTGGAAGGTTCACATTTATAAAAAACTGCTGATTTTGGATGAATGATGTTTGTGTCTCTTAGAGAAATCCAGATTTACACATACGTCTGCACAAAAAATTACAGGCAATTGAAATGTCCACATTATTGAGCACCTCATTCCTACAAACATTGCAAAAGTAGTTGGCATCAACTCCCCACTCTTAAAATTGTTGCATTTGGCAGAGTCCAGCTTTATAGAGATAAGGACTGTGTGAGTTACTGCCTTGCTAAAATACCCTATGTCACTATAAATACCCTTCCTTTAGCAGGTCTGGGTTTCTTCCACTCCGAGACCAATACTGATGCTAAGTTGTGGGACCATGATCAGTCATCCCATCACAACACACAGGGACAAGGACAGGTTCACAAAATTCACCAGACTGAGGCTCTGTGCTTGGATCTGACCCTCTTCTTCCACGGATGAAAGGCTGGTGTGCAGATTCTTTACAGAATACTAGCAATTTTGACAGTGCTAAATACACTGTAATCGGAGACAAAGCAAAGCCATAGCAGTTTCACTCAGCATCTGAGGATGCCTGGATCTCAGGTTTAGCTTTGCCAGCTAAACAGTAACAGGGATTAAGGAGTTTTCATTTCACACCTCAGGAATGGTCCAGTCCTGGGCAAGAGCTCCCATCCCTTTATTACAACCCCTCCCATGCCAGAAATTGTAACTAGAATCCAAGGGTTAGAAAACCAGCCACACAAATATTTGTTGATGAGAGATAAGAAGGAATAACCCCCACACACATTTGCATCCTGGTTTTGATATGAAACAGCACTGGCACACAGCATGAAAATGCAAACTGCAGCGACATGCACTTGGAATCACCATGCAAGAAGAAGCAAAAATAAATAAGCAGTTGAAAAGTACCTCAGAAGTAACCTTGCTAGACAGTAATTTACAGGTGTACTGGTAGAAAGGGAAAAGACCAGCATTAGTACATTGAACAAGCATGTTATAACTAGGAAACAAGAACAAAATAAAGAAATTGCAAGAACTGGCACATCCCAGAGTATAGGATTTCAAGCAACTTGGTGTCATAAAAAAAAAAAGTAAGATTAGTCAGTTTGGTGTTTTTTTAATGATGTTGCTTGGCCAGTCTCAGTCTTGTTTACCATCAGTGCTTGACCTGTTTTCTTGCGGCTGCTTTTTCGCTTTTTCTCACCTGTTGAAACCTCTACTGTAACACATCCTTTTTGGAAGAAACTGCCCCCTTGCCTGAGCAGTAAAGTTCTTCCAAGAGCAGATGTGCCTGATTTGCCCTCTGTCTCTGAAAAGCAAAACCTGCAAGCCCTGGCCAGAGTGGCTGCGTTGTTGCCATCAAAGCCAGACATAGAACAGAAGGCAGTCATGTTTAAAGGAGAGGTAGGGTAGGTGTCCCACTGAAACCACCCTCCTGCCTTTTGGTGTGTCTTACGTAGGGAGAAACTCAAGCTCTACACATCAGTACTGCTGGAGTGCTCAGCATATTAGGGGGAGTTTCCATGGACTTCAAACCTCTCCACCACCCCACTGAGGAGACCGTGGCTGCTGCCTTCTGCCCCTGCAGCAGCGCTGGCTCTGTTCAGCCTCGGGTGGCAGCTGCCTGTCTCGTTGTCGGTTCTGCTCCTTCCCCTGCTATATTTAATGGATTTTTTTAAAACAGGTCAGTGATGTGGTCTTGTTTTTCATTAGTTACAGAAATCTTTTTCCTGTGCATGTGCTCAAATGTCCTCTGCCGACAAATCAAAGCTATTTCTTGTTTAAATACTTATTGCTTAGCCTGGTCTGTAAAATATTAGCTCAAACTAACAGTTGTACAAGTGCAGCGGTTCTTATTTGAATTATCTTTCCCCTGTCAATGGTGGGAGTTGTTTACAAAAGGAGAGTGGAAAAAGGCAGGGAAGAGAAACAAAACACTCCTGCTGGTGCAAGGAAAGACTCCCTGGGCTCTGCAGGACACTGCCCTCTAATAGGATTTTGGGTAGGCAGCAGCAAGAACATAAATCTTGTTTGGCTGTATGCAATGGGCTTAGAGAAGAGGAGAATGACAACAAACCACTACACTGTGGGACTTGGGTGAGCACTGCGGCTCTGTGAATTCACTGCAGCCTTGACAATTTGTCCCAGAAAAGGATCCATCCCACAAGTTGTCTGACTGGCACCAAGGCTCTGGCAGTGCATCTGTGAGCGGTCAGTGCCTGGGCAGCTTCAGCAGCAGCAGCAGACATCCGAGCTGGCAGCCAGAGCACAGCTCTTTGGTCAGACACTGCCCAGACCACTGCTCCGGTCAGGACATCAGGGCTCACTTCCAACTGCAGAAGAGACTATGCAACTGTGGCCAACCTGCTTTCTAGGGGGCACATGTGCTGCTCTGTAAGCACCTGAGGAGTTGCACTCAGATAACTGAGCAGAGGGACTTAGGTCCAATGACATGTCTCCTGTCTTCTGTGTGCTACAACATGCACGACAAATGGCATGTGACCATCACAGCTGTAGGAGAAGATTTCAGCCACAAGCCACCGCTTAGTGGGCTGGGCAAGTCACCTTTGTCCTTTGCAGGGGTGGAGGAAAAGCTCAGGGTGAGCATCAAGCTAAGCGTCACCTCTTTAGCACAGCAGCTTGTCCACCGTGCTGAGGTTTTGAGCCACTAGACTGACAGACACTTGCTGCAGGACTCCCACGGACCAATTCTGGTTTGCACAGCAGGAGTTTTATGCCCCTCTGTTTTCGAAAGTTCCTCCTGGCTTCTGCAAAGGGTGTGAGGGTGTGACATGTCCCCTGCCTCTGAGCACCCTTCAGGGAAAGAGAACCTCTGGGGAGATGCCAGAAAATGGCACCCACCAGAGCAGGTGGAGCCATCTCGTTTCGCTGGGTGCTCTGGGGAGGGAGGAGAAACCAGAGAGTGGCTCCTTCTCAAGATGCGGCCCCAAGATGCTGCTGCAAGAACAAGGCATGCTCCTGTGCACAAGCTGGCTTCCTATGTGGCAGCAGGAGCCTGAAGGATGATGGGATCTTGTTTTTCAATGGCTTCAGTAGAAGAAGGGACCAGAAAGTTTCTGGCGTGCGCTGGAAATGAATCTGTTTCCATTTTGAGTCAGGTCTCCTACTCTGTTTCAGTTAACCAGCAGAAATGCAGCAGAACCCCTCCACATTGCCTTCCTTCTGATTTTAAGTATCTTACGCTACTGTGCAATATTCACCAGTAATGATTAAAAGCTGCCAGACTAGTGCAGTATTCATGTTACAAATCTTCACTTACTTCTATACATCTAATGAGACTCTACCTCTAATGAATGCTACTAGAGAGCAGTTTGTTTGGCGCATGAGCTCCTTGGTGCTGGTGTCATCATTCTGACATCTCTGGGAAATGCCTGGAGGACTGCAGCTGCTTCAGCAAACACATAACAATGACTACGTCCATGTAAGAAGTTTTATATCACACTTGTATCTCACTACCTTCTGCACTCATTGCCCACAGTAATACTGAGTCTGAATAACAAACACCTCATGCTCTGTTGGGAAACAGGTTGTATAATGGAAGCACCTTAATTTTGATACTTCCAGCTATGAAATTCATAGCTCTTCTTATCAGTACCTCCAATAAAGAATAACTTAATTCGGTTGAACTCTGCTACAGTAATGACTGAAGTGCAGACACTCGTTTAACAAACTGAAATTCTGGCTGATTTTCTGTTTGTGTGGAAGAAAGACAAGAAATCCAGCAGGAAACAGAATGCTGCCTGCTAAAGGATCCAAGTTAATTTCTGAGACATTGCCAATCCAGTTCTGCAAGAGATGGTTTCTAGGGAAGTTATCCATTTACAGCGAATCCTGAGCACCCTGGGACGGGACTTTGGGAGTCTACAAACACAGGCATGAATACATGCTTGATCCATAAAGTTCAAAGCACCACTACAATAATGCACTGGAGGGACTTGGTGATGTGTGAATTAACAGAGTCCACCAATTGCAGGGCAGCTACCCACTGCCCTTATTATTAATTTATCAATTAACTTAATTAATTAGAAAGAATCTTAGTAGGAGTTGGCTTTGATACTTGCAGTGATGCTGTCTCTTCCTCTCCACTGGCCCTCATCCTTCCCTTTCAAACATACTGGCCCTTACAATGTGTTAAAATCCTTACACATGTGCAAAGTGATCTGAGCAGATTCTTGGGAAGTAAGTATTTTTGTTGTCTGAATGTTGGTTCTCATGAGTCATGGTCTCTATCGCAGAGCAAAAAGTGAAAAGGGCAAGTGCACTTACACTGCTGTCGTCCATCCTTTCTCGTCTCTTAGTTTTGTGTGTTTCATAATCCTCCATGAGAGTCTGCATCAGGTTCTTGGGTCGCTGGGCTCCTGCAGGCTCCTCAGGTGGCTGGTCAGACTGCGAAACGTTGCCTTCTGTGGTAGGGGATGGAGGAGGCTTGATCTTCTCTATCTTTCCTGCAATTACATGAAAAGGAAGGACCCTTTCTAAGCTGAAGGACTCAAAAGTTGTTTCCAAAAGTCAACAGCACAAGAAGCATTTTCAGCAGGGTTTGAATGAAGAAACAGTTTGGAATAAAGTTAATGAAACATCTGGTAAATCAGGATGGTTATATGCTTTTAAAACACTCTGTCTTCCTGAAATGCACTACACTAAACCACTACAAAATCTTTTTACAAAACCTAGAAAAGTTACCAAACAATACAACGCAAATTTAACCTGCCACTGTTATTTACAGTAGTATCTGGCTGAATTACCCCCATTCCCTCCTACGTGACACACTTCAGTGATCTGGAAATGTTTGTAAGATTCTGGAAAACCACAAGATAATTTTTTTTCTGGCTCAGACAATACAACGCACGGGATACCACCGCTGTACACCAGGGACCACAAACCCAATGTCCAAAGAAGGCATCTGGTTAAACGGTGCTGGCTTTTTCTCTTCTTCCAGTGCTTTTCATCTACTTTGGAAGAGTGAAAGGCTTTGGGTTGGTCCCTGGTGCTACTCCTCCCTGCAGCTGTGTCCTGCAAGTTGCAGGGGCTGCTCCTGGAGGGAGACCTGTGGCAGAGCAGGATGGGGTCTCTGTCCCACATACCCCTTGTTCAGACAGGGCCCTTCAGTCTCCTGGTCAGAGGAAAGTCAGAGGGAAGTCAGGTTGCCTCTGACTGAACCCATTTCACCCAGGGGAGCCTGTTTTAGGTGGAGTAACCCCAGCTGAAGAGCTGGGTAAAAGACAGGCCAGAGCAAGGAGACCAGCAACAAGCTGCGTGAGAGCTCAGGGGGTAGACAACCCATGCCTCTCTGCGGAGGACAGCGTGTGTTTCTCATCACCAGGTGTTGATCTGGGGTAAGCCACCCACCTTGCCCCAGTGGGAAGGATAAGGATGACGGTAGCAGGTCGTGGGCATGGGAATAAGGTGCGGGGGTCCGCAGCTATGACAGGAGAAAGCAATGCTGAACCAAAATCAGGTTCCTTTTTCCACGGCACATCAGCCCTTTGAAATAAGACAGTTCAATGGATGGGAAAGAAAAAGGGAGAAAAAACCCCACCTCAAACCCCTTACAAATACGTGAACTAACCAGAAGGGTTGTGCAGATTTTCATGAAACTTCCTGTTGCTAAGACAAATGGAAACCTTAGCTGCTCCTCCAAAAAGCATCATGACAGTGGTAGCCACTAGAGAGCAGCCTTGAAACCTCCTGTAAGAGTCAGTAGGATTTACTCCTGAAGGGAGAAGTGAAACTTGAGTTGACACTGCAGGTCTTTTACAAGAAACCCCTTTGCCGGGCTTGTTTCGTTTCTGATCAGTATGGAAAAACCCAGCATCGCTAGTTTCTTGTTACAGGCTTAGTTTAAGCTGGCTGATGCGGGGATGAGGCTGGGAATTCATCTCCCCTAAATCACCCCACCGGAGATGGAGGGGGGAGTTTCTATGGGCCCAGGTTCTCCTCTGGGTTGCATCAGCACCAGCTCCACAGACAACCAGGAGTCACGCTGCCAAAGCAGGGGCCAACAACAGGTCCCGAGCTGCCCAGCTGCACTGACGCATGGCAGCTTTGACCACTCAGCAGGAGACAGTAGGAACAACCGTCACCTTGCCCATTAGGGCCAGTGGGTAAAAAAGTCTGCTGACAATAAAAGGCCTGTTAAGGGTCAGATATCTTGCTGTTTTACTTCATTCTTACAGTAAAAAGTAACTGTCTTGGACGCGTGCAAGTAATGCAGAAAGAAACAGGCTTCTCAGATGTCTGCCCAGCTTTTGCTTTCCCCCAGGGACGCAGACACATCACAGATGTTCAGAGCTACAGACGAGCCTCATGCCTGGAAAGTGCTCCTTCCACTGTACTTCCCCTGGAAAACAATGCAAACCATAGGCTTTGGGGATCTGCATTTTAGAAAGGGGATATCTCCAAGCAGATCTATCCTCCCTGGATGGAAGGCCTATCATTTTCTGTATCATAGCAGCAACTCTGCAGCAACATGCAACTGTTCTGCGCGTGCTGGGCAGTGTCACCATGAACAGTGTCACAGTTCCCTTTTCACAAATAGAGAAGCCAAGGTAGCAAGAAGATTTGCCCACAGCAAAACAGTGGTTTGTTGGCTTATATCCACAAGAAATTATGCTTATACAACCATTTTCTCTGTGTAAGTGTTTGAATTCCACTAAAAACTCAGAAATTCACAGTGTCATTTCAACTACTTTTCACAGAGGACTAAGTACCTCTTTCAAGTTCCCAAAAATTTTGTGAGAACAGGTTAGGCAGGTGGAAGAGAGCGATCCTACTGGTGCCAACGGTGGCACAAAGGCAAGCAACCAGCACAACCATCAGTGAGGTTGTGGTTAGATGATGGGGTGTCTGAGGCTTCAGGGCTCTCAGAACAACCATCGAAAAACTCCGTGAACCTGATGCAGAGCTCCACTCCAGTGTAGACCTATTCTGCCAGTCCAGATCATGTTAGAAATGTTGCTGGGTTAATTTTCTTATGGCAGATCTTCATCCAGATAAGGTACTGTTCTCAGGCAGAAAAATCATTCAGCATAAAAGCATCATAAGACATGACGATCACAGGCACTTTCTACTTCTGCAGTCCCATGCACACCCCTGATGCACAGAGACACTGCTGGTGGTCCTTGCCCAATCCAAGCTGAGTAATAAAGGAACTGTGCTCTGACTCAAAGGTAAACAGGGTCACACCTGCAGGATACCAGCAAACACTGCAGCCTGATGGTCACACTTGCAAGTTAACTGAAGTTGTCAGCAGTGTCTTCCCCTCCAGGGAAAGGTAGTCCCCTGAGGTGACCTTTAGAGCTGTCGCAAGATACTGAGTACAGGCTGTATCATCCCAAATCTTCACCTACACATTTACATTTTTCTCTTCTTTCAAAGGGACTCCGAAAGATGTTCTGTGGCTTCAGTTCTGGTGATGGCTACCTCCATTCTCTGGCTTCAGGGATCTAGTAGGAAGCTCCTGTAATTTGATTTATCTTAATTTCCTGTCTCTTGTGGTATTTGGGGCAGGCAGGAGCTGCTCCTATGGAGAACACTCTTTCTAAGCCCTGGGGAGGGGGATGGAAGGCTCAGGGAAGGGGCAGCTGCTGCTGTGTCCCAGTCTGGTGGCTGCAAGACATCGCCTGACACCTCTCTGCAGAATCAAAGACGTCTAAGAGCTGGGGACTGATTAGCTTCCTCCTAATCAAAACCTCTGCACCGCTCTGGGGAGCAAGAGGGGTTGTAGTGGTGACTTATCCACCCTGTGAAGCCTGACGTGTCCAAGCACTCCCTGCAAGCTTAGGAAGGATGCTCAGCTGATTTGCTGCAATATCAAGACGAAAGAGTGACTGAGATGAGGCTGTGGGACAAGCACCTGACCCATTCCTAAATAACTGGTAAGTACCAAGGGCCATCATACAATGTTAGCTAAGGTACAAAGGAGATGGGAAGCATGGGGCTTTGCACAAGTAAGAGCAGTATTTTACAGATGCTGTTGGCATTTTTAAGACATCTGCACAGCAGAGAACTTTTCAAAATAACGTATTTCAGCAAGACAGATTGTTTTAGGAGACTAGTCTGTGCTGAAATCAGGGGATAGTTGAAGTACGTACAAAAACATCCCTCTGGTAATGTGAAGCCTCATTACCACTCCAGGTGAAATGTGGGCTTCTGCAGTCTTGAACACCAAGCGAGTAACATGAATATGCAAACATTAAAAAAAAAGAACCTCTCAAAGATCTTCTCACTTCATACACATTCTCCACTAGTCAGGGAATAAGAGAGCAAATGACGAATGAGCTGGGTTAGTATGCTGTTAAGGCACCCCTGGAGGTGTTCAAGGGATGACTGATGAGCAGTCCAGAGGAATCCTTGAAAAGAATGATGAACTTTGCTTTTTTCATACTGGTGCTTATGAAAGGGTAAGGAAACAGTATCTTCCGTAAACTCAAAGGCTCCATTTCACTCTAGCCTTTCTCAAAATTCTCATTTTAAAACGGGGTTCATGCATGTGTATTGTACCAGGGCATTACAAATTTTTGCGATGGCCACAAATATTAAAAATATCTTGCCCCAAAGTTTCTGCTTCTTCCCCACTGTACAAAAAGTATCTTCGGGCTGCTGTTGAACCTGAGAAATTTCCTTAGCATAGGTATTCGCTAGTGAAAAATGAAAGTGGAAAATGGTTTTCAGAATGAAAATGAAGTGGCTTCTCTGACAAGAGGCTTACACTCCACAGCTGTCACTCAGGAAAAGACAGCAAGGAGAAGAAAGAAGAAAACAGCACACACATGTCCCTCGCTATCTGGAGGGAACAGTTACCTGAAATGTAAAGGTACCTGATCACTTTCATCTCTAATCTGCAGCTCCTCCTCTGGGCTTTTGCCATCCACTGAAATTCTCTCATCTAGTTCATCAGCTGAGGACAAGAGAAGATGACTGCTTGGTGGGCAGCTCTCCCAGATGTGCATGCAAATGGGTCTGAGTGCCTGCAGATGAGTGCAGGTTGTGCAACACGCCTTGTGCCTCACTTGGAAACGTTTTGGTGACAAACACAAAAAGCAGCTTCAGGAAATCTTATCCCAGGCATGGCTTCTCTTGTTAGGGACTTCCCCATGCCTTGTCATGAGACAGCAAATATTCACAAAGGGTTTCTCTCCAACAGAAAAACCTTCACTGAACCAAGACCCCTCATGTAATGATTTTCACACCTCCTTTGATGAACAAGAGTACTTGAGCCAGGCACTACAGGAAGTTAGACACAAGTTCTTCATTCTCTAAGTACTCCTAATGAAAGGAACATGGGAATTACACCACCAAATGTACGCTGGATCCTCTCGTGTCACACACTCATAGAATCATAGAACGGTTAGTTGGAAGGGACCTTAAAGATCATGTAGTTCCAATCCCCCTGCCATGGCCAGGGACACCTCCCACTAGACTAGGTTGCTCAAAGCCCCACCCAACCTGGCCTTGGGACACTTCCAGGGATGGGGCCTCCACAGGTTCCCTGGACAACCTGTTCCAGTGTCTCACCACCCTCACAGTAAAGAACTTCTTTCTAACATCTAATCTAAATCTACCCTCTTTCAGCTTAAAACTGTTCCCCCTTGTCCTATGCCTACACTCTCTGATCAAAAGTCCCTCCGCACCTTTCCTGTAGGCCCCCTTTAGGTATTGAAAAGCTGCTATAAGATCTCTGGAGTCTTCTCTTATCCAGGCTGAACAACCCCAACTCTCAGCCTCTCTTCATAGGAGAGATGCTCCAGCCCTCTGATCATCTTTGTGGCCCTCCTCTGGACTCAATCCAACAGGTCCATGTCCTTCTTATGTTGGGGGTCCCAGAGCTGGATGCAGTACTCCAGGTGGGGTCTCACCAGAGCAGAGTAGACGGGGCTGAATCATTCTGTTCAAATGAACTATCAAACAGGCCCAGCTGCTCTGCCCAGGAGGGATGGTGTACCACCTGCACATTGCAGGAGAAAACCACTGGCTTGCTAAGCAGCTACTCAACACCTCACCAAGTGCAACAGGTACTGCAGCAAAGCAGCACAGGAAACATTCAAATTCAAATACAGCTCCACAAATACTTTGGGATCCACGATGACTCTCCATTTAGCCATGCTAAAGCACTTTTTTGGTCTTTCTTGGGTTTCCTCATTCAGAAAACCAAACTTTTTGGGAAAGGAGCTGACATAGGTTCTTCCCTTCACCCTTCCAGGAGTACCCTGGAGATGGTTTTGTCCTGTGGGCACACAACACATAGTTGTCGTTCCACTGAAATTACTCTGTGTCTTGCTTCAGTCATCTCAGATGGGTTAAAAGGTTGCTTCGAAGCATTCCAGACAGCTTTAAGGGATACTTGTTAGCAGTAAAGAAGTTTATTACTAGGATCCATGTTAGCTTGTGCTGGGTGGTTGGCAGACACCAAGTTTAGTGTTACTGTCAGTTGTTTGAAAGTCGTATGTCAGGGTGGCAAAACCAGCCTGTTTGCTATCTAAAGTAATTAGCAGTTTTTTCACACATACACCCACATGACTTCAGTCAAAATAGCAGTTCAGTTCATTGGAATCCTTTTTTGTCACTTGTGTTTCTGGTATCTATATAACAACAGTTCAAAGCAGTGAAGTGATGCAGGAGTAACAAATAACCAGGGACCACCAGGAGTCCTAGTAAAGCTACTCTGCCCAGTCCACCACCAAAAAGCAACCTGACAGGTAGGCCATTGATAATTAAGTTAATTACCACACCTCCTCAAAAGAGTTCTGGTGAGTTTACACTTCTCCACTTAAGGATTAGCAACAGATTCTTCAAATTTAGACTTGGCCCCCTAATCCCTTTCTGCTGAGGTACCCTGATGTTAAAAGAAGAATGTCAGTGCTTTCTTTGGGAAAGGCAAATTGGTCATAGAAGTACCTCTGTTTCTTCTTCTTCTTCCCATTCTTCTTCTTACTATTACTATTATTACTATTTTTCTATGTGAAACTAGATATTCCTATTACAGTATCAGACATGTTCTACAGCATATTCCTTACTGTGCCTACCACAAGTACATTTTCTTTTCTGCTCGGCAATTCACCTCTGTAACTGGCCGCAATGAAGCCTTACAGCCAGATTTTGTTGTCTCTGCTGAATCACTTTTTGCCTCTGCTTTTGTAAATATTGAAAAGGTTCTCTAAATACTAAAATAAAAGGAAAGTTGCTGCAGTCTTCCAAGGGATTGCATGGTACCCCTTCTCCCTACTTTTAAGGAAGTCTTCAAGCTTTAACTGTAACACAGCTGGCTAAAGGGACAGCAAAGGATGAGCTGAGCTGAGGGTATCCACCCTGCAACACTAAGGGTGCTGAGCTAATTTCTGCTAGCTGAGAGCTCTGCTGAGCACATCCACCGTTCAGAAAGCACCAAAAGTAGAAGATTTAAGAATGACTTTGGCAATGCTCTTTGTGGTTTTTTTGATCAATGACATCCTTATATATTGCCACATACTCATCTCTTCCTAGGAATTAGTTCTTTGCCTTGTCACCAGCTGTAAATTGCAGTAGCTTGAGTCATTGGCTAATAGATCCCAATTTTCTTTCTTGAACACACGGCAGTTGGACATTTAAAGGAAACTGTTTGGAATGATTCATTATAAATACAAGTTTATCATTGTCACTAGAATGTAATTTACAATGAACATTTTAACATCAGACACAGAGTAAATGCCTTGTTGTGTAGAGAAGTAAGAACGAGAAGTACGCTGTTTTCCCAGATGCTCCGTTAAAATAAGCATTAGTGTCAACAGCCCTTCCAGCATCACCTGTGAGTAAAAAGCAACCATTACCAGCCTCATTTTGAGCACTTGCAGCTACAGATGATGCTGCTTTTGAATGTGGTCACGAGTCCTCCTAGCTGAGGTCTACCTGCCCTGTCTCTCACTGCTTGTCTGACATTGCTCAAAACACCTCAGTTTATGGAGACTCCCTACCAAAAATGCTGTTCTATAGGAGTAATAACAATAGCACTTCAAAGAAATTACCAACATCTGCTACATTTTTTGGCAAGAAACACAGTTAAAATCATCTTTGCAGAAGAAACAAAAACAAATATTAGCTATTTGTGTGCTGCATAACACTCCAAGTTCACAATCAGACTGGGTAATGGACTAAATCCAGACCTTATTCAAGTTTGCCATGCACAATTTTTGGAAGCATCACTGGCTCAGATTTACATCAGTGGATATAAAGATGGAATTGAAGTACTCCGGGTAAAATTAATACTTCTTCACAATGATCATTGTTAATAAAAACTTCCAAGTACTTGCAAAGCATATGTAGATCTATACTCATAAAAATCACTACACAGAAATAAGCCTGGCATGTGCTTCTATTATTTTTTTTACATTTCTTTTTTTATGTTATATTAAGAAGGCATGAATGCTTGACTTTATTTTTTGAAAAGGGGAAGGAGAAGAGTGATATCCTGTAACTGCTGTGAATGCCGTCACAAGGACCCAGAAACTGATCAGAGCAGGACTTCTACTGAATCTATTAAGCATTTCGTTTGTGATGCCTGTTTAATTCAGTAGTAAATGACACCAGCTGAAATACATGGCAACTCACAGCTCTGGAGATCTTTTTATCAGACAAACTTCATTAAGAAGACCAAGAAATACCTGAAAACAGAAAGCAAAACAGACACAGACAAAAAGAAATCTGATGCAAAACTCCAAAACCTGTAAATCCCCACTACCTTTGCACTTCCTTAATGACGTGCGAGAGAACAGAAAGCCTGTTAGAAATGCTTTGTATGTTTGTCTTTTGAACAGCCACACAGCTGCAAAAACTGCTGCTGTCCTTCCTTGAGATGATCCTAAATTTCAGTGGGTGGTCTGAGCAGCACAGCGACGGACATGTCATGCTACAACATAAATAGACATGTCATGGCTGGGGATGAATAAAGCGTAGGGTTTCTTAATGACAATCAGCAGGGTATGTAAGCTACTTCTGCACTGCATTTGGGAAAAAACAAAAGTGTCCTCAGGCGTGCTCACAGACAGAAATTTGGGTTGTCCCATGCCCTCCTCCTGCCTGCAGTTTCCAGGCAGACGAAGTATGACAACCCTCCCACTCCCTGTAAAATGATGTATTCATTCAAAAATGACATAAAACCGAATCTGACCCAATCCTACAGTCACATTTCACTTCCACTCTGATGCTTTGGGCTCTTACCTGGTGCAGTTTTGTAAGACACAGTTCTGGTGGGCATGGGTGGAGCGCTCTTCATAATAGGGCTCGATGCCACCTGCAGACCTTGGCGCTGCCTCTTCAGCTCCTCTTCTCGTTCCTGGGCAGCTCGGATCTCTTCTTCGATCATTGACAAAGTCCGCTGCTTCCTTGACCGTAACTTGAAAGGGCCCACAGTCACTTCAGGCTCCTGCGTGGCCAGGATGGAGGCGGTGCTCCTCAACTCAGCTGCCTCTGAATACTTGCTGAAATAGCTGACTTCATGCCTGTTTTCCTCCACAAGGAATGGCTGGCTGGCTGAGTACGCAGGCGACTCCTGCAAACTCTTCTCTTCCCTGAGTCCTGAGTCTTCCTCTTTTGAAGTCTTTGGTATGGTGTCCCTTTTTTCTTGAACAGGTGAAGACACCTGGGGTGGCTCGAACATTGGGTCCTGCTGCTCCTTGGAGGCTGGAGTTGGCCTTGTGGTGGCTGGCTGCTCTTTGACCAAGATCTCCTTCTCTGCTGGGATTTCTTCTTCCTTGCAGTTTGCTTTATCCGCCTGCTCGGCTATGGCTTGTTGGATGGCGTTTTGAACCAGCAGACCAGCATGATACTCCAGCTGGTCATCAATCAGCATGGAGTCTGCCAATGCTGAGGAGGGCGAGTCACAGCCCAGGTCACTGAATGACTTGGAGATGCCTTCGCCCCTGCACTCTGCTGGAGTGTCGGCCTGCGGGGTCTGTGGCAGGGAGAAATCGGCCAGTGAGCTTTCCTGCAGGGCGCTCATGGTCTCATTGGAGGCACCACTGTCACTGATGTTATCCATGCTGAAGTCATTGGAAAGGGTCTCCAAGACAGTGGTATCCTGAGACCTGACAGACAAGTCATCCAAACCAGAGTCAAGCTCCTCTGGAGGGGAAGAGGTGCTGGCTGACTTTGGGAACTGGTCTAGCATGCCCTGTCCGTCATCCTTCACCACCGTGAAGACCGCTCTCGCACTCATGAATTCTCCATCCTCTGCCCACAGTTTTGAGGCCTGTCCGGCTCTGGGACTATCACTGCCCCGTAACTCTCTTACTGGGTCAGCAGTGGTAGTCTGAGCACTTGTATCATCTTCTGAGGTACAGGAGACCTTCTGTGCTTTGACAATAGTGGCATTGTTACCCTCAAGCTGTCCTGTTTGCCCACACACTGAAATGGGTCTTGTCAGAGAGGACAGTGGCCTGTCTACATGTGGAGAATTGAGGCTTTTGTAGAAGGGTTTGATGGAGAACATTTTGGGTGTTCCTGACCGTCTCGGTGGGGCCTGACCCTGAGATGGACCTGAATGCTCCATCAGCTGGAACTGCTTTCTGGCAGCTGAGAAGTCAATTTGCTCTGTGACAATATCCTCTTTCTTGATATTGACTGGTTCTGGTGGTACAAAGGAGCAGCTGGTCTGTTTGGGGGATGTTGGTGTTGCACCTTGCTGCTGCTGTCTCTCCTTGCGTTCCTTGTACTTCTTGTGGGACTCTAGGTGCTCTTCATCTAGTTGATCCTCCAGGGTCTTCTCTTGGGGAGGGTTCCACCATTTGGCGGCAATGTTGGGGTTTTTCTTGACAGCCTGGCTTTTAATGAGTTCCCTCCTTTCCTTTTCAAGTTCCATCATTTCCTCTGATGGTCTCACTTTGCGGACCCTGTATTTTTCCTTCTCTTCCTCATCTTCAAAAAGCTTTGAGGGCTTTTTGTCTTCATGGAAGGCTCGTAGTTCAAACTTAGCCTCCTTCTTAAGGGTTGTAAGAGTTGTTTCTCCATCCTTAGAGGATCTTCTAGAACTGTTTGAAGAAGTGGGACTTCCTGGCACCTTCAGACTTTCCCTAGTGTCTTCCTTCAGTCCACCTAAGGAATGGCCATTTGATTTCAGGTTCTCATCTGTTATGCTAGCTTCACATAGTTCAACTACCAAGGGTGCCTCCCTGTCGGCTACATTTTCTTCGCTTTTGCTGGGTATCAAATCATTATTGACATTAACAGATGCTCCTGAGCCATCCATAATGGAGACTGCGCTTGGTTCAGGGGAGGATGTCCCATTAAAGGTATTATCCGTAGCAGAATCACAGCAATTTGCCTCCAGCACTTCATCTAGGTATCTGATCTCTTTAGCAACTTCACTGTCCAGAGATTCGTGCCTGTCCTTAAGTCCATTGTGGCTGGCAGCAGGGGCAAAGAAGTGGGTTGGATTGTCTATGGGATGTGGTGAAGCCACTGTGGTGATGCTTTTATGTTCAGAAACTGGAACTTCAATTTCCATTTTTTCTTCCTTTGTAGCAAGCACAGTAGCTGGCTCCAAGAAATTGGCACAGTTTTGGTCTCTGTTTTTTCTCAACCTGATGTCATCCTCAGGGATTCTGGAAGATTTCTAAAATAAAAGAGAACAAAACTATGATGAAGTCCTAAAAAGCAACATTGCATTTTATGCAGAGTAAACACCATCTGGAAAGCAAATCCTAGCACTTCTTAAACTAATTAAAGCAGCCCCTCAGTGTGGGAAGGCAAGGCAAATCATTAACACAAAAAATAGAACGTTACCTTACAATAAGCTGGACAAGGCACTAAAACAACACACTTTTAAGTATCTCCTACCTGCTTACTATCCTCACTTTGCCATTATTTCATGTCTGTGTCCTGGTTTGCCACTAAAAATGAGCTTTGGATTTCCAAGTTATTAACGGCCTGGCAGTTTAGGTTCTTCAAAGGTTTGCACATGCAGCACACGACACCTATCATCTTGGTATTTTAAAAATGCTTTCTGCACTTAAAGGAAATCTCATAATGCTTCTACAGATGAAAAGTATTACTGCCCTCGTTTTGCAGAAACAGATGCTAACATGCAGGAAGCACAGGCGAGTCATCCCAAGTTAGGAAAAGTGACGTGGCAACAGCAGGGAACGTTCATTTCTCAGTGGATCAATCCTGGTCATCAAACACAGGGTAGAATTACACGATGCTGAAAGGACACGGGGTCTTTCTCCAGCCCACATGGAAACCCACATGCAACTGGACCTGGGAGACAGAAAGCATTCGCAACTCCCACGGCATGAAGACCACCACAAGGAGCATGACAGGGACCAGTGTCATGGTCTCCTCCCTCCCACTCCTTTGATCTGCAGTGCAGATGCACTGGATTCATATTTCTCCCTGATGCGTTGCCTCTGCTCTCAAGAAGGGTATTGAAAGAAACACTATTTATGTTCTGGTATGGGCAGATTTTACCCATCAAGCAGCCTACTAAATTTCCTGTGAGCAAAGTCTGAAGGATCTTTTGATTAAGCTGGTAATATGTCAATGAATTTCTGAATAATTCTTTATGGCTGAAAGGCAAAAAAAGGAAACACCAAAAGAAAAGAAGAAACAAAGAGGGCATTTTCAACATTATTCTTCAGAAAGAACCTGCTAACTCTTGTTACCTCTTCCTAACTCCTGAAAACCAGAAGTGACACATCTATTCACTTTGACTAGCATTTTAAAACAGGAACCTGGTATCTGAGGTGTCTGGCTCTTTTTCCACATGTGTTTCTATGTAGTACAAATGCTGAGGCATGAGCTTGGGAAGCAAATAGCACTGACCAAACCCTGTGAACTCAGTGGTCACCCAACAAGGGCACCCTTGTCTGCTAGTCACCCCCACCCTTGCTGTCCCTTATCCTGTATGCTATTAATACACATTGCAGAAGAAGATGATCAGCACTTAGCAGTGACCTGAACAATCACATTGCCTCTGGGTTTATATAGGCAGTAAAATGCACTTGACACACCTTAAGGAATTATAGCCAGCCGGAAGAGCTTTCTTTCTAAAAGCACTTTGAAAGAGTTTTTCTATGCAACTATGTAGTTGTACGCAGATGAAGATAGCCATTAAACATTTTCTTCTTAGTTGTGCCTAAACATTGGGAAGAACCTTTAAAAACAAACAAACAATCTGCTTTTGTCTATATGTAAATGTAACATACTTCACTGGTCCTACTTGCATTTCACTTTCTGTTGAACCTAGAAATTCTCCAGCTGAAGTTTCTAGCAGTGCTTTTCTTAAAGCATATTATGTTTTTCAACATTTAAATATCTAAATGTGGCCAGCTTCTTCTTTAGTCCTATTAAGGACATATTCAAGAAATCAGATGTTCTTCAAACAAATACAGAACAACCAGTATAAAAAGTCCTTACTTTTTCTGAGAGGGCAGAGCAGAAATGAAAGAATAAACTTTCTTGTAACATGAAAGGGCAAGAATTGCTCTTGATTTGCCTGCAGAGCTCCAGGTATCATGACACAACAGGTACTGAGGTGAAAGGATGAAGACTGCAATGCCTTTCTGATATTTGGGTTTAAATCTCTTCTGTCTGACTTGCTGGTGCAAAATGGGGGATGTTGCTACCTGGAGCAGTCTGTGCAAAGGGACATAGGCACAGGGCTGCTGGCTGCCGCCTTTCACACGACCCACGAGTATGCCATCATGCTCCTCCTAACATTTGCTTCTAATCAGATGGATCAAAGCCACTAGTGACAATGGTAGCTAAGTACACGTCCTCTGTAGCCACAACAAAACATCTTCAATGGACGCAGAAAATCAGGTAATGAAGCCATGCACCCCAGCCACTGAAACATATCTCCCTGCAGAGCCAAACCAGAACCGAAAGGCCTCCCAGTCCTGTGCTTCTAGTACCTACATGCCATGGACGTGGGAATATGCCCCTGATTGTCCTAGAGACGTCATTCACTGAAGCATGTCTACTTCCATCACTGCTTTAACGTATGAAAATTTCAGATCATACCACATTTGGGTATTCAAGTTAGAGAACACCACCACAGGCGCAGTATTTTACGAATTTCTTAAGAAGTAAGAACCCATCCTTTCATCATAGCTGCAATCCATAGCTCACAATTAATGCATATACACGTAACTGTCTAATCAGGGCATGCATTTATGACAGTATGTAATTCTGAAAGTGCATGTGTCTGTGCAATTAGTGTGGCACATGTAATTATGTAGTAAGAGAGACAATTATGCTGTAAAAGCTATGAGGAAATATTGCGACTTATGGGAGGGAGCCTTTCTTTGCTGGGGATTAGTAATTTAGCAAGGAGGAGGGCTCCCAGCATGGCAGAGAAGCCAGGGTGGAATGCTAGAGGAGGAAAAAAATACAATTAAAAAAACCACTCAGTTTTTCCCTCAACACATTCTTGCAGAATCTGGGGACAATTTTGTGAGGTCATGGCCATAAGAGTATGCTCCAGACACTCCTGTGAGGAGCAGGAGGCAATCTACCGATGAATTACCTGAAGAAGGTAACTAAGAAGATCATAAGGATGGAAACAGCTGACGAAAGGAAACTTTTGAAGACAGTCCAGGCCACACAGCCTGTCCAAGATAACTCAGCGTGGCTGGGAAAGCGGCACAATTTGGGATGAAAACACCATGGATGGGAGGAGGCTTGCAGGAGGAGGAGGGCGGTGGGATGCACACAGACTCACTGCCTCAGCTGTTTGGCAGAAGGGGGTGAGCTTGCCAGGGGGGCTGCTTTTGCTCCTCGGTGATAACTATGTACCAACAGCTTTGTATTTGCTGCCTATGTGGAGGAGGTTTTTCAAAGCCTGCACCATTACAAAGGCCTGTAAATGGGAAAAGGGCTGCATTCAATCCCAATTGTAGTCAGCAATACAGCATTCACAGTGCTTCCCATACACTGCTCATCTAGACCCAGATTTTCCAGAAGTTACTGTTACATTTACAGTTTCTGAATGTGCATTCATTTCTGTTTAAGTCAAGATGCAATTGGGTAATTAGTGTCATTTCTACAATGCTACTGCACTTTAGTAAACTGCAGTTATTAGCAGCTTAGAGAATTATTAGCATATTTCGTCCTTGGTTGAATTCTTTATCTACAAAAGTGTAAGTGTTTGGGCAATCAACTCTTTTAGAAGGAAAAAATGTGGGTGTGTTCCTAGCAAGACACAGCAAATGTACTGCCAGTGCCTTCCTTTGTTTGATGCAACAGAAAATGCATATGACAACAAGTGGGAGGCAATTCTTCTGAGCCACATCGACATTCTTCTGAAGCAATACTGTTGGGGAGGAGAGAGGAAAAGATTAAACAACTAAAAACATTTCATAGTTTAAAAAATCGAAAACAGTTTCCTCATTGTGGGTTTCTACCAATTACTCCAGCCAAGTTTCTGGACAGCTTTTGATGCTGTTAGTCTCCTGGCATCATTAGCATTGTTGACTTCCCCTTTCTTCAAATTTCATTTTCCTTTGGAGATGTCCTGCACTGCATCTGCTTTGCCTCCCACTGCCTGATCACTAAGCCAGTGCTTTGTTCAGCCATTTTCCCTCCGCTCTTGGGTCTGACTCTTGGGCCTGCCATGCCTCTAGCAGTTTTAGTACAATAGCATAACTTAAAATCACACTTGCATACAGTTGACTCACTAATCCACACCTCCCTACTGATGTCAATCATCTTCTCCTTCTTCACCTACTGTCTTGGCCTGCCTCTCCGACATCTCTTTGCAAAGGAAAGGGAACCAAATGATGGATTTGCTAGGGGGTTGAGTCTGGCAAACCTTCAAGAGAGCGTCTGCTTTCATTCAGCTCATCCTTTTGAAGAACACAGTCACCATCTGCATCACAGATGGAGCCAGTCCCAAGCACTGCAAAGATATAGAAGTCATCTGCACCTCTGTGCTTCCAGACGGCCACACTGACCAGTGAGAAAACCCCTAACCAACATAGGTATTGCTCCACCCTTGCTAGTAACAGCAAGTATTTCTCTAGAGAAGTAGTATTCTGTAGAAGAATGGTACAATACGGAAGTGTTGCAGTTCCTAACAAGCAAGAAAAGCAAAAGCAGAGTCGTGCAAGGTGCTAGCACCCATCCCGCACAGCTCATGCTCACTACCACACAACGGGTGCTCAGAAAGGTGCCATGATCCCACCCCATCTCAGATGGGAACGATAGACCAAACCACTCTGATGGCTCCTGTCACATGCCGGCTGGTGCACTCCCTACCTCCCACAGCACCTGCCACCCCGTCCACCTCCAAAAATGTGGTGATTCTCCTCGTCACTGGAAGGACAAGGCTGCTCCAGGTGGGAGCCTCTGCAGAAAGCAGTTTGAAGAAATGTGCCAAACACTTTGTGTTTTTGAAATTTGCTGTTCTGGTGAGCATCAGCAGAGAAAAACTCTTCAGAAAGATACTGGAAATGGAGAAGAAAAGGGATGCAGCTGATGACAGAGGGCTCAAGGAAAGGAAGGGGATTTCTACTTGCACTACCTACAGTAACCATGTGTTTTCATTACAAAAACCAAAAAAACCCCAAACAAACAAACAGTCAACACCCCCCCCCCCCCGCAAAGTGTTGTCTTCTTGATCCTGTGTCAAAAGGTCCCATTTTTCCATACAATATTTTTATACAGACTCCTAAGGGTTTTAAAAATACTACGGAAAGTGTTGTCCAAAAAGATTGCGATTTTTCCCTTGAAGAAACTGGATAAAATTCAAGTTTCAGAAAAAAAAAAACCAATCAAATCCTGCTGGCAAATTTTGTTGAATTTAAGACATGTCAGGCACATACTGGCACTCCCTTGAATAGTTCCATTCATAATCCGACTTACACACAAAAAGCAAAACCTGGCCTGTTCCTCTCACAGTGCAGCACACAGTGTCTTCAATACAGAGGTGGAAACCCATTTCTGATGACTAAAATGTATTAGCATTGAGCATCACAATGACATTGTTTGTGAGCAGTTCTCTGTGCTCTTCAGTGACTTGTCTGAAGTAGCCAGACAGTACAACAGGCAAATTTTCTTTATGAAAGGCTGGTTTACCTCCTTCTAAGCACTTCAGAAATCACAAGAGTACAGTCTAAAAATCAATGTAACTTCATACCACCTCCCTCTAAGAAGCAGTGGGGGGCTCTTTTGGAATACAGATAGTAATGAGGGATGTGGGGATACACTGCCCAAACAAGTGGCTACTTGCAGAGCTTGTTGTGTGACATTTTCTGAGTGGTGTTCCGTATGTCCTTTTTGATTCGTTTTAGAGAAGGAGTTGTGATTGCATTTGCTCAGAAAGCATGTAAAAGGCTTTGCAATATTCTTTTTCATTCCTGAGCTACAAGCTTCAGCTTCCCCATGTGATGCACTATAAAGCTCTTTTATCAAATCAAAGTCCAATCTTCTTTTGCTGTTGTAATAAATTAAGGATGGAGAAAAATGGATCAAAAATTATGAATACTTTAATGAGAAGCATATACTGTATGCTAGGATATTTTAATGATAAGCATGTAATGAATGATATTGTACTTTTCCAAACACGTCTCTATAGCTCCAGTATTTTCTGTGCCCTCAAAGACAAGCAGCTGAAGCTTTTCCTGGGCAAGCCAGGATCCACCTTTGGAGTAACTCTTACTACTTCCCATGAACTCCAAGGTATGTAAACTGGAAGCAGTTTTCTACAGGTAGGAAGCCACCTCATCCTTTATGCCAGTTATTTTCTCCTACTCCCTAAAAACATAGATCTGAGCTCTCTGTGAAGAATTTGCAACCCTAATAACTGGATTTCAACTACTGCTACAGAGCCAAGAAAACCACGTACTGTCCTTCTTTAAATTAAATGCTTGTGCAGCTGTTGTAAAAAGACCAACAACCCAAAAGGTTAACTACTTTTATTAAATATTTTCATTCCTGGAAAGAACTGGTACAAGAACCTTCATTCAAAAGACCATTCCCTTGTTCTCTGCAATGCTGTCTTCCTGTAATATAGGTCAACCTGAAAGTGCAACTAAATTACAGCAGTAAACACATGCATAAGAAGGCAGTTCATGCAGAAAAATTTGCTTTTCGCATTTGTCGTCACTCTCATCAGTTCAAATCCCACTCCTGATGCTCCTTTCACTTCCAAATTGATTTGTATCTCAAAAGAAAAATGCACAGTTAAGTATTATTTCTTCTATTGCTTCACTCAGTTCGCCAGGACAGAATGACCAGGACAGTACGCTCTGTGTGAGGGCACGGGAAATAAACCAATGCTGCAGAGAGGCAGCACTTGACTCAAGGTCAATACAAACGTATTAGCGTATTAATCAACCACAACACCACAGATGGTTAGTACTTTTTAACTGTGTTACACACATTTTTCCTAAGGCTTACTTTTCTGTGACTTGTCTCTAAAATCTGCCTTTGACAAAACAAGAATGATGAAAGCTTCCAACAGCTGGGATATTTGATTTACAGAGCATGTGGTGCTAAGTCACTTAAAATGGTAAATACGACCTCCTGAAGCAGTCTCCAATGCTACCTAAGGAAGTGAAACGGTTTGCTGGGGAAAACGAAGAGCACCATATCCAACTCACACGTAAGGAGCATTACACAATTAGAAAATCGTCCACTACCTGGCAGGGAATACAAGGTATGATACAATCCTTAAGGGACAGAAGGAGAATTTCTTCCTCACAGCTGAAGGTCACAGATGAGGTCCTGTACCATGAACCATTGCATTTGCAGAGTCCACTTGGATAGGGTCCCCTCAGTCGGTGCTGGTGGATCTGAGCTCAGAGCTCACACCTCTGTTGTTAGCAGCACGCTCTCATGTTCAGCCTCTGGTTTAATGTTAAGTGAAAGCGGAGAAATCCCAATTGAATAAGGACAGAAAAATGTTCAGCTTAAAAGAGTGCCCAGGACAGATACTGAGTTGAGCAGAACACAGCTTCTGAACGTATGCATGAAAAATCACAGTTTCACAAAATGCTGCCGTTGAAATCTGCCCAACACAACGTTGAGGATGGAACAATTGCTCTGGCAAAGCATGATCTAATCCCGGCGGGGAGTGGAAAGGACGCTAAACTAAGCCTTGCTTTTAATACTCTCTAACCCAACTAGATAATGTCAGCACAAGGAAAGGGTGACCTTTACGGTCACTTGCATGAAAAAACAATGAGACAAGGGGATTTCCAAAATTCCTTCGTCTTTTCATCGGGGGTGGGGGGTTCCTGTTCCATCTAAAGAATGGAGCTACAACCCTCCTCTGTAAATGTGAGATCTAGAGAAAAACACTAGCATATTAATCATTTTGGTGCATGAGAAAGGGACCTCCTGAGGAAGGAATCTGGGTTAGGCAAGGGCAGGAGGAAAGCAGTAAACGGAGACAAAAGGCCATGCGGTTCACTTGTTCTCCAAGCAGATCTTACGACTGCTAGGAAAACTGTTTTAATACATTGGAGGAACAGAGACAAACCTGCCATAAGCGCACAAGTAGGCTTTCTGAGATGTATTAGTATTAAATTAAAGTCTTCTGATGATACAGATTCTTTCGCTGGTTGATACAGTTCTGTAAATCTTTCATAAATGGCCTAAACTGCATTTTCTGAACAAAAATACATGATCTCTCTATGCTGGAGGTCTTTCACCACTTATTTTCAAGGGCAATGCAGTAGGAACTGAAAGCTTTAACTGAAGCAAGCACCAACAAACCTTTGCAAACAAAGCCTAAGATAGAGTATTTTTCACTTTCTTTCACTTCTTGCTTCACAAATGCCAACTGCTGGAGATCGTACTGCTTTTAACTATTTCCTAAAGCCTAATAAATACTTGCTGTGCATCTAAAGGGCATGGCCGTTCAAGATCTGCTGGAACTTGACAGTAGTGATGCCATAGAGAGGGCTAAAGGAACAAATGATGCTCAAAAATGCGAAGAAAAAAAGGCTAAACACCTATTTCTCTTTGAGAGCTGAAGAAGGTTAAGAATTATTATTGATGCTTTGCCTCTATCAGTAGGACTTGTTACAGCTGCTCTCATCCATTAGGTTAAGACCCATCACAGCAAAATCTCCTTAAACGAAGGTATGCCTAGGTAACTGTGCATGGTGCAGTGCATCTCACCCAACGGTAGCCTGCTCTGCCTGGAGCACAAAGAGCAGGACAATGTTCATTCCCCTCCGGGTAGTGAGGCTTGGGAGGGTTAGAGTACCAGGGCTGAACCAGCCAGCTCGCTTGAGCACTCTGTGGATTGCCTTCTTCCCAGTTTTTCAAGGAAAACGGGTTATTTTAAAGCTAGAGACCCCTAAAACTCTCTGTGCGAGAGTGCCCATAGTGGCTTAAAAGGGTCCCAAAATGTATTTTAGGCTGTTACCTCCAGACTCAGGCAAAAGCAGATCACCAGAACATTACCAAAGGAAAACTGAGAGAGCATTAAGAAACAGGAAATCTAGCCTAGTCCTAGCTCAAAAATTGCTTGAATTACGTAAGTGGACAGGGGGAAAATACAATGGTGATCAAAGGATATAACTGAAGTCTCTGCTAATAGCTGTGTTATGCACACAAGTGGGGAGAGAAGCCACTTGCAACAAGAGCCTGGCACACCACCTCCCCTGAGTCATGCTCTCCAATGTGTCACCACACTCAGAGCCCATCAGGAAACTACCACACAAAACTGCTTTCACTCTAGCCCCCTTTTCCAGAAAGACACCATGGTGAAAACAGCATTTGGGCTACAAGCTAGAGGTTTTACACAGGAGCCCAAACCTTGTAACTCTAGTGGACTGCAATTCAAAGAGCTCTTCCTCTGAGGGCATGCTCATAACTTAACTTTCTGCATACGCATGCAGAAAAACTCCCATTCAAAGACACACATCCACAAAATAAAACCAGCTATCATTAAACGATGAGTCCAACGTAGGCAAGATGATCAGGGGACTTTGACGTACCATTTCAACAAACAGTCAGCAAATAAGCAATATTTAACAGAAAAAGAAGTCAGACCACAGGGTCTCCAGAACAGTTTCGCTAGCAAGAGGCCAAACGTGTACACTCTCTAAAAGGGAGGATGTTGCTGAATTCTCCACATGCCATTGCTGTACCCAGGCTATAAATACGACCTACCCTGTGAGTCAGGCATTGTGAGCAGTTACCATTCATCTAAGCTTTGCTCATAACACAAACTAAGCACTACAGTCATCTCACTATCTCCTGCAGCAGAATATTTCATGGAAAGTGAGACTTGGATAGGATTTTTTTCTCAGTCCTTATTTGGGAAAAAGGCAGTTGAGAAATCCCAGGGAATAAGACATTCCCTTTCAGCACCTACTATTTCCTGTCCCTCTGCCCCTACTCTCCTCTGGTCTTCCAACCAAAGTCTCATTATTCCTTTTTTTCCTGCTGAAAAGCCACTGATTAAATGACCTAAAGCACATCTGGACTACATTAGGATATTATTTGATTAAGGCATTCATCACTTGCTCTTTCAGCAAGTGGAGAATTAAGATAATGGTGGGGGGAAATGGTGTTAACTGAACTGGCTATTCCAGCTCAGACTGCTCTGCTTGAAAAGTCCGAGTGCTCCAGTCCCTCAGTTGTAGGTTCTTTTTTTCCTAATTGCAGAAAAATGAAATAAATATCGGTTAATTCATTTAATGTTGACAAGATCATTAACGCCGAGCAGGCTGTTACATTAAGGGTCGCTGTCATCTGTATTTCTCAGACAATTTGCTATCTGATAGGAAATGCTTGCTTGGAGGTATTTCAAGCAGTTCTAAAAAGGCTCCCCATTAAACTGCAAGCAGCACCTCACAGAAGTTTGACATGTTCCGTGTCAAGTTGCTTTAGAGGAGAGGGAGAACAGATAAAAATGGCTTAACTAGATCTGCTCAAAAAGACTGTTGCTTATTAGCCCACTACACAAGCAGTAACTGAATTTTCAGTATTTGAAGTGACTGCATGAGACTTCAGCTATAGAGTCTGTGTACGTAAAAACTAAAGCACAGGCTAAAAGCAAAGATGGTGTCATCTTGGCTTTCAGATACTTTACCCTAAAATATCCTTCCTCATTTGTCAGGAGCTAAAGAATGTGCTATCCTGGTGCATCCACAGAGGTATATAAACCAAGTGTCACAGCGTGCATCAAATGCCATAGAAACCAGGAATGCTGTTGCTGCTAAATGTGACTGCTCACAGTACTATGCCCGATTTCCTTCAGTGCTAAACATCTAAAAGACGAAGCTGAACAGACACCCTTAAAGCCTCTTTATCAACTGAAGTTTGGTTTACAGTGTCAAGAAGAAAAACAGACTTGACTACTGGGAAACACACCCCCTCAGAACAACCAAAGAATTCAGCTAAAAGACTTTGCTAGTGCTGCCTAAACAATATAGACACTGAACATGTGGGCAGTTATTGCATGTACAGGATAAACAAAAGTATCTTTTCTCCCTAGAACCAATATTCTACTGCATTACACACAAGCAGAAAGTTGTAACTTTCAGAAAGCTCTGCCTCCTGTTCACAAGAAACAGACCAGCCACAGAGCAATGAATTCCACAGCCTCACAGGGGAAAATGTATTTTAAATACTCCTCCTGCTATCAAATTATAAAGGCTCAATGAAGATAAAAGTCACAGGTCAGAAATCTTAGCTTACCCTTTCTCTCTCTCTGTCTCTCTGTTCCTGTAAACTCTGAAGCGAACCCAAAAAATGTCGTTTTCCACAAGAGTCTTCACTTTTCTTAGCTCAAATTCCTTCCCCAGCTCGTTAGAGGACTTGTGATGTCATAGGCTGAGGGAGGGCTGGTTTTAAAAAAAAAAAAAGAGGCAGTCCACACCCTCAGCCCATTCACACAAAGAGGCTGTTTTAAAAGGAAAATGCCAGTTCATGCTACTCAAAAAGAGCATGACTTCACTTAATGTGTAAGGGAGCCACCTCCTTAGAGATCCCTTCAAAAGCATCATGTTGGCAACAGACCCAAAGACCTGTTTTCAGCTAGCGTAAGCAGGGGTTTACTGTTATGGGCTGGGTTGGGTTTTTTTTGGAGGGGGGGTGGTGGTGCGGAAGGCACAACCCAACAACGCAGCATGTGGCTGGCTTTGTACTAGAAAGGAGCAATTACACAAAGGGCTGCTGTGAAAGACACAAGCGCCAAGCGGTAATTTGCAGTATTTTTTACCTGCTAGGAAACAAAAAAAAGGATTGAACTATATTCTTTCCACAGGAGAGGCTTAGAGGTTGACGGAAGTGCTTACGGCACCTTTGGTAACCTTCTGCTCCAGAAGACTCGGGTCAGGGCAGTGGTCTCCAGCCTGTAAGAAATGCGTCAGCCACATGGAAAACAACTGAAGACAGGGATCGTAAAAAAAACTGGAAGGGAGGGTGACTGGGAAAAAAAGCACAATGTTTTCTGCAGCATAGTACTTGTTCGTTACTGCTGCCTGTGGGCTAGTGACATTTGAGTACCCCTGGATTAGGTTTCCTGGAGGCTTGGTAGTTAAAGCTAAAAACCTGAGCTATGCTGACCAGGCATCCCCTGCGAAGGCCCTCTGGACTTTGGGTTAAAATGGCTGGAATTTAGTGTCACCTTATACGTGTTGCTATAGATGACATAGCTTAAGTGTCTGAATAGTGTATTTTACTCACCTGAAGAATTATATAAGATATTAATTTGCTTTCTTACTACTTCTAGGGCTCCAGCAAAGGGAAGGCGCAGTCATCTTATACCAGCAATGACGAAAAAGAACAGCAGTGGTATTTTTGACACAAGAACCCTTGAAGGCAGTGGTAGCTCACTTCACCTGATGCTCAACCACCTGCTTGAGCCATGTTAAGTGAGGCAAGTCAGGCCTCTATGGTTTTAAAATGTAAGAAGCTCCTTGTCACCTGTTGAATGGATTTATGAAAACAGAATGGAAATAAGGTTCCCACAGGAAAAAAGAAAAGACTCAACATCCCTATCCTAGAGTGGCTTTGGTGAGCCTGAAGTGACAGGAAATACTGTGTGCTTTCATATACCACCTCTCACACTGTCTGGACAAGGAGCAGAAATAATGATACGCAGTTATATCTTCTCCCATATTAGCTTTTTTTTTTTCCTTGAATCATCCAAGAATTCTACACTATGATGAAGGATAAATGCCTCATAGAGAAATTAAATACTGTATTAAACTGTATGGATTTAAATTGCAATTTCTTTAGCTCCTTATTGATTAAATACGAAGTTCAAGTAACCCTGCTTCACCTGTGGTCACTGAAGGAGCAGAAGGTCACCAAGATATTTACCTTTTGTACTCTCCCTGCCACCCGCCGTCTAAAGCCCCACATGCCCTGGAGGTCACTGGAGGACAGAGCTGTAACTGGAGCACTACCCAGGTGTGCAGGGGATGGTGCTCAGGACACTTGTTTGCTACGGTCTCGGTCTCGCAGGAGTCGCCCACTTGACATGCTCAGTTGTCAATGAAACCTAAAAGAGTTGCACTAGAAAATAGCTTTTTTGAAAGTCACCTGTTTCTCATACCGATTAGTTTTGGAAAACAGGGAGAACAACATTTCCTAGACATTGGTATGCTGCAAGAATGAACTGGGCTATTGGTAATGAACATCTTGTGTATAGCAGTGTAGCTTAGTAGCAAAGGCAGCAGATACCCCCTGTTCAACCCTCTTCTAGAGCTGGCCTCAAATAAGCAACCAACCTTTCTTCCCCTCAGGAATTCAGATGCACCCTTACCATCAACTTTAAATAACTGGGGTTTGGTTTTTTTTTTTTCGTTTTTTTTTTTTTTTTTTTTAAAGCCTTAGTGCCTTCCAATAGAACCTCAAGTTTATTAAAAAAAAAGAACTCTAGTACTCTTTGTTGAAATGAAAAGCTTGCACAAAAACTTGAAATGGCTGAATGATCAAGAAACAAGTAAAAATGCAGAGATCTATCTCAAAGTGGTCTGAGAATACTCTAAAATTATTCCTCTCAACTTCTTGCACTGCAAAGGTTCTTGACATGTCTGCATTTTAAACCACCTCTCCTGCATGACTGTAAGCACTAAGTGCCTGTGCCCTGGGTCCTCCACATCACGCCATACTGAAAGACAGTAAGTGTACAAAGACTGAAATGTGGTGGAGAGTCTGTATGAGTATCACAGATCCACCCAACAATCATCAAGTATTGTCTCCTGGAGACATCAAGGGCAAAATTATAAAAGAGTGATGCTGCCCTCACAGTCTGAGAAAAAAAGGAGCATTTTAAAGTGATTTACCTGTTTCAGGCCTCTAATCTTCCAAATTTGCAGCACAAATGCACATTAAAGCCAAGGAAGCTGGATTTTGAGGCTAAATCTGTGTACATGAAAAGTTAGTGTGAGGCAGGCAACTCCTATTTTTGGCTGCAGACCTGAAGAACCTCAGGTCTGCAGCCAAATTTGTCACTCAGAATGGCAGGTCATATGCCGTATTAGTGCTGGATTAAACTTATCAATGAGAAAGGCTCTAACTGGCCGCAAGACTGCTTCTGTCCACGCCAGGAGGCCACCTGTAAAAGCAGATGTATAAGCAGGAGCTCAACCAATCAAAGAAAAAGAAGGAGGTGGCACCAGGTTGTCTGCAAAGGCCTCATGACTTTGTGAAATGTCTTTCATTCAAAGCAGCCCTCCTTTGTGAACCTTCAAGTGATGTGGGGCACAGTCTACGCTATAAGCATTTCTGGGAGAAGCTGTCTCAGATTTTAGCTGCTGGTTGCAACTTGTACTTATGGTTAAACAACACAGGGACCATGAATTCTTTAGAAATGTGGCAGAAGCAGAGGCTTGCAGTGTCACACCTCCTGATTAAGCAGTAACAAAACCATAGTGGTCACATAAACTCAAGCCATTTCAGCTACCTCAGGACACAGATGGTTCCCTATCAGTTCAAAGACCTTCCCATGCTGGAGATAACTGCACCACTTGAACCACAGGGTCATCATTACAACCTGTTGCAAAGGGCTGATTCTAATCTTGAAATATGTGCTTGGAGGGGAAAAAAAAAAAAAAAGGTGCCCCTCTTTATGGAAAGTGTATGCAAGCTTAAGGTAAACCAAACAATCTCTTTCCTATTCAGGGAATACACACCCTGCCTGGCTTTCTGAGCCTGTTGGACTAGCACCCTTATATGACCTAAAATCAAGATGTGCAATAGCAGAAGAAAGAATACCAGAAGTATTCCTTTACCTCCTTCTGTACCAACAGTCTTTTCACAGCACGTATCTCATTATAAAAGTGTTATCTCTCTCCTCTGTATCACGGCAAAGCGGCCTGCAGACGAAGGAAGATCTTATGGGACCAGAGTCACTATTTCAGCTCATTATCTTCAAGCTACATTATCTCCACAGATCTCTCTGTCTGGGACTGTAAAATGAAAAGTGCCCCACAAGCCTGGCTGCTGGAAGCAAAACTGGTGCTTGAGCATGCAACTGCTAAATTTACTAAACATTTTAAGGATCTACTCGTCATTTCTAATACTGCCTCTACAAATCTACCCTATCAAGGCAGCAGAGAAGGAAATACGGGCGGTGAACATTGGAGGGTCTCATGTGCAAGCGATCCAGAGTAAAACAACAAACATACAGGAGATATGGTAAGGCTTTTAATGCCAGCCCTGTCACTGGCAGGTCTTTGGCTTTTCCGTGAACTGCTCCATTCTTCAGCCCTCTCTCCAGGTAAAACATTTCTGACTTCTCTGCACGGCCCCACACGAGGAGATGCGGGGAGCACAGGTCAGGAGAGGGAGGCAGTCTTCTGTGCAGGTGCCCATCCACCCGTGATGCTGGTCAGCTCACACCTGCTCACAAGCCAATTTTCAGTTTTTGGCAGAGAGGGCTCGTAGCAGCCAGGGAAGCCAATCTGACAGCATTCTTTCTTGCAACAAATACTTTAAAAAAAATAAATAGTTTTCTTGGATATTTCCTCATGTTGAAGTGGTTATTTGATAACCAGCAATTACAAAGAATTTAATCTGGTGAGCAATCTTAATTGTTCTTCCTCCTCCTTTCGCAGAAATCACACGCTTTAAACCCAAAGGTCACTTCTATTTATTTTATGAGAACGAATTGGCTCTGTCAGTTTAATTTCCCCTGGTGCTGTAACCGGACCTGCTGTTCTTCTTATAAAGACAATTGGGCTGAGACAGAAATAAAACCAATTTCTGAGGATAGGCTGCATGGACAGTGCGCTCACACCTCAAACCTCTCCTTTCCAGAGCAGACCCCCCACCCAACACCCACATTTCAGACTAAGTCTGGTCTGGCATCCTACCAGCAGGACAATAACTGCTTAGCATGAATTACCCAAGGATGGCCACCAAAACAAATTTTTGAGAGGAAATTGTGACATTAAACCTTGATGAGGGACCAGAGGGCTCTTAATTTCACCCATGCTTTGCATTTTCTGGGTGACTTACAGTGGGGAGGTGCACCGTGGTTGCTTGCTGCTGCCCACTTTCACAGCGTTAGGGACCGGTGCCAGGCTCTGTCCCTGCTTACTGTCAGGACTGTGTCTTCTCATGACAGAGATAGACTACAGCTTCTTCAGAAAAGAAAATGCCTCCGGTGTGTACTCATGCTCGCATGAATGTGTCCTTGTGCTGGCAGCTGCATTAGGTAATACAAGTAGGACTCACACCTCAGAAAACTTTATCCCTGGTGAAAACCAAGAGTTTGTGTTCAAGCCAACTCAAAGAATACCTGGAGGCCCTCTCTTGATGCTACGTGGATTGAAATTAATTTCCAAGGCTAAAAATGGTCTTCATCCTTCTTATTTCCCATGCTGAACATGTAAAACTTCTTAAAAGATGTATTCACACTTGACTGCTCTGAAAACTGGGGCTCGGGGGCATTCTCCATTCAGAGAGAAAACGGCACGTGGCATGGTTACTACTCCCAGCATGGCAAACAAAAAATACTTTGTCAAAATTACAAGGGCTGGAGCCACACAGGCCATTCAGCTGACAGTGCAAGACTTCATGAAGAGAAGATGGCTGGAAAAAGAAGCGAAAAAGGCCATACAGCATCCGACTTACTTGTTTTCCTCATATACTTAGTATTTGGCTGTTCATCTCCTTATCTACTCTAGCAAGCAAACAAGGAATTGGACATGACAAATTATTTATGCTGGTTGCAAGACATATATAGGGGGAGACTTCCTCTCCCCTCTCGCCTTTTCTCCGCTTTTTCAGTACCTCTCAAAAGCACTGGCTTACCTACATGCTTCTATTGTGGGTGCTGAGGTTGGTGAAAACTGCACTCCACAACCTGTGACAGCAGATACGACCACTGCCACCCAGTGTGATTCCTGTGGCCATGTACTACAGTCACTTCACAGTAAACTTCTCACCTCCGCTCTTCTGAGGTTTGAAAGTCGAAAGCTCATTTCAGCATCCCTCGCTGGAAAGGTGTGCAAGCAGGTGAGCGTCTCCTTGGTGTTAAAGGTGAGGTAACTCAGGCTGGCCTGACCGTGCTTGCAATAAGAGTTGGAAGCCACTTTGCCCTGCTGCAAGCCTTCTTCAGCTGCTTCATGCTCCCATGTGTTAGGTGTGCACGGACACCAAAGCGCTAACTGAGCAGTCCCCTAACAGCTGTCCGATGGGAATGGTCCTGTGCAGGCTCTTGCCTCTCCGCAGATACAAGGTGATTTGAAGAAGCTTCCTCTGGACTGATTTTAAACATTGTTAGCACTTGAGATGACCTGTCATCCTACATGCTGAGGCTGCTTCTCAAGCAAACACAAGAGAAAAAAACCCACCCCACAATCACCTAAGTTAAAAAAGGCCATTTATTGTGGTAGCAAGGAATGTGTGCACAGTGTTTGTTTTGATTTGTTTAGATAAGGTGGCTGGAAACAAAGATCCTTGGGAATTTTGAAAAAGCTAACAGAAAACTGTTTGTTTTAAAACAGAACAAAATGTTTAGGTAACTCCCAGGCTTGCAAGTCAGAGTTATGCCTGTTAATTTCTATTCGTTCAGCCTAAATCTGAGCGTTTTAACTCTGGTGCTGTCTTTGCACAGGCAAAGCAGAGAGGATAGTTCAGGGTTATGGGAGTCAGGACTTCTTCAGTGGAGTCAAATCTTTTCTCCTGCTTATAAAAAACTCACTGAATTTTCAAGGAGCTAGAGGTCTGAAGTCAGAGTGAAAATCCTTCTGGCTGTCTGCAGTTTACCTGGAGCTTCAGAAGAAAGTCAGGTATTATCCAGAGAGCCTCCCATTACCCTCTGTTGAATATGTTAAATAAAACAGACTTACAGCAAGTTCCTCTAAGCATAACCCGAGAATGCATGGGTTGTTGCAGACACAGGGCTGCTGTAGCTTTGAACAGACACAGTACTTCAACTAAACATATTCAGAGAAATTAGAAAGAAATCCCAGCAGTCTGGAAAGAAAAGAACACCTGGTTGCAATAATAGGACCCACTGCTATCTGCCGTCTACCTAAAGGAGACCAGTAAGAAGCACAGGGTAACTTATCAACATAAACTGGATATGACTAGCCTATTACAAGCCAAGAATCAACACTGCAAAATGTCAAACCAGGCCCAAGCTGAGAAAAGCTGTGTATTTTTCAAGTTGCATTTAATGCTTCTTCTCCCGTAATTACTCAGCTGTCATTTCATCTGTACTTAATATTGGCAAATGTCAAAACACACCCAATTTTGTTCTATTACAATTGATTCTTTTTATTAATAGGGTAGCTCTGTTTATTAAACAACAATAAAATTACTTCATGGCAGGGAAAAGACCATCCAGACTCCCCTTCCCTGACTTCCTCCCACCCCAAACCCTTAGCCCCCTGCCCCTGACTATCCGCCAGCACCAGCAGAATTGGGTGTTTAGAGGGAAGCAGGGCACAGCAGCAAGATGATGCTGACTGGCAGACTGATGTTAGTAAGTCTTTCCTGTGACAGGCAGCAGCTTCTGAGGCTAAACGTCACAAGAGTCCAGGATTCAAAGAATGGCATTTTCCTTAATAAACAGCTGTACATAGCTCAGGAGGCACAGGCAGGCTATTCCTGGTTTAAAAACCCAGCTTAAGTTCATTTCTTTAAAACCTTTCAGAAATCCATAATCTTGCTTTCCAATGACTCCAGAAAGGCGTGGGAAAAGCAAACACAAAGTAAGATGTCTGCTCGTCACAGCTTAAATCTTAGGCATATATCTGACGCCAACAGAAGATGATGCCATCCAGCAAGACTCTAGGCATACAGACAAAGATGAGCGTTGTGCTGCCTATCAAATGAGCAAGGGCATATCAGGAAATGTTAAGGTATCTTCAATTACAGAAGTTGCAGTGATCTTCTAGTATTTAGAGGCAATTATTTTAAATTTTCCAGTAGTGTCTTATCAATAAGTTTGTGTTGAGGCACTGGATTATTTTCCTTGTCATTATATATTTCTTATAATACTCCCAGCTATAAAATTAAGCTTCACTGTATTGATGGCAGTGTGCAAAAAGGTACAGGTATGATTGCAGTACAACATCCTACATAAATTCAGTGTTAAAACTTAGTTCATTCTTCAATGAATTCATCAGTGCAAGTAATGAATTTCTCTCTAAGCAAGTGAAACTGTGATACAACATGAATTCTGGGGCTACAGGATCCCCCTGAAATTCCACTGCCTTCTGAGACACAAGATTCAACTATAAAGCTGAACAGGAGAAAACAGGAATGAGCTTCCCAACAGTAAATGCACTGAAACAAGCACCATGTTCCACTATAAGCATACTCCTCCTGATGCAATAATATTTTCTTATTTAAAAAAATGCTGGGTTGGAAATATCTGAACTGCCTTTTGCACTTTGGAGAGGGAGGTGAAGGAGAATGCTGAAGGAGCTTTTCCATATTGGGGCAGAAAACCCACACAAAGACAAATTTCCAAGCAGCACAACCTGTCCTAGGACAAAGCAGATGCTTGAAGTTCACATAATCAGAAGAAAAGGCTAAGCACTCTGAAATTCAACACATGTACATAGAGATTTGGACATACTTAATCCTGGAGTGTACCTGAGATTATGAAAGTCATATGCATTTTAAAGGAAAAATCAATTTTAATAAAAGATACATAATACCAAAATCTTATTAAAGAGTGGGCTACAGATATCTTTTATTCGTGTGCTGATTAATTCATATAATACGTAGGAAAGCCTATTTTTTATTGTGTAAAAATATTACATGATTTCTTGATGACATGATTGTTTTTTTTAATTATTCTCTTGCAAATTTATTTCTCCTCATTTAAGAACTAATGGTGAAGAGCTCTGTAAATCTGTACTTGTGTGAAATGCAGAGAGCTTATAGGACCGTTGCTGACACCATATTGGACTGTGTTGCCATATTTGTCAGTTTCTTTTCACTACAGATTCAACATAGACAACATGAATTAGGCTCTAGATACAGAAATTACAAACTGTTAGCTATTGACAGACCTCAAATCTTACTATACCAATACTGTGCTTTTGGTTGAAACAGTTTACTAACCTGAGAATTATCTGGAGAAACTGTTTATCTCCCTTTCCTTTTTTTTCTTTTTTTTTTAAAGAGTTGATTTTCCTTCACGCTAAGACTTGTCTACATCTCTTTGACAAGATAAAAAGACACTGTAGTAGCTGTGAACACACTTGAACACACGTTGTGAAGACACGGTGTTCATTCTGAAGCTCTCCCTACATTGCTAATCCTCATTATCTCCATTTGCAAGATCTAGCAAATGCAGTTGCAGCAGTCTACAGGTGAGAAGAAACATGCAACAGATGAGAAGAAACATGGTGGCTCCCTAGCTGCTGAAATCTACCCTTCCAGGCGCTCTGCCACATCTGTGTGGGGCACGAGCACTGGGTGTGCTGCTGCAAGCAGTGGCATCTTCAACCTACATTTAGTAATGAAGATGTTTACCACTGACAGAATACTTGGAGCTGTGTGCCTGACCCTGAGGCAACAGTCCATGACATGAGATCTCCCACTGTTTCTGTCACTTCAAAGGAACTTCCGGGCAGCCATGAGCACCACAGCATCTCTGTGGGCAAGTTCTGGCAGAGATCTTTTCTGCACCATCACTGCTGGAGAGAGAAACTGGAGCTACTGCCCCTTGGAGACTGCAGAACTAGCAATGATGACTACCCACATAAATACACGTGTCCTCAATTTCTCTTTTCTGAGCTTTTTCCAGAGTGTTTTCTCTTCTTTGTATTGGTCTTTGTTTTTACTCAAGCTTTCTCTTCAGCATCACCTGTCCCTCTTCCCGCTCTGGCTCCTCCATCCACCACCTGCTCACATCTCAGTGAAAGAGGTCATGTTCCTTCTGTGTAGCATCTTGTAAGAGCGAGATCCCTGTGGTTTGAGCCTGTTCATCCTGCCTCTGCCCAAGCTGACCTCTGCTGAGGTTCTGCGTATGGCTCCCACTCTGAATGCAGTGCTGAGACACAGCTCATCAACTGCCCAGCAGTCCTCCTGCTTGGCATTTTCAAGTGTTCAGCTACAATCTGGGGTAATGTATCAGTCTCTAAACCAACGTGCTGTCTCACACGCTAGGAAAACATCCGTGCTGAGACGTTTGTTTTTAATTCCCTCCTCCTATTACAATAGCAACAACAAAATCAACCCATAATGATTTCTTGGGCTCACACCAGCTGCTGAGCAAATTAAGGCTCTAACAATGGCAAGGATGCAGGGTTTTGGAAAGCATTTGCAAATATTGTACTAGACTGTGTCCAACGTCTGCAGCTGTCTTTAGGGGCAGTGAAAAGCTCTCCCTGGCATCAACACACCCGGCAGTCACAGCGATCATACCTGCATGAGGAAGGAGCTCACCTCTTCCTCTTCCTGGCATTGTTATGTAGCTAGAGGGAAACACGGAGGGAGCAGCCCCCACTGTGGTAACTCACCGTGGGGCCAGAGGATGACTTTATGCTGAGCTTTATCTCATGCATCTGTGCATACGCCAATATATGCTATCTCATGGCAAATTCCAGGTCTGGGAAAGGCTGCCCAGCTCGGACCGTCTTCCCAACCTGTGTTCCTGTGTGATTAACAGTCTGCACAGAGGAAGCTGGAGAAACAAGGGATGGCACTGCAATTTCATGTATTAAAGGATGCAATCTGGAAAGCATAGGCACACAAGAAACCCACAAAGCCCATCTGTATTTCTTTTGCTGTTACAGGGATGATGGACAGAACAGTAACTTGCATATCTCTAGTCCCACCATACAAAGACCTCAAACCACACTGTAGGCGCTCAGGTGCTTTACAATGTGCCAGAAAATTATTTCTATTTTACAAGATGATCTAAGTAAGTATCATTTAAAATGACCCCCTTTCTTAGGAGACCACCCTCCTAGTACATTTTACTGAGAGTGTGGAGGTTCAGCCCCTGATTCTCTCCAGTAAGGCAGCCACCAAACTGGGAAAACCCAAAAATGGGGAATGCTTGAAAAAGTAACAAGTGTAAGCAACATGTGAAATGTCTGACTCATGGCAAGAAACCAAACTCGTGAATTAGATGCCCGGGCGTTAATGCCTTACACATGAGACAGCACCTGAGATGCTGTAAAGGCTCTGAGATGTCTCCATTCCATTTTACTTGGGAGCTGCTGGTGAACAGCTCTGTGCCAACATGTCCGGACCCTCCAGTGCAGGGAAGTCCTTTCCTGCAATAGGGTAAACTAGGCCAAAATTTCACCACAAAATTGTAACACAGTCCAGGGGAGAGCAGCTTCAAAGTCAGGTAGGAAGGGATGGATTACCATCCTGTGAATTAGTGGTGCAGCACCACCATGTGAAAGATAGCCACAAAAGGGGGAAAGCAGGTGACTCATGCCTGTTCTTAGGTTATTACTCCAGCATGAAACTCAAGACAAAATTTGCCCATTTTGGGGCCTCCTCCCACCTTCCTATACACAGACAACCATAGGGAGGGCAAGGATGGTTGTCAATAAAATGCAGTGTGGGGCTTATGAGAAATTCCTCATGACAGCCATCCTCTGTCCACTAGAGGAAAACTAAATGCCCATGGTGGCATCAATCCTGTTTAGGGTTTTATATTGATCCTTGTTTCCATAGCTTAACAAATATTCACGGAAAAGGGTGGCAGCATAACCCTGGAGAACCCTGGAGGACTCCATAGAGTCTCTGGCACCATCTGCCTTTCTAGGGTCACAACTTCAGACCAAGTATTAGCTTCACTTCTATTTCTCATTGCCACTCTTTTGACCATCTGGTTAGTAAACAGGGGTTCAGCTTGCAGGAGAGGGTTAACACCAAGATTTCTTTTGCATTATTAGCAGTTACTGTAAAAGCACTGGAACTGTAATCACTTTTAGGCTGAAAGCCTGAGGTTTGGAGTACAAACTGTCTATTTGTTTGGTGTTTGCCTAGCTCTGGTCTGAACAGAATTCTGTGGTTGTACAGCAGGTTTGGGACAAACCTTAGCTGTTTACTTTCTTAGAAGCAGCCACAGGGCCAGGGGAAGGGGCCAGGGCAGTGGCAGCTGACAGCTGATGCAGCCACACGTGCCTGTGGCATCCCACTCAAAACTCCTTCCCCTTGCCGTAGGCTCCCAAAACATGCTTAAGCACCTGTCTACCTTTATTGCCCCCAGGTGGCTTCTCTGGTCTTCATGCAGGAGCTTAGGAACTCAGGATGCTGGGAAAAATCTCAAGCTGATTTTCACACAACACAAACAATGCAGCACCTTTTTTCCCCACCAATTGACATGTTAGTTTTGGTGGTATCCCCTTCTGACTGACAGGTTAACAAGAACTTGCTCGTTGAAAAAGAACTTTTATGAGGAGGATAAAAACGCATTTTACTTTTCTTTTTATATGCTTTGCAACTCACTAAATGACAGACAGCAGTTGTGTGTACTCTATGAGCTGAATATGATTTATCAAAACTGACAAATTCAAAATAAGGCAGGGACCTAAATTAGTTATCATAACTAGAAAAATAAATACAAGAGCTAATCTCAGAACTCAATTTGTATTCTTTATGATGACTTACAGCTGGCAGTTCTCATCCTGTGAGATCTGGGAGCTATAAATAAACTTAGCTTAGAACAAATGAGTATTTTTTACACGCGGGACTTAATGCATTACAGTTTTCTGGCAGAACAAAAAATAACAACAGACCAAAACCATGTCTCATTTTTAATGAAAAAACAAGCCAGTAAAGCAGACCTCCAAAAAAGGAAATCTCCAATCTACAAATGCAAGTATCCAAGCATGTCTCCAACTCTTCTCATTCCGTTTAATAAGAGAGGAAATAAGGCCACCAGAAGTTTACAGACTAATGCAATTACAGGGTGGCTCAATAAGCACTGATTTGTCTGTAATCTATGACATGTAAGATAAAGCTATGCTAACAGGTCTGGTTTTCCTTTCACAAAGCTGAATGCCCACCAATCAATTAATCACAACAGATGTTTTTCATGGGGGAAAGTAGCAGTCAGTTGCTGGCAAATATATGAATGACCATTTCTTGCAGCTATTTTTAAGATCCATGAACTAACTGAATAATTGGATTTACCTATAAATAACAAATGCATTTTCATGAGATAGTGTTTAACATTTCTTACATCACAGGTGAAAAAAAAATCCTCCTAGTAGTTCTAGTATTAAAAGGCAAATAAAGTTAAACCCATAATCATAGAACCACTTCAAAATCACCATGAACTTTCAACAATTCTCTGAATACAAGGATACAAATGTACCATTAAAAAGTCACTCCCTGTAAAAAAGCCACTTGAAGAAAACCAAGTTGTTTTGCTGTTTGCAAGTGGGATGAACGTGGGAAACAGCCTTTCTTTGGGAATGGTGAGCGGCAGCTTGCACATGGACAACAGCAGAGAGCTGGACCAGCTCCAGATGTATTGAAAGCAGAGATCATTGTTTTTTGGAACCACAAACACTGCAGACCTGGCCCTTAAAACAAAAATGCTGGAACCCTGGTGCTTAAACTCCCAGATTCAGTTCCTGACACCTTAAAAAGTGGTGTCTGGGGCTGATACATTTAGACATGACTGATGCGTATACATTCAGATTTAAATGCTGAATTTCAATTGTTCAACTTTGCAAATCTGGGATTTGTCAAGGTTCCATCAAGAGGAAAAATAAATATATGCCAGAAGGCCAGTCTGATCACTAACGTAACTTCTAATGCTTGAGAATCTCAGATTCTGAAAGGAAAAGCATACAGTACTACTTAATTTCCACTACAACCTCAACAGGAAAGTTACCCAGACTACTTCAAAAGTTTGCCAATGGCTGAATTTAAAATACCCACACCACAGTCCAAGGGCTGACATTTCTGCAAACCAAGGATGATCATTATTCACATTGTTGAACAGAAGTACCCAGCTTGCAAAGGATAATTCACCTTGACCTAGGTGAGACCTGGGTGGGACCTCTGAGTTGTTTTGTCAAGGCATGGAAAAAGCATGTTGTTCTTCTACCCAGAAGTGGTTTTCATAGCATGCTGGTACTCTGCTCAGTGGGCACCATCTTGCTTGGCTACACCTTCCAACTTTGGACTCTCTATAGACATGCATAAAGAAGTATTTAATATTATGTCAGCTGATAATTTCAAAAAACACATCTGGGACAGAGCTTTACTGAGTGAGTCAGCTAAGCAGAATTCACCCAAGGTAACACATGCCTTCAATTAGGGAACTGCAAACATCTCAGGAACTGGCTAAGTAACAACCTGGCTAATGTGCCTACCACTGCGTTAGCACTGACATCTCTTCATACCAATTAGTGTGCTCTCAAAAAGGATAAAGAAAAGATCACAGCTTTGTGAGGTGATGCAACAACCAACTATTACAGAAGCACTGCCGAAGCCTGCAGCATAATTAAGGGTACGTCTTCAAAGTTGAGCACACCCAGACTCACACCTGCATGTTGCATCCTGTCGCCACTCTGGTTCATACACAGAAACCTTGTTCCTGGCTTTGGCTGAAGTACCGTTCTGGGCTAGTAACACAGGCTGGAGTCCACGTGGATGCTGGTTTCACCTGTAAACCTGCCTGTTCTGCAGCAAGGGATGCACATGACTGCCGATGGTCTTCATCAGACCCAAAGGATGAAAATGCAAGTCTCTGACGTCAACACATATTTCAATTTTGTAGTGGAAACGGTAAAGTAACTATAGCCCCAAACTATGCCAAAACTCCAGAAAGAACTCTAACCAAGACACTTCACCTTGACCATTTGATCAGGAAATCTGATTAATGGTGAGAACCTCTGGGCACAGCCCAGTGTGGACCTCAATGTACTAGATACTATGCTAGTTTTAACACAGGAATAATAACCTGGTCACAGCCTCCAACCAGAGCTAGGCAAAGAGGTGGACACATGAAGGTAGGGCGCAGTATCAGGTGACAACAAGCTGAAAGTAGTATGGATGAAACATGGAGGCCATGCACATGCCATCAACATTACTATTCCCAGCCACAGGTGTGTGTTGGCATTACGATGGTGAGACTTGAAGGAAGACAGCGAAAAGGTTTTTTAAATGGTTAGACAAACTGTAATTAAAGCCATAAATCAGAACTTCTTCCAAGCCCATAGGTCATGCAAGGAAAAAATGCAATCAGTCAACAATCTTGAGACAAATCCAAGTCTGCAGAGGAGAAGGGACCTCAAGACATTTCTGTCTGCACTGGGGAATGTTCAGGGAGACCAAGCGTAAAATAATGCGTATCTTCTCACAGGAAGCTGTTAGCTGTGAGTATAATTAATGAAGGTAACAATTTAATGCAGGCTGTGATGAATGCTCCCTTGCAGGACGTGTGGAATCAAAACTGGATGTTTTTCTAAAAGATAAGTTCTAATCAAAACAGAAGCCAGTTTAGGGAAATCCAGTGGTTTATGTCACAATGCCAGTCATAACATGATCACAGCTGACTCTTTAAACCTTATAACCCATGAATATAATGAGTCATGAATACCAACAGTACTGTTCCTTCCTCCAATGAAGTGTCTGGTGATACGGTGCCTGGATGTGGGTGGGTTATGATTAATGATGTATTTTACTGTGACTTTGCTCAAGAACTTTTTTCCCTGATGATTGCCACGGCTTGGACAAGTTCTTTCAGGAATTATGATTAAAAAATTTACTTCAGCAAAAGCTCCATTTTATGTTCTTAAGTCCAGCTATTATTTTACTTCCCCAGCACAAAAATGAGCAAGGATCTTCTAATGGGAACTGGAGCCAAGTTTTAATTATTTAGAATTTATAGCAACATGGGCCCAGAATATGAAAACATCATCAGAATCTGGTTCTTATTACTGCCAGAAAATGGCAGTGAAGGTACACAGCAGCATGCTTAAACGTATAGTCATAACCATCTTGAGAAGGAGCCTTGAAAGTCATTCTCACTGAATGAGGACAGTGAACATGGTGGCTAGCTCAAGGCAGATTAAGACACTTCTGCTAGCCAGGTTCTGGTTACTCATCAGGGAACCTGCTGATACCATCATCACTCCTTTTCCCCAACTTACCATTACGACCTTTCTTCTGCCTTCTCCAGTCTCTTAACACCAAGGGAACTGGGACCTCTATATCATATAAAGCCTTCTTATACCTTCTGTTCCTGGATGAATGGGTCTGTTTATGCCTCATTTTCTCATCCCTTTGTTCCGGGTTCTACCATCCTTTCATCACTTCTAGGGTCTGCAGCCACCATTATTTCCTTTCAGCCCCACTGGTGGACAAGTGATTGGGATTCCTTCATGCAGTGTGTTAAGATTTAAATCCGAAATCCAGGCTGAGCTCAACTGAGATGAATGCATGATATTCTGCAACCTGTTATGCAATTTTTTGATGTCTGTAGCGAGTTCTGTGCATGTCTGGAGGTCCCATTTCTTGGTTTCTGGTTTCCTGGTTTTTAGTAGTATCGGCAAAATTCATGCTTTGGTGCCTACACTACTCCCTGGATTTGCTCTAATGTTGCATTGAAAAATCACCTAGCAATCTCCAAGCTGACTATTGCCCCTATACTGAGGACAGTATGTCTCATTTGGCCAACAATGATGCTCAGTATCAAAGCAGATATATTTTAGAGTGAAGGAAATAATTAGAAAAGTCAAAGGGCATTAAGGCCTTGGGAGAAATACAGGTTTAGGTTCTGAAGTACGCAGTTAAAATTATGTTGCTAACAATTAGCAGGGAATATTATTACAATCTAGAAAGCAAGGAACTATACAAAGAGTCAAGCATTCTTGTTAGAAGATGCTTCTGTAAATTAGATATTGGGGTCCCAGATCTATGAATTCAAATTAATGCTCTTTGGATTTCTTTAATTTTGGAATAAGATTTCTTATTTGAAATTGCTGGGCTACTTAAGGGCAACCAGATAAATATCATGAGACTTCAGTATGGGACGTTACCTCTTCCACTCAGTTAATTATCGTTCATTTAAAGTATGTTTGCTTGTATTTTTGCTTTCCAACCTCATTAAAAATCTTATTTTAAAATTCTAATTCTTACGAGGCTTAAGTTCCAAGATATGGAATGTACAAAAAAATTAGCAGTTGTTGAAAATGTCTTTTTTTTCTTTTTTTTTTTTTCCCTTTTTTTTGGAAATACTTAACAAACGACATTTGTAGTTTTCAAGAGAAAACTGAAAATGTCTTCTGCTGGAGGTGCAGCTTGGAAACATCAATCCCAAATCCATAAAGAACAACAATTCAAATCCCATTCCCACAAGCCTCCTCTTCAATCTATTAAAAATGTAATTGTTTGCTCACTGGTCATATGAAAAACCAAGGGCAGGGAGCGCTTCTATACCTTGGGCAGACCTATGTCACATGGGGTCAACATTAAAAGACTAAAGACTAAGAGGGGAAAATGGAAGTTAAAAGAACTGGGAGCACTTTTGAAAGGCAGAATTATGGGGATGATGTAGCAACAGAAACAACAAGCTGGAAGTGGTTTAAGTGCAGTTTGTAGCAGAGTGATTACCATTAGCAGAGATAACATGACCCATGTTACTATAATAATGTGCACAAACAGGTATTGCTGGCACTTGATGGTACTAAACCTCCCTAATCATACAGCAATAAAACTAATCCCATTTGCTCAGGCGCTATTACTAAAGTCCCAGAAAGCCAAGAAATGCCATTTAAAAGCACAAAAATGCAGCTATATAGTCCTTTTTATTTTCCTCGTGCTTTTTAAGCCCTCAGAGGTCAGTCTGGCTTTTTTCCAAGCTTGTCTCTGCAACCAGAAAAAGCTAGAAACTTTTCTTTAATTATTTTTAAAGCAAGCTGAAATTCTTCTATGCTCCTTCAGTTGCATGAACTGAGACTTTCAGAGAAATGCTAACTATTCCAATGCTCAGAACAGAACCCAAAAACCTGGCAGTACTGAGAGGATGGAACCACTTATGTGCGAGTAAGTACCACCCAGCCACGCTGGGCTTTCATTGCCCTTTCTTCTGTTTACGTTGCTGGACACTGAGGTGCTTTGCTAGGACCTTGTGTGCTGAGAAGAGGACTGGCAGTACCTGATCCAAATCTATGCAATCAAAGAGTCATCTTCTGCTACCGCATAATGTCAGCTCCTCCTAGGATGTTTTTCTATTTACTTGTTACCAAGACAAATTACTGGTCTGAAAACACCACTTCAGTTGTAAGACAAGATGATTATTTTTCACTGTGTGAGGATAATTTATTTGCCTGGGAACACAGGTTCTTATAAGGGCTGGAGAGTTATGTTAGATATCACTCTCAAGAGCCTCCTTCCTGAAAAACGCCAGGAAGTTGTATCAGCTCTGTACTCTGGAGAGAACCAGCCAGGAATTAATTCATCTGAATCTCTGAAGACATAATGATAACAGTTTTGGTTAGGTATGAAAATTTACTTACTTTCAGTTCAGGAGTTAATACGCGGTAGGTAGACTCTGGGAACTGTCATCTAGATACATGTAATAGTAACTCGAGTATTTCTTCCAAATCTTGCCTTTACCATATCACCTAATAATGTACTAAAATCTAGAAATGCTACAACAAACAGCTGTATGTATAAAGGAAAAACGCCACCCAGCTAAGCAAAATGCACTCCAGCAAAATTACAGGATCACATCTACCTTTACCAATAAGACCTTTTCAGTTTTATCTGATCTTAAATTCAAAACTATTTAGTGCAAACGTACAGCACTTAGCAGTTCAGTAAAATTCAGAATGCCTAACCTGACAGAGCAACTGCAGAACTGTAATGATTTACAGTCTTTACTTGTTTCTGGTAAGGCTTATGATGTCCTTTAGTCACACACCTGGAAAGGCTGTGCCTCTGCTTTAGGGAATTTATGTTCCTGCAGTTCCTCTTTACTTCCTAAGGGCTGAGCACAAATTACAGCTTTTTAAGTGAGCAGCATTCATTAAATTAAATTGCTAGTAATACTGCAGTGCCTGAATGTGCCCCTAATTGGTCTTAGAACAGTCTTGCTATGTACCAAGAGACGAGGTGGCCCTGCCTTTTCACTAATTCTATCTGTGCTAACTCCAAAGCCCCTAGCAATAATGTTTCAGCAAAACTTCTCCACTTTTGGTATCAGTATAAATAGTACCTTTAAACTACTGTCACATTACCTTCATACACCAGCCCTGCACCAGTTCAAAGGGGAGTTTCACTGTTGACTTCAGCAGGAGCAGGCTGTAAGCCTGAGTGTCGACCACAGCTTTCATGCAAGTCAAAGGTGAGCTGGACAGTCTTCCAAGTATGAAATGCTAAATGGCGATTTTGGCTGGACAACAGGCTTACCTAACAGTAGAGATGAAATACTGCAGCCTTCCTCCAGAAAGGTCAATGGTGTACTCTCATCAGCTGTCTAATTAATATGGTTTAATAAATATTAATGTACAGCAGTGCCTGCATAGGCAAAAGGTAATGTGAAATTTATCACTGGCTCGAGTAAATTAGCTCATTGCCATAGAGAAATGCAAATAACTTAGAGAAACAAATATTTGTATTAAACTGTATTGTTTGTTTTCAACATGTACAAGGCAGAATTGTAAACCAGGGGCTAAGGACAGCTTCCACATTGTTGCCATATTTAAGGTTCCAAAGCGTCCTAGTGCTACCCGGAGAAAGTCCTGTGGAATCCGCACCTTCTGAGCAGAGCTGTATGTAACACTTCCCAGCTCGATCCTAGACAGTTGTCTATGCAGATGTGTAATGAATGCATGGTATGTGGACAGCAAGCTGTGACTTCATACCCTGGCACAGCCATACCAGGCAGGACTTCATTCATGTGGGGGTGCAGCATCACTCACTAGGGGGAAGCCATCTCTGCCTGTTTCTGAGTAAGCGATGAAGGAAAGAAAGCTGGAGGCACCACTTACTTCAGTGAAGTGGCCATCTGCCCGACGGATTTCAATTAGGACAGAAATACACACATTGCTGTTTGAGCTGGTATCACAACCACAAGATTATACTGCAAGGACAGCGAAAGTATTTAATCTTTTAACCTTTTTGACAGAAAGTGGGCACTTGATTTCATTTGATGTGAGTGTTCCCCAGGCACCCTATTTAATTTTTGGCTTAGGCAATATCCTGAATTGAAGCCCAGGGACTGAAATGCAGCCAAGGCTGGCATTCTGCTTTCTGACACCTTAAAGCGTTCAGATCCAAACATCCAAAATTTATTATCATTGCTGTAGTACTTCAACAGCTCTGCACTGCATACAATTCAATGAAGAATGCCATGCCTTCAGGGATCCACTGGACACATGGCCAAATTTTCTTTTCATCTACACCTTCTGGCAATATACTGGGTGTCTCAGATATGCTGTAACTTATGACTGCAGAGCTGTCTGTGTTAAAATAGGACAAAAAAGCACTTCATGGACTTTCTGAATTTTTTTTTTCAGTAATGCTTGATTAAGACACCAGGGGAAAAAAGAAGGGAGAAGCTTCTGCAAAAACACAATGTGTAGAGACTTGCTAATTGTGAAAGCCAGTACCACATACATTGCAGGTTTATGTTTATCCAGAATTAAGCTTTTATAACACAGTAAGGCACAGTTAAAAAACTAAAACCTCTGCTGAAGGAGGTCCCACAACCACCCCAGAGAGCCCATTCCAGGGGGGGGACGACTTTGCACAAATACCAGCACTTTGCAAGTCCTGGTGCCACCCTTTTGATAGCACGAAATCCCACCTCCACCCCAAAGAAGACTACATAATGATTGATAAGTGATCTATACAATCTGTACAGTTTGGATCTCTTAAGATAAAAGGATTAGAAAGGGAATAGTCAAAACTGACTTAGCAACAACAAATGCAAGCTATCCTTGGACAGAAACACAGCTATGTATGCAGACCTTGATCATTCTGTTTCCAAGTATGTGCTTTCTAGAGAGACTGATAAAAACATCAATCTTCAAAAATCATAAAAGCCAGTGAGATGCAAGTCTTGCAAGTTGTAAAAACAAGATGATACAAACAGCATTTTAATTTTGATTTGCCTCTTTCGGGGGGGAGGGGGGACAGAAAGAGGCAAATCAGGGGGTAGTATTTGGAAGTCATATTTTTCAGTATTTCTTTGCACATTTTGAGACTAGAAACCTATTTTCAAAAATTAAAGGTATTTCTGGCATTTGGCATTTCTGGAAAGAAAAACCATACCAAATATTTCAGGAGTTGTGATACAATCAGGAGAGTTAGGGAAACATAATAGGTATTTTTGAATTGCAAAGTATCTCTTTCATATTAAATGCCATCAGAGACCAGTAGACTGCTTTCATGGAAAAGAATACTGCAACGTACTGCAAGAGTAAGTGTAGAAATAATGACAGGCCAAGTTGATTTAAATTTACACTTTTCAGATGTCAATCTAGCCCATAGCTGCTCTACTGCTACAGTTAATTGTTGTACCTTCATGAGCCCTCAAGGCTAACAGTCTTGAAGAAAATCCAATTTAGAAGACAACTAACAGGTATTAAGCAACTAGAGGGACTCAGAATTGGAAGATCTGGATTTCATTCTGCTGTCTGCTGCTGACTTGGTGCTGACCTTCAATAAAATACTTAACTTATCCAGGCTGCAACCCTACCTTAACATGCATCTCCTAAGACTGCTATGAGGTTTAATTAATTAATTCGTGCCTATAAACTTTTCAAAAGCCTAGGGATCGAAGGGGCTATGGAAATGAAAATTAACAACAGTATTTTCCTACATATGGAGGTACAGAGTGACATATGTTTGCTGTATGAATATAAATGCAGAGACACAGAAACATACACTACATGTTTCCACAGAACTCCTTCAGACTTGTTCCCTCAAGTAACAGCAATATGGAAATACACAATGAAGGAATGAACACTACATATCCCTAGAGAGCCTTCATTTTCTGTGTAGGCAGCTCTGATGCTGCCTCCCCTTTACAGCACGTTCTTAAGATTACAAATTATGCTTGTTTAACAATATTAAGAAAATAAATTGTTCTTACCCTCAACCCCTGCTCCATGGAGAAGCAGAGGACCTGCCAAGGTGCTGTGTACCTGAACATGTTTGGCCCCTTCTGTAGACAAACTAAATAGCAAAGGCACACAAATCTCTCAGGTCTCCTGGTTGGTTTTCATCTGAGGGATGCTTAAATTGAGAGAAATCCTTTAGTTGTACTCTTCAAGGGCCCCCGGAGCAGATTCTAAGACAGCGTTACAGCCATTCAACTTGCACCCTGAAGAACTGAATAACTAATTCAATAAGAGGCTTTTTTTCTTGGGAAGAGCTTAGCTCAAACTCAATTAGCATAAATAGGATGATAACCTTTGAACCTCCCACTCCTCCTCTCAGAAGAGCCGATGGTGGACTGCACGCCGCAGCAGGGGTGCTCCCTCCCCTGCAAATCTCGAGTTTGTTTGTATTTCTGCAGCTGGCATTCGACTCTGCTTCACAAGTCCAGAAGCAGCTATCAGAGACCGTCTGTAGCTTTGCATTTTTTTACTTTTGGTATTATCTTTTAGCCTGGCTCAAAGGAAATCCGTTTTCCTCCTGTCAGGAGGGTTTCCCCTTCCCTGTCTCCGACACCCTGACCTCTACCTGGCAACTGGCATGATATTGCTGAATAAATTCAGGCAGAAGCTGCTATAAACACTCTCATGATAAAACCACTATAGTAAATAAAGTTACCACCCTATTTGAGACTGAAAGGTTTTCTCCAAAACACACTGAAGTCAGCTCTTTGCAACACTGGAAACACGATACGCTGCTTGTGGTTAAATTTTCCTTAATGGTTTGTCAGTTTTTCAGTCAGAGACCAAAGCCTAGTGTCCAAGAGATTAAAACGGTAAAAGACTAAAGCTCTGTTATTTTCTACATTTATGTTATTTCAGTGATGAACTGAAATGGTATTTCTGTACCCTACTGCCGCTTAGAAAACAGTGGGATGCTGTATGGACTCCATGGCCACGTTTCCTTTTCAAACTGTCACCGATGCAAATTCAGCCACACAGCTCAAGCAACTAACTTATCCTGGCCTTTTTTTTAAAAAAAAAAACCCAAACACTTTGGTAGAGGAAGAAGAAGTAATTTTAGACTGATATCGGCTCAAATCTGACTTAGTGATCCTCCATACTTTATCTCCAGTACTTGCACTGCTGCAATCCCACCCAAATAACTCAAAGGGATGCAGGAAGAAAACTGTGCAAGACTCATCTCTACAGCGACTTCTAACAGAGAACTGAGGTACCTGTACACAGTGCTGCTCCCTCATCAGCTCAGTGTACTGAAAATAGTCATAATGCAGTTCTGCGAGTCCCACTGCGGATGAACCGAGTGCTCTTGAACAGCTCAGAAACTGCTAGCCAAACATACTGTGATGTATCAGCCATATTTAGGATAGATAATTACCTGTGAACACCACATTAAAGCTGCTTTTACATCATTTGCATTAAGAAATAGTCATACAGGTAAACAGCTAAAAAGACATAATCTGAACTTTTGTGACCTTGCACCCATACAAATATAACCTGCTTATTTTCTGCAAAAGTTAGCCGCCTTCTCCCCCCTTCATTTCAGGCTTTCCCCCCTCTCCTTTTTAATTAAAAAAGCAGGACTACTGAAACAGCTGCCCCCCACAGCTGATTTTAAATGAGAGGTCACAGAGCCGCTGATGTCAGGAAATTAATATAAACATTCCCATACCAAGATCAGAAAGTTAATGCAATTGTTGACTTGTCTTCAGGGAGAAACAGCAAACAAACACAGATATACTAAAGGGAAGCCACAGAGAGATGTGACTATGCCACCCAAGTGGGGGTCTGTTGACACTGATGGTACATGCTAATGAATGCCCACTGCGTCTGAAAGCCCTTCCTTCTTCCCTCTTACCAGAAATCATTAACACCAGGGGAGAGCTTTCCACGACTCAGCCAGAAGTCAAAACCCTAACCCTCACAGCGTTTCTCTCCAGCGGGTTGTTTTCAGAAGACTTAGTATTGAAATCTTCTTCGAAAAGGCAGGCAGGATTTACAGTAGCGATGCAAAATGCTATCGGTCCTCGCAGGAGAATGCAAAGCACATACCAATAAATATCACACCCACATTTTGTGGTTTGTGTTTCTCAAGCAAGGGTCATTCAACTTCCTGTGAGACTCTGCCAGCACAAGATTTACCAGGGCTGCCTTTCTACATCTCCTTTTATTTCCCAATAAATACAAAGCCTTTGCATAAGGTTAAGAACTTACTCAGGCTGATGAAGCCATAAAAGTTGTTTGTCTTCCAGTTGTCCATGAGTAACGGAGACGATCACCAAAGAGATTAAATGTCCTGCTGTGAAAAATGCATGGCTAAAATACTGGACTGGAATTTATGAGATCAAATCCAATCCCAGGCTCTGACGTTTTGGGAAAAATCACTTAATCTCACCATGCCTTTTATCAGAATGGTGTTTATCACATATTTTGCGAGTTATGTGCAAAAAGTGTGCTTATGAGGACACCTTCTAATCTATTTCCTTCCTTGAAGAATGCAGGAAAAACAGTCTTTCACATAAAATCAGCATGTGAGAGAAGTACCCATATTGTATCTTTTTAAATGTTGGTATTCAAAGAACCCAAGAGGAAGAGACACTCAAGATTTTCAATTTTCAGTTTTCATTTTTCATTTTATTCTTACTCCCCACTAAAATGGTTCGCTGCAGTTTTTCTGGTCTCTCAGTGCTCCACTGAAATGCCGTGTCTCATGCACCACTGTGTATTGCAGACACAGTCCCAGCCATGTGAGGAAGACCGCGGCTCCCCTTCCTCTGCTCCCCACTTCTGACATTTGACACCAAGACATTTGAAATTTCCTGAAATGCCTTTGTTTTTGTCCATGCTGTATGCAGTGTGTAAACACAAAATTGGTGTGGGAAATAACACATCACTGTGCTGTTTTTGCCTTACAAAAGGCAGAAACCGGGATTCGTACCACTTGTACAGAATGCAGCCTGGCTGGCATAGGACACTGCTATATAGGAGCCAGAGGCTCTCTCAATCCTGGAAATGATCACTCAGAGACTTTAAGTAATTGCCTAATAAGGCAACAGCAAAATACATGTTTGACGGTCTGAAATTCAGGCAAAAGTACTTAGGAGCCTAATGCTGCAGAGTCTCACTCTGTAATTACTGAACTTCATGAGCACAATATTGCAACAACAAGAACTGCAGGCCTGAATAAGAAAGCCCAAGAATTCAGCCTGGTGAGCTCTTCAGGAAAGAGTGATAGGTATTTCTAGTATTTGTTGCTTTTATTATTATTATTATTATTATTTTTACTATTATTATTATGGTTCTACTGTACTGCTCCTCCCTCCCTATGGCAAAAATTCTCCTACTGGAATAAAGACCTGTTTTTCCATTCCTACCTCCTGGTTGGAAAGGCATAAGATAGAAATTTTAAAGCGGCTTTAAATTTATCACTTTGTTCATCTTACCTCTCCTCTTCTGTTGCACATCATTTTATTATCCCCATTTTATATGTGAAACAAAAGATCAGAATCAAAGTTATCCCTATCACCAGACAATCTTTGCAAGATCTCACACAGTACACCAAAAATATACAGTGTCAGCAATATGACAAGCCTGTCTTTTCCAATCACGTATCCCATAGGCTAAGCGTATTTCCATACACAAATGAAAAAGCTTGGAAAAAACAGCAGTTTTATCTGGGGCTGGATGGCAAGCCTGGAGCATGCAAACCTGGAAAGCATCCTATGGCTTTGTGGAAGAAAATCAAGTTATCATGGATGTGAGCTTATGATTGGGTGCTGAGCCCCAAACATTTTTTCTTACTTCTTTTCGTCGGTCTAATAAAAGATACTGCTTCTTTCGACAAAACCTTATTGCCTGGTAAACCTCTGTGGATACAACACAGCTACTATTATTAAATGCCCATCCTCCTAACAAACAAGTGCCATCACAGTGTGTGGTGATTACAGCATCAGGTGATACTTGCTGCTCCAAGGAATAATACCGTAAGGAGTATTTCAAGAAGGGTGTAGGCAAGAAGATGGTCAGTACCAAATAAAATAATTTTCTCAATACTTAGAAAAGTTTATCCCATCAGAGGAAAAAGCTTTTATTTTGGAAAAAAGAAAAAAAGGCTAATGAGATGACTATGGGCTGAACTAACACTATCTGGAAAGATTAATTCACATAAAACAGCAGAAACTTGAGGAGCACATTTTTCTACTTTCTGTTTGAAAGGAAAAGCAGTAAGAAAGGGTGTAAGAAAAAGGTGGTCTGTCCAAATGCTCTGCAACACAGCTATACATGAGTGGGGCGCTTTTGACTGTATTTCTCAGAAGGAATGCATGAGATTATGAAGACTAAGATCTTATCAGCCACTGGATGCAAAACTTCCCTTGAATACATCATTCTGTGCACTGCATACAAGTAGCGATGATACAGAGGCATGAATTATTTTCACATCATACATAAAATGACTCAGCTTGGTGAAGATCTGTAAGAGCTTGCCAGCACCCTGTCAAACAAATCCTGCCACCAAAAATGCAGGAAGAAGACATTTTGCAAGCCACAGTCTAGCTCTAGGATCTCAGCAACCTGTGCTTTTAAGGCATGGCTCAAAACATGCAGAATTAAATGGGTATGTAAGTATACAGTGCAATGAGCTTTTGACTGGGCTTATTCACTGGTATTCACATGGCTCTCCCTAAGCAGGAAATCCTGAATTCTCACTCATAGTCTTTTCAAATCAGATCCAACTGCTGCTTGCCCACCTTTTAACCTTTGAAACACCAAAAGCCAAACACTTTTACAAGTGGCAAAGATGACAAAAATCCTGAAACAATTAGTAGAAGAGGAAACTCCCTTAAATTCTTTACTGTAACCAGGATTTTATATATATATATATATAGCTTCCTAACTCAGTACCTCTGAGACCCCCAGTATGAAAAGAACAAGAGGAACACATCTGCATCAGGTGGCAGTGTGGGATGGACATAAATTGGCTGTCCTGGAAGATACTGAATGACTGCCTAATGATTCTCCTTCTCAGCTTTTCTAGGGTGTCCCTCCCGAGGTAATATGCCAAACTTGTCCCTGGGCTGCCTACAGAAGAGATTACGCACCAATCACAAAAGTGCAACCTCTTGTGGTTTGGCAGAAAATATCACAAGCACTTATATAACCACAATCAGGATCATGTGTAGCATCACTATGGAAAAACTGCCTTTTCATTAGCCCCACAGCACTTAAAATGGTGCTGGCACTGTGGTTTGGTACTGACCCAAGGAGAACAGGCAGCCCCAGTCACACGGCAGTGCAAGCCAGTGCTAAAGGAGTTGCTGCAATCCTGCTCACCTCCTCCCTGGCCGTGCTGGTTTTGGTTGTCTGTCTGGTGGTAGGGCTGAAAAGTAATCTCAGTAAAAAGGGGAAAAAAAAAAAAAAAAAGTGGTTCACTTCTGGTTGGATTCATCTTCCAACTGAACAAACATCACCCAGCATGAATCGGCACTGCAGTTTCCTAAGCACGTTTACCTTGGGTGGTCAGCTACCAAGCCACTGGCTAGGCATCCCCCTCCTAATCCCATGAAACTTGTTCTGCTCATAGTTTGAAGCAGTGTTTGCATACAGTTTAAATCCACAAATGTGCTTTCCATTTGCAGTGCCTCAGGCTCCACTGCAAAATTGCCGCAGGAACTTTAATAAATGCATGTTGTGAACAGACTGATAGAAGAGGGAAACAAGATCTCCTGTGTCATCCTGTCCCATCACCTGTTGTGGCAGGAAAGCAAATCAGCTCATGCTCTTCATTAACTTATTCAAGCTCAGTCTTAAAAACAGCTAGGAAAATTTTCCCCCCACCGTTGCCATGAAAGTGTTAGTCTGAACCTTAAGGACTGGCTTCTAGTTTCTAGTCTACATCTACTAATGGCTCGTTCATCCCTGTTTGTTCTTTTTCCAGTACTGACCATTTGGTTTAGTAACCTACTGCCCTTCCTGGTGTTTCCTTCCCTGATGCATATATAAACTTCTGATACATCCCAGTCTGCATTTTCCTAGACTAAACAAGTAAAGCTCCTTTAATCTCAAATTGCATGTCAGGCTTTCATCTCCCCGCTGTCCATGCAGACCTCCCCTCATTCTACTGCAGTGTCAAGTCATATTTTTGGAGCATGGCTGGCCAGAAATGCACATAGTGTTCCAGGTATGGTCTTACCAGCAGTGTCTACAACAGCGTTCATGTGTCCCTATCCCTTTTGGAAATGCTCTGACTGGTAAGTAATCATAGCCAGAGAGGGGAGAAATCTTTGTATAGCCACATAAGTAAAGACAGCCCTCAGGGGACTCCCTGAGTACATAAGGAAGGTAGTTATACAGAAAGCATACAGACAAAGAGGGTGCGTGACACCGGAGGTGCTGGCAGTCGGGTGACAGTGCAGGAGACACTCACAGTTGTGCTACTCTTATCCAACAGGATTACGCCAATTAAAAGATGACAACAGCTGCAAGCAGATGGGCACTTCAAATACAGACGTTTTCTCCCAAACTGGTAGCAGGAGCAGCAGCGACAGCTGTGCTGGAAAGGCAATGAGCTAGTGCACCGAGAAGCACAGAAAGTATGTCGTCCTTCCCGAAGCGTCTTACGCCTGCTCCTCTCAGACGGGCTGACACAATTTCTTACCCTCTATTTGTCTTCCAAGCTCAAACGACACTGAGCTAATGAGTGAATGATTAAGCACCAGACCATGCTACTCTATGCCCTGGATACGATTACCGAAGTTACAGTGCCAAGCTAAACACTTGCAGCTCATTTCCTTTGCATGAACCGGTATCAGAAGGGAAAAATGAAACAGAGGATGCTCACGCAACCGCTTTGTCTACATGGGAGAAAGTTTCAAAAACCCACTGGGGAACTCAGGGAGAAAATGCCTTCTCCCTTTGCCTCGTGCTCTTTCTGATGCTTCGTGTCAGAGCAGTCTGTGCCACCACAGCCACAAAATCAATCATCTGTCAGACCACCAGTTCCCAGGCACTGCCCTGCCGAGCTTTATTGCAGAAAGCAGTAAATAATAAATAACTGTCATAAATATGGATCCAAGCCTCCCTGGATCCAGCACCAGCCCCTGCTGCCTCCTGACTCCCCGCCAGCCCCATCCCTGCTCGCATCCCACTCCCCGCTGCTCCCTGGCCCCTCTGCCAGCACCTCCTCTGCACGGCCGAGCGTGGCTCGGGCACTGCTGGCACAGCGTCAGGCGTGGGCGAGCGGCACTGACGCTACCCGCAGGCAGACGAAGGCTCTCTGCCATGTTGATTTCAGGGCTCTGAAGCAGAGAAATCCACACTTGCCTTGCAAAGGTTTAACAGAGGTTGTTCATGCACAGTGAGGCGGGTCTCAGCACCCCTTGGCATGCTTTCTGCTGGGGCTGGGAAGCTGGGTATGGAGGAAAATTTCTGCTCTCGTCTGCTCACTCCGTCTCCCCCTCCCTCTTAAAACTTCTCATAAAACCTACATCTGGGTGTCATGTGCATTGACTTTTTCACTACAAGAGCTCCAGGAATGGAAAGAGGGAAAAGGGAAAGACAGTCCCAACCAGAAGGTCCCAGGTAGCCCTGGCCGTGTGAAGATTTTCCTGTTCACCGGCAATGTGAAAGGAGTTCACCAGCCTTATAGTATGGTTTTATTACGGCTTCTGTGTTACATTTTCTCTTTTATCCCAGGGAATAGGGGTAATACCATACATATTTGTGCCAAATAATGCATTGGATCACACAATTCATTGGAGAAAAAGCTGGCAGGGTGAAACACTAGCCTGAAACTCATCTGCTTTCCCTTGGAGCAGGTATATACATACACAAAAAGTACAAAGTAACTAGTCTCTAAACATAACTTGAGTAAGTCTGGGGACCCAGACTGGGGTAAACTGGGACCAGCTCCAGTTAATCCAAAACCTTAGAAACTTGCAGTGTGTTACCCTCATCCCTCCTAACCCCTTCATGGCTTCTTCCTACCTTCTTTTGATCTTTCATTTTATTGCAAACCATGCTTTTCTTGCCTAGGTCCTATCCTTCCTGCAGTGAGCTGTCACAGCTCAAATGGCCTGTGCCCTGCTCAGGGCTTTGGAAGACAAGCTCTGGCTCCAAAGGATGTATTCAGGAGCTGTGTCCTCCAATAAACACCGCTGTCGAACCACTGTTGGCTAAGGAACGAGGATCTGTGAATACACACCATGTAGAAAGACGTCTCAAGAAGAACAGACACAATGACAACACAACAGTCCTGGCAGCTTGGTTTTCACAGAGGTGAAAATCAGTTGGACAAACATCAATAAAAATCCAGCCATGTCAAATTCTTCCCTGTCGTTTCAATTAATAAGTATTCCATTTACTAAACTCTGGTGAAACGTGACTCAAGGTGTGTCAGGTATTTTATGTAGTTTTGATGAATGCTCAGCATTGCTCTAGCCTGCCCAGGTTATTTCTTCATTTTCTATCAATACACAAAGTCTCATCCTATTTTAAATCTCAATAGCAACAACAGCCTGCCATCATGTGCAAAGCACTCAGCTGCCTTAAGGCACACTCTTTTCCTGTAATTCTCCAGTACAATGACTCTTTTTCTTCTGCCTTTTAGCTCAATCCCTTTAAAAACAGAGAAATTTTGTAACAAGATTTGTACAAATCCCCTCATTTTCTGTTCATTAATTAGTTATAATGAAGCACCGTTTATATATAAGCTACAAAAAGTTATTGCACTGCCTCTTGAACCTCTAGAGAAATTCTTACACTGAAGACTTTCTACTAAAAGACCTTCTCTGACAATCACTACGGACGCCGGTGCGTACACCTCTGGCTCCCATCTGCCGACACGCTGTAAGACAGTAGCTTCTATTTAGCACTAATTAGTAGCTTCACTCACTTTCAGTGTTTCCAACGTGCTGCACAATCTGAGTTTTCTTCATGGCAACTGAAGTTTTCTCCTCGTGGCATTAATTGTACTTAACGAGTGTCTGCCCAGAGCAGGCAGAGGCCGACCTAGTCAGAGCTTTCTCTCTTACGCCAGATGTCCCGGCTGTAGGGCACAATTACGGGAAATAACCTTTGTAGGGGCTGAGGAGGAGGCTGAAGGCTGCCTTGGTGCACACACGCAGTAACACACAGATGTCAGTGCACGCTCACGCACACGTGTGTATGTCTGGATTGGTGCACAAGGAGATCTACTCCTGCCGTGTGTGCCCACAAGTGGGTTGCTGGTGTGGCAGTATGCCCCGATTGTTAACAATAACTTCATGTTGCTTGCACAAAATCCCACTTTGTCCCTGCCAGGACTGATAAAGATTGCTATTGCACAAGAGTCTCAATTAAGATATGGAGCATTTCCAAGGATGAAAGCACTCCAGGCATTAGCAACTGCCTGGAAACCCAGCAGTGGCACTAATTCCCTGACTAATGCCATACTATGATGCCTTTGCAGCATCCTTTGTTACACGCTCCTTTTTTGCCCACACCGAGTAGCAACAATGCATTGAGACAAAATATCTTCTACTGGTATTTAACTAGTAGCCATATGGCTATTGCAACAGCTCCTGCATCCCACTGGCTGGGTGTGCAGCGATTCATTACACAGCCACAAAGGTTCCTTTGGCTCAAGATACTGAGACCAGCTTGTGCCTTCCATAGATTACTGTTATGGCTGAAACACTGTCATTGAGTACATGCGAAGAGAGATGTTGGTAAATTAGTCTAAAATCCCAGATTCAGTTCAAGAGATTGCTTCTGTGCATGCAACAGTTTTCGGTTGAGATATGATGTTGTTTGCAGGTCTTTTTTATCACTGCTTGCAGCTGCCATTCACAGTGATGGGCATAACACAAAAAGAAAGAGATCTGCTAGATTGGAGCAATTCAGATAGAGAGACTGATCTTATCTTTCACAGACAACCACCAACATTCAGCTAGGATCGAAACTTCCCAGAACTGGGTGGTGCTGTATATGGGGAGATACCCTTGTCCTTGGAAAATAGCTACACTTCTCTTCAAGGCATTTTCTAAGGTGCAACGCTAAACAACTACTATAGAACCAATCCATTAAAGTCAAGACTTCTGCAGCTATCAGGACGCTCTCATTCAAAAAAACCCACATGCATTTTAAAATCTGGTAGCTAATACAATAATCATAAAGCATAGATAAAGTACGAGGTAGGTGATCTGTTTTTCAACTGAAAGGTTACAAACAAGAAAAAAGTCAATTCACTTATTTCTCTTCCTTAAATGCAGCACTGCAGTTTTGTCAGTTGCCCATACATCCCTTTGGCCTGATACAGAGACACTCCTACCCAGATGCTGCTGCAAGGAAAGCAAAACACAAACACCTGTATTTCTAGCTTGTGTAATTTGCAAACAAAAGCAAAGGACAGGTGAGAGTCAAAGCTGCATGGAAACAGATGCTTTGGCTCACTGGAGCACCTTTGGATGTAAGGAGCCAGGGTGCTGGCTTTGAGCAGCAGCCCACCTCTTAGAGAGTCAGGAGCAACATTTAAAAGGAAACCCTGACGCTGTTTGATTAGTATTGTTTAAGAGTGCCTTGTTGAGCCAGAAAGGAAGCAGTCATTTGGTTTCTAAGGAGCACCACCAAAAAAATACCATCAAAACAAGATAAATGTTGCAGCCTGAACAAGTTTCTCAGCATGCAACTCCACCTAGGAATTTCTCTTACGAAATCGGGCTCTCCTGTGCTTCCAGGTCCACCCACTGGGAGAGACCCAGCTTGAGGAGCGCACTTCCACTGCTGCACTGCTTGTGTTAATGGGCTTTCTGGAGGTATTGTAAAGCCTGTACACCGGGCTGTGATGGCCAGACAGTGCCTGAGCCGGCCCTTGCAAGCCAGGACAGGGCAGAGTGACCCTGGAGGCAGAAAGCCCGTCCCTCCATGGGGTTCATCTGAAGACCCCTCCTTACCACCCAGTGCTCCACAGGCACTGTTCCAGAGGGCTGGGTGGGAAGAAGGCATAGACAGCCCAGTGTTGAGGTGTGCCAAGCCCACCCAAAGGCTATCCCGAAGGCATAGCAGCGCTTTTCACACCCTCTCCTGCCCACCCCCAGCTGTTACCTGCCTGGAGATCACAGGCTTCCCTCTGTGTTCCCTCTACACTGCTCCCAGCAAGGTATTCTTCCATGAAGCACCTCTTACTAGCATTGCTGCATATAGCCTGGGAGAAATGCAACCTTTTTGGTGGTTAGCTGATCTCTGGTGGAAGCAGATCCACAGAAACGAGTTGCAATGCACAGCACAGGTTACCAACGCCAGCCTGTGAACAAAACATCAAACAGCAAGCCGCAGGGAACCACCTGCATCTTTAAAGACAGAAAAATTACCTTACTACCACCATCTTCCCTCTCTGAGATGGCATTTCCCAGCTTTTGCTGTTTCTCCAATGGTTTCTCCCCTAATTTAGGAAACAAGCCCATTCCTGCAAGACCATTCACCCCCAGTTTATGTACCCTAAAATGCTCAGACGCAGACCATGCCCAAACTGTTTTTGTGATTCCCTTTTCGATCTGTATTTATTCTATAAATGGTTGTGGCTTGGTTTTAATGGTGCTTTTACTCTTGTGCCTTTTGTATCAAGTGTGGCAAAGGAAAGTCAAGGTCAGTGGAAGGCTTCCTTGTACAGTTAATTGAAACACTTTTCTATTACAGTCAAGCAATAAGGTGTCTGCCTTCAAACAGTGCTGGTTAGAAAAAGCAAGAAACAGAGGCACGTGAAACAAAGTCACTGTACTTGTCTTGGAACACTTCTCTGTGGCTGTCATTGATCCTCATTATTTCCTTATTTCTAGTAGGTTAAACATGGAAATCCTCCTGGGAAGGAAGGCTGCAAGAATGACTCCTTGAGAGCTTCCTCTTAGGTTTACACCTTACTCCACGGAGAACAATTTCAGGGGTCTAGGATGCTGTGGACGTGCTGGTGACATCCTTCCCTACATTCCTTTGGAGCTCCTGATTAACTGGAGCAAGCATCACAGGTGTGATCAAAATCGAACAGCCACAGCAACCTCCCTTCAGAGATGAAGGCTGATGTTAAGACTGTGGAGGTGTCCAAGCAGCGAAAAAGGGAACAAGACAACTAATTAAAAGATGGCATTCATAACATTCAGTTTCATCACTGTATGCAGTCTTCACTAAGATATTGAAGAACTCCAGACAGTTGGAGAGAAGCATTTGCCATTGCACAATTCCAGTTAAAGCCACACAGAAAGTGGGGAACATATCCCACTTTATGTCTTGGCTGAGCCTTACCTATTTGTGGGTTTTCTAAGTTTTTCTGACGCTCCTGCTGCAGTTGTCCCTGATAACTGCTGGGGCTGAGGTGACAACTGTTTATGGCCAGAAGGAAGAGAAATGGAGGACACATCAGCACAAATGCTTACTCTGAAGGACATTAATGAAGAGTAATCTATTGAGCCTGGCCTTCATACATGTTAGTGGGAAAAAAACCCCAGAAAATATCTTCTTGCTTATAAGAGACTCTTGAATTTCTCCCTGAAGTACCATATCAGATTATTAGCATAATTAGATTATACATCATATTACTGTGCAGTTGGAATGGCTTGGCTTCCTTTCCTCTCAATTAAGAACATTGTTCACAACTCAGCATGGCACCACTTTCAGCAGGGACACCGTTTTGGGGTATCCCGGTTCTTTGTGGATGCCTGAGTGCTGGAAAGGGCTCAGGGAAGATTTAATTGGTGCAAATGCTGAGCACATCCATGCTGTAGGCAGACTGGGCACTGCAGACTACAGGCAGAGCAGGCACTCAGCAGACAAAGGCAAAGACTTTAAGAAGGTGCACGCACTGGGGAGAGTTGGGGCAGGATGCTGTGGCCCCGTGTTTCACTCATGTCCTCTGCTGCTAATCAGCTGTACACAAATAATGGCAGTCTCTTGTGCAGCCGCTCTGTGGTTAAGGATGGCCTTGGGGCATCGTGCTACAAAGGGCAGGGACTCCTGAAATGCTCTACAAGCAGCTCAGCCACCTGCTCAGTGGAGGCAGTAGACACTTCAAATGGTAACCTACTGGCCACATAAGGTAAGTCAGTCCTCTAGTTCCTCCTGACACTTCACTTATCGCACCGTTGTTACCTCTTCACAACTGACTTACCAGGAAGAGGGACTTGGACAGCAGTTCATCACACTTGATAATGAGTATTATCACCCCATGTTGAGCACAACCAGGGCTGTTTGCTGAGTCAAAAGGAAACCTATTCTCTTTTACTCTGAAGGACAATTATCAAAGAAATGTTCAGGCAAAGGGAAGACTGGCTGTTTCCACTGCATGAAGGTGCAGGACTCTGTCCTGAGTTTACAGGCAGCAGCTGAGGTGTTGTTATTCCTCTTGGCAGGCAAGATAAACTGTGAGCAAGCACAGGGATTTGCCCCAACTTAAGCAGGAATGGCTGGGTGCTTCTGGTGTAAAAGAGCCCTGTTTGAGGGAGAAACATGAAATGCTGCGCCACAGCACTCCCAGCCAAGCCCACTGAGGACCTGTCAGCCCATCCCCATTTCTCTCATTCTTTGCTGCTCTCCCTACCACGACTGTTAATCCCTCTGATTCCACTGGCCTTTTCTTCACTGTCAGGCAGAGGTCTCTCTGCCAGAGGTATGAGAAGCTGTCTGGTATATCTTAGAAGCACTATGGAAAGAATTCTTTTCAAAAGCACCAACATTGGCCAATTTTGCCTAATCCATTAATCACAGTTTATCTAATCGCAATTGAGTGCAGAACTTCACCTGACTTCAGTGGGAACAAAGCAGAGGCACTGCTGAGACGTTGAGCACCTTTGCTAAACCCACACCTCATTTTACACAGGAGAAACAGGCAAACGCACTATGAATTCCAGAGTGCCAGTGGCACTCCTGGGATAGATCCACCCCGTGTTTTTTCCATATGAAATAAACACCTGAAGCGAGATCCTAAAAGCTGTGCCTGAAGATCTACCAGAAAAAGCAAGAGAGGATCCAAGTAGCAACCCTACCTCCCCTTGCCTGCCTCCTTCCAGAGTCCTGGGGGATGCTGGTTTGTTAACCTTGCAGAAGGACATGATGAAGGGCCGTATGTGTTAAATAACAGCATGCACACACCGTTTGCTGTCTAGGTTTGCCCTTCCTCCCCACACCACCTCCTTATGCTAAACACAGTTGTGTGTACTGAATTCTCGCCCAAAGGGTGTGCAGTGTAAAACTGCTAGCCCTTCCCTCAATCCACAGGCGTGTGAGTGACCCATGTGACTGCCTCCAAAGTCAAAAGAAACTTGGGAAGCATTTTTAAAGTGTTATTAAGACATTTTAATAGGTTAATGACAAAGTAAGTGTATTTCGACACACAAGGGCTGTTAAGTGACAACTGCTGTCATGCTGCATTTCACCTTCAGCATCCTCTATGTTTCCTTAAACTCCATTGAAAGAGTTTAATATGCATATACTACAGTTATATTAGTCAAAAAGGACATTTTTCATGTGCCTTTAAGGAAAAAGCACATGCTGTTTTAAAAAAGTGTAACTTCAATAGGGTAATTGGTATGAAAGGAGAAGGTGACGTTCTTGGAAAATTATGTCAAGTAATGTATGAGACGAAAGTTCTTACTTAAAAGAGTGTGTGCATAAAAATCTGAATTGTGACTTTGTTTATATTAAGCTCATTCATGGACACAGTGCAAAAAATAATCTAGGAAAAGGATGGGTCTTCTTGAGACTGTTATTGCTTTGAAGATACAGAATTGTATATTTTTATGAATGAAAATTAAGTGATTCTGCAGAAAAACATTTATGTGTATTTCCAGACATGGTTACGATCTTGAGTCAGTTAAATTAAGAAGCCTAAATGACAAGGTTCACTGTTTCTCACAAACTTGCCAGTTACGTAAATACTTTCTCATTTGTTACTTTTTTCTCTCTTCTTCTCTTGGATCATATCAATATAATACTTAGATCTAAGAAAACTTCATCTCATTTTCTCTGCCCCACTTCCGATCCCTATCTTAGCAACACTGCCTTAGGAGAAGCAAGTAAGTCCAAAAAAGACAAGAGAAATCTTCTGCCTGTCCTTGAAGTGCCCTGCTGATCCTTTCTGCCTGCCCAAATGTTTTCATCCACTCTTTCTGAAGCACAAGCTGACAGTGGTATGAAACAACTGACTTTTTTCCTATCACCTTATTTTTCTCCTTGCTCAATTTACAATTTCCACCTGCCTGAGACTATACATTTTGACGATGGTGTGTCTGCTTCAAAGAAAACACCACTTGGAACTGCAAGGGAAGCAAAAGTGAGTGAGTGAAGCACAGCACCACCTCCCAGTGAATGGGGTGGGAGACAGGAACAGTCTACATCTTTGTATCTCAGAAGAACATCCACAAGGAGACAGACTTTGATCTGTATTCCTCAAAATGTCTCCCTTGCTTTGAAGGTCCTTTCAACAAGGCACAGGTAATCAAGGAGCCTCTGACACTTCCATGCTTCTGTGCTGGTATGTAAAGAGCTTTTGTAAATAATTTTACTATTTCTTCTGGCACACTTACATTCAAATCCTTTACCTGGAAGGAAGTGAGCTATCTTTTAATACACTTTTAAATCTCGCATAAAAAGCGGCACATACACCTCTCCTGACCAGGAGGAAGCAGGGAGCTCAGATCCAACTTGTACTAGCTGATATGCTGACGCTCCTTCCTCTAGGATAAGGAGATAATGGAAGCATTTGCTCCCTGATTTTCTATGCAATGATTTTCAATGGAAAAGTGCTTTTGTAAATCAGTAAATGAAGCACAATCTTGAAATACAAAAAGGTGTGCTCTGTGCTGAGAACAAAGGCTGAAATGAAAGGCTGGCTGTGAGCCACCTGCCTTGCCTGAAAATTCCCTGGAGAAGACCATCCTGCATGAATTAAAAGCCTGGTAATTTGGTTTGATAGCTCAGCATGGTTGTTTTGTGCTCTAACTTAGCTTCTTCCAGAGTCAGACACACTACAGTAAAAAAAAAAATTTAAAAATGATATGGACAATGACAAGAAAGCTAAAGATGTTCATGGAAGAGATTCCAGAGGATTAAAAGGTTGCATTCAAGTCATCCGGACAACCTTCCACCTCTCCTTTGCTTGACCCCTCTGACAGCAATTGAAAGTATTTTTAAAGTTTCTAATATTCTGATTGGCAGCATTGTTCCTGCCTGTTTGATCTTCACAAGACATGGGAAGATGAGCCTCACTAAAAGTGATACTCTGCATATGGCAAAACCATGTTTAATTCTGGGGTTACCTAAACTCAGCAAACTTCTTGTTGGATGAAGCACTGCTAGCAAGTTGGCCTCCTCCCAGAGCTCTCTGGAACACAACCTTTCCCCATGTCTTTCTGGAAAAGGTAGCCAAAAGAGAACCATCCCCAATCTGCAAAAAGCACTGTTCCCACCAGCCCATCAGGTCTCAGACCAAATTTGCTTGACAGAGGTCTCTTAAGTATATATACCTTGATGTCTCTTGCACTGTTTAAACTATTATCTTACTATGAATCTTAGTCCTGGCACTGCCTTTCGTCTCCTCTAGACCCTGTTATTGCTGTAACTTATTTTATGCTGCCTCTCACATATTGAACAATCCTCCAATGAACTACAATAGCCACAACACTCTTCACTTCAAAAACTCCTGAAATTTTTCAATTATTCCTGCCACAACATTCCCTCATTCCACCAAAGCAATGAGCAACCAAAACCCACTTCAGCAATGGACAATTGAAATAAAGAGATACTCCACTGATGTTTCTGCCCATTCTGTGTGAACCTTTAGTGCTGGTAAGCACCACAGCATGGGGATAACACAAACTTTCCGATGTTCTGTCTGGGAAGCAGCTGCAATATATCTATGCACCATGGAAACATACAAAATACAACCTTTAGCCTCAGTTGGCCCTGAACCCTCCTCACTTACAAGTCCAAACAGTATGCATCACATAACGTGCATTCTGCCATGCTAAGGGGAAGCATATTTGCTCACACAACAAAGGACATCTACATTTTTGGTGATGTGATGGACGCACTTCCAGTTACATGGCAGGATATGAACCTCTTGTGATTAACAATAAGCTGCTCATCTCAATTAACTTGTCTCACCTCTACTCATTGTATTCTTAGCCCTGTCACATTTTGGGTGCATATCTGGGCATGTGAAAGACCACATAAGCATCTCCTGTCACCTAACTCAAAAGACTGAAGGGGCAGACATGCACACAGAGCAGAGGGATGGGATCCCTGCATTTTGTTGTATGACTGGTGTGCTTTGAGGTGTTTGACAGGGAAAGAGTGTGTGGTCCCCCTGGATGGGAGGGTGTAAATTGCCAGAGCCGTACACCCATATGAAGGGGAGATGTTGGCCATACACTGCCTCCCATGAGTGGCTCCAAAGAAGGCATCACACCCCACTCTTCCTTGAACCACCTGGGCTTGGGGGCCAATCTTGACCGTTCCCCCTAGTGAATCAGAAACGTTCAAGCTCTCCCTATTCAATCCGCTTGACCTGTTGTGAACCCCATCTCTTGCACAAAGGGTCAGCTGTAAGTTACGTAGACTATACCAGCAACTGCTCTGTTGATGGCATTTAGTCAACTCTGAATTTGTAAGAGATTTAAGGGCCCTTTCAAAACTGCTCCACTCCCCTGGAAGCAGGCACCAGGAAAGCACTGCTCTTGGTCTGCCAAGAACAGGTGTTGTACTTGTTGAAAACAACTCAAAGGCAAAAGGTCCATTAACATTCTTGAACAAATCCAACAGTTTGCTCTGACAGACTTCCAAAACCATTCTGACAAAAAAATAAGAATAAGGCAACCCAACCCCACAGGCCATTAAGTCCTGACTAAGGAGACATTTCCATTGCTGCATTTTTTGAATGATGTAAGAATAAGAGAACATTGAACAATTTAATGGACTTTACAATTCATAGGTGTAAATCTAGTGTAAGAATCAGGTCATAAATCCTGGGCGTGCATGGAGAGCAACTAAGAAAACATGTTCCACATGAAGAGTCCAAATTTACCTGCTACAACAAAGTGCATGAGGTTTTATCTTTAAGATCACCTCAATGACAAGTTATTGTGTTCTATTTGAAGATACTGTTTATTTCTAACCAGAAATAAAATCTTCTGCAAGGCATACGGTTTTAGCATGCCTTAAATTAGAGGAAAATATTAATGTGTATTAAGACTCTACTTCACAAACACCCAGAAATCAACAGTGTATAGATGTCAATGATCTCTGTATGGCCAAGTTTAGCCCTTGAAAACCAAACTGCGCATCTCTCAAGTATGTTAATAAAAGCTGAGAATGCTGCATGCAAAAGCAGAATGTGACCCAGAAGCTGTAAAGGCAATACTATGGAATAAAATCAGGTTTATAATATTAAACATATGCAACCAAATTATTAGTGAAAAACCCAAAGGCAAAACATTTTGTCTTGACCTACTTTTGTTCTCAAATGTATTTCAAGAACTCCTTCTGGCTGTATCTTTAAGTAAATTTAGAGATCTTAGCCATACGCCATAGCTCTGGGTCTCCTATTTCAAAGAACAATACAAAATGTGCGTGACAGGCTTTGCGCTGAAAGTACCCCAACAGCAATTCCCACCTCTAAATAGTGCATAATACTGTATTTTAACAAAGCTTTCCCCCTGGATTGAATAACACAGAGGTAATGAGCAGGAATTATCTGGGAGGTCTGTCTCATTGCCTAACATAATGATAATATTTTGCTGCTAAATTCCACTCCATAAGCACACCAAAATCTCCAGTGCCTGTGCACCATTTGCGTTATGTGAAAAGTTGCCCTCAGTTCATGTATCCTTAAATCAGGAGCATGGGGCGATTTTATCTGTTTGAGGGACACTTGTAACAACAAGACAAACTAGTATTTCACTAAGAGAATGCAAAGAAGGTTAAAAATACTTTGTGCACACCAGGTTAATTTTGAATTCGTCATGAAAAGTTCTGAGTTTGCTTTCATTTGAGACTGTGGTCACTGGCTTTGCAGCATTTTTCCCTATACCAGATTTATAGTCGTGACTCCCGCAAGAGACTCCCCATGTTGCGCTGAAGGCTCTTCATCTGCTGAAGGACATATATAGCTTAGTTATCTCGGAGCCCTGAGGTATATTAGATGCCAAACTCATCTCTTCTAAACCTGCCATGTAAAGCCCGTGCATCACTTTTCTTGGGGTCTCCCATTGCACAGGGTGCTGTTCGGGGGTGGGAATGACCACGCTGAGTCCCACTCTCTGCAAGCACTGAGAAACATCAGCAAGCTCATATATGGTCTGCCTGCAATTAAAAGATTAGGCATCATGCTCAGTGACTTTTCTTGCTCGGGTCAGATTCTGCAGTAGATGATGCTGGATTAATTAAAGCAATACATAATTACAGCAGCATGTCAAGTTGGCCAAATGTAAACCCTTCTTGCTGCCCTGTCTCTTCTGTATCTGTGTGTTTCTGTAAACTCCAACCAAGCCATTAACCATAGAAGAGATAGGCTGATAAAAAAAACACAGTAACTCACACGGGATTTCCATCATGAAATATGTAGTGCCATGCAAATATCTAAACACACAGAGATGAGAGCCTCTATTGCTTGATCGGTAAGAACAGGTTAGCAGCTGGGACTGCAGGAAAATGAGGCATGACTCAGCAATTATTTATTTTCTCCCCCCATCAAGTCTGTGTTAAGTTTTTTAAGGTCTGTTTGGCATTTTGGTGAAGAAGGAGGTATAGGGAATTTAGATTAGTAAAACCACTAATGGAACATGGAATAGTCACAGTAGTGATAGCTAAAAAGAAAACACAATCTTACTATTCTCCAAGCCACAAAAGGCATATACTTAACAGAGTCTTTCATTTCGTTCTTGCTACTGAATTAAAAGTGTGATACATGAAAAACGACTTGGTTTTGCTTTTGCAGAACGTCATGGATCAGATTTTAGTTTTTAAAAATCAAAACTGAAGTATCTCTCATCTTGCTTCCTCCCTAACCAAGCTCCTGAAGTTGATGAGGTTCAGACAGATGTCACTTATTTTTTACTTACTTCACTATGAAAGTAATTTACAAATTATTTGAGACTTGCAAAGACTAAGCGATTGGGATGGTTCTACACAAGTCAGATTGTGAATCACTGTATTTCTCAATTTTGCCAGAGTCCCTGAGAAAAAGGGCATCTGAGATAAGTATTTCTAGATTTATTTAGTCAGTAACTAGTAAAATAAAAATGTTCCAGAAAACATGCATTTTCTAAGTCCTAACCTTTATTTAAAAAAAGAAAAAAAAAGATGGCAAGCTGTGCAGGAAGAGAGCAAACTGTTTTGTGTTTGTACAATACAAAACACATTTCTTTGAGCCTAACAAAAACATAATATAATTTCCTCTGACAGGTTTTATCTTGCATTTTCCCATATATGGAAGCTGATTTTTCTCTCTTTTATCTAATCAAGCAAAATTATTATTATTTTTTAAGCTTAGAATAGGCCTTCTTCTGGGAATCAGAGCTGAACAATGTAAGTGGTACACAGCACCATAAAGGCACATGGTAAGAACAACAAAATACCCAGAGAAATGCAACAGGTGCTATTCCGGTCACAGTGGAGTTGATGAGGTACCTGCTACTAATTGAACTAGAGTGAGGGCTTTATCCAGTGTTTCTGCTTGTCTTCAGGGTTGCGCAGCAGGTCACAGGCACAAGAGCAGGGAAGCTGGGCAGGTTCCTCCAGCTCTGGGCTCACCTGTTTCTTGCCTCTCTTCCTCTTCAAAATGAAGCGAAGTTATTTTTAGGGGCAGAAGAAAAAAAAAAAAAACCTGATACAGCATTTTGCTTTTAAAACTACTTTCTAAGCACTCAATCCTGAAGTTCCCACTCTCAGCTTCATGCAAACACACATGTAAGTCCAGGGACAAGCATGAGAGGCTGGGGCTTGGCACAGGTTTGCATTTAGTTTGGGACTGAAAAGATACCCTAGCACTTAAGTTCTCCCCAATAACAAAGATCATTAGCTTTAATTTTATTTTCTTCCCTCATCAATGGCTGCAGCTACCATCCTCGCTATATTTAGCTGCCTTTATCTTCTCTCATAAAAGGCACATCAAGATGGAGATGGGCCTCTCTCAATCTCAGACATTTTTAGAGCAGGACTGCGCTATCATCGTGCCTTGCTCATAATCCTCAAATCTATTTCTTGCAGCACTGTTAATGGAACAGCATCCTATTTGTATGAGGGCAGTTTTCAACAAAAGCAGGATCTACCCCCTGGTATTCATATGCTTTTGCTTTAATTAAAAAGAAATCCCATTAAAACTTGCCACTGCCACAAGGGAATCAAATTAATTTAAAAAAATATAACATTAGAATATGGGAACAAAACTTTTCAGGAGGCAACAATTGCATCTTAAATCTGTGCACTTTTAATAGTATAAATTAAAACTTATGACTTGGTAGTATTTTCCTCAGGTCTGAGGAAATCCACTGAAGTGGTGTAATAGTGAGTAACTCTGTGCCCACTAAATCTACCCTAGGGAAAGGAATGCTGCTTATTTTTAGGTCCAATTCACTCAAAACTGCACACATGCTAATGATGGTCATAAAAATTTTACTTCAGATGCAGAAATTGTTTAAATATTTACTTCCCTTAAAAAAAAAAAAAAGGAACAAACCCAAAAGCAGAATAAAATTGCTCTACTTACAAATGAAATCACATTTGGGACATCTTTGTTTTAAAGCTTTCAATAACTGAAGCAGGATGTGTTTGCTTTCAATTTCGTACTATTAAGGAATATGGGTTTGACCTACTGTGGCAGATGAACTTTGCAAGGGTGTGCAATTGAACTAGGTGAATGATGGCAGAAGATTAGACACAAATTAAGTTCCCGCTGGCTCTGCTGATTGCTCAGTCCTTCACCTGTGGCTGAAGAGCCAAAGAGATTGCAGAGAGAGGGAGACCAAAAGGATAGATGGCCAGGCTCTGCTTTGGTGGCTCTGTGTGACTCCACGGCTGGTAGTTGCAAGAGACTGGGGACGGAAAGCATTGCACTAGCAAGAAAACAGCAGTTTTAAAAGATCGTCTGATGGTCAGGTCAGGGTGTAAACCTCTGCACTCACTGGGGCAAGGTGTGTGAGCCACTCCAGTAAGTGAGAGCAAGAAGTCCGCCTAGGGCTGAGGTGAAATGGAGAATCCAGATGCATCCCTGGGGAGGAAGGCTCACTTCCCGCTCGGCTCACCCCACCCCAGGCCTGGCGGCCATCAGGGATGTGGGAGAAGGTTCGCAGGGTTCCCACCAGAGCACAGCCCAGCATGAGGTCACCACGGGCTGGGAGGAGGCTTTCTCTCAGGTCTCAGGGCAAACTTGGACTGATGTGGGCATGCCTGCACAGGGCTTCGACCCCTCAGACACTGGTTCCTTGCTTGTTCCTCCAGCTGCGATGCTGGCTGTGCCACGACAGACGCAGCCTTGGTGCGGGACAAGATACGAACTTAATTAAGCTATGCGTTGACAGCCATATCTTCAGTGCAGAACATGATATTAACTTAATTAAGCAATAAATTACTAAACCAGATGAAAGCTCTGACAGCAGTCCAAGCTCTGTTGCATTATCAAGCAGCTGAATTAGCTCCCCCCTAACTTTTGTCGTGGAGGAGAGAGGATGTAGCAGGGGTGGGGGCTGTGGGAGCAACCTCTTCCTTTGCATTACTGGAAGTGGATGTTTGGGGTGGGAAGATGCTGTTTGCACCACAGCAGAGACAAAAACCTCTGGTTGTGGTTTCTGAGCTGGCTCCAGATTCTGCCAGCTCAAATGCCAACCCTCATTTGCACTTCCACATCCCTCTTAAAACTCTTACACATCATGACCACATCTTCGTCTCTCCCTGCTCTGCTCAGGTAGCCAAAGTATTGCCAACCAGCCCTATTTCCAAACTTTGTTGGCCTCTTCCAGTGAGGAAAATGCCACCATGGGAGTAGTCATGTTGCCATAACCCGACCATCCCTTCTCCAGCTGTTAAGCTTCCTCCTAGACACTCCTCCCCAGATAGTGGTCTACATTCAGTTATCTGTTGTGGCCATTTCCACACTCAGCTGTGCTTCCCATACATGCTCTTTGCGCTAGACTTCCCTGTGGGCAGAGCAGATGACTTCCAGCATGAACCTCAGAATCACATATACCATCTGTAAAAAGATGAGTATGCACAAGGGGATTAACAAAACCTACGCCATGCAGTATATATGTGGGATTCAGTAACACAGTGGAAGAAAAAAGCCAAGTAGGAGAGGGTGCTACCTCCAATTTTTGTCTTGGCTAAACATGAAATGCTCTCCAGATTAGATAGAGGTCTTAAGGACTCTGAACTTTATGACAGTGTCATCTGAACGTTTGCCCAGTTGTCCTTATCTTCAGGTGGAAATCTTCTTTTCACCTGTCTCTTCCAAAACCAATGCAAACTACCATTCCTTAACACACCACTGAAAATAAGCAAATGCTGGCAATAAGCCTCAGTACCAACCCACTGCCGGAAGCAGCAGGCTGCAGACCTCTCACTCTACCTCTCCCACTCCTGTCCATGCAGTCTGAAACCTCTCACATTTTAGGAAAGCTCTCACGCACTCGGAAAAAAAAAAAAAAGATGGACTGCCTGCCCTCACCTTCCTTGGCATGTCTGGTTTTGCATCCTTATTCCTGAACATATTCATGGTCAAAACCGGACCATGACACCAGGACATACAGCACTTGTTAGAATGCCTCCACAGCTCTCCTCTCAAGGTGAACAGACTCACACTTGCCTCCTGTATGGGGTGAACAGCATGAAAAAACAGAATTCTGGCAGGACAGTGGTTTTCCACATGAAATATCACTGTTATGGCAGCATTCAAGACAAAATAGGACTGTTATGTTAGATCTGCTCTTGTCAGTGCCTCCCTGACAGGGCTGCTCATCAAGTTTGGGTAGTGAGGCTGGATGCTGGCCAGGGTCACGGCAGCACAACTGATAGCAAAATTTGACCTGAATAATCTTAATTATAAATGGCAAAGGATCCTGTCTGCTCTGCAAGACAGAGAGTGGAGGTGTTTGGGAGGGCCTCTCTCTTGAAGGGAGAAGACGCATGCTTGTAAACTTACAAGTTTGACAGAGCAACAGAAAGGATTCCTGTTGGTTTTCAGAGCACTGTCTCTGTTTATGGCTTTTTCCTTTCTGACCCTGCGTAACGGCAGCATTAGAGAGGGAGAGAGGAAAGCAGAGGGATTCCATTCATGCTTGCCAGAAGGCACAATCAGAGTCCTATGAACAGCAAAAGAAACATGTTATTATCACTCATTAATGGATTAGGAGACATACATGATCGTTTCTGTAGAGAATGTGGATTATGGACCATCTGTTGATCTGTTTCACCCTGGGTAGCACATGTGAGCATTTCTGATAGGCGTAAGGCTGGACAGCATGCTCAGGCTGCATTCCTTGACTGCCTTGCTCCTCACGGAGATGCAGCTCATCTGGGGTGTGTGACGTTCCCTCTCATCCTGTGCAAGTCATTTTTCATTGCCATCAGCTATCCCTTGACTGCTTGAGATGACAAAAGGTGCTTGGGGAAGAAGGTGTGAGCTTCAATCCCAAGGATTAAAACTTGGCAATGTTGGACCTGAGGGATAAGTTTTAAATGTGCGTCAAAGCAGAAGGAAGCACAACCCCAGCCAAGATTTTATTTTCTGCCTTCTGCAGATGAAGAACCAACAATTGCAAAGCACGTTTTGAGAAAAGCTGACTGTTAACAACTCATTGCTCTCTTTCAAAATACTGACTTGAGCAAGGAAGCATTTCTGTCCTGCTAATGCTTTTCTCTTAGATCTCCCCCTTCCTTCTGTCACACAGTTGCTGAAGTCTACCCCTACACTGATATTTCAGTCATGTTCTAGTTTTAAGGAGTGTGTACAGGTGAGTTAATTCAGACGCAAAGACTTCAGGCAGCTTGCCAAGGACATGCTAATTAGTTGGCTGAGAAAGGAGTATGTTAGCTTTATAGCAGCACTTACAAACTTAAGTCATATCAACAACAAAAATGCTGCCATGTGAAGCTTGAGGGTGTACATGGTAAGAAATCAGTGTCTAAAAATGAGCAACAGAAGATAATTCACTGATCAGAAAGACTCCAAGCTAATGGTGACCGGACTAAATCAAGGTTTTATTACAAATGGATTCTGACCAAGATACTTTTTACCACCTGAACTAGGGAGAATAATTTGAAATTCAAGTGAACACAAACTCAGATCTGACTTCAAGGAGAATTTCCATATGGAAAAAATGTGAAGAACTGCTGGCAAGTAATGGATGCATCGAGGGCTAGTAAGATTCCGAGCTGGAAAACGTATGCGTGACAATGGTGAATTTTCCGAACCGAAGAGGATTAAATCTAATTGGATTTGAAGTTGCTGATAAAAAGCCTTAAGTTTCAAGGCAAATGAAACTGTATTTGAGTAGAATCCTCTCCATCACTGCATTATTTTCCTAACTGAGATAACCGCTGAAGCTACAGCATGTTTATGAGCCCTTCCTGATGCAAACTTGTCGTTCACTGCTGTACCTCTGGAATTTTCAAACACTTTTGTGCAGTACTGTCCCACATATTTTCTATTTAGCTTCTGTTGACAGATGTCAACCTTTAAGATTTTTTTCCCCTGCACGTTCAATACTGTCCCAGTTATGCATCACTAGGGAAATTTCAAAATTTTTCCACTGAGTTGTCTTAATTGACGAAAAATAGTAAGAGCCATATGACACAACATTTTGTCCTGGCTTTAGATTCTTCCTATAAATTTGATCAGCCTTATTTTCTGATCTAGAGCACTGACAGATTGATCAAAAGCAGCAGCGGAGTAGCCCTAATCAGATTTTAGACCAGGCTGCCTCTCTCTCTCCCCCCTCGCCTCTAATTTCAGCTTCTTATCTTAAATCAGTCATGCCATCTGTAGGGGAATGGCAATTAAATCCAAATCTACCTGAAATCGACATAAAACTTTTTGCTGGCTTCATTGTTCCTGCACAGCCTCCACTGCCTGGCAAGACTGCTGGAAACCCTTCCAGAGTAGGACATACCATGGGCACAGTTTGTTAGTCAGCCCTTTCCTCAGTATTAAACAAGCTTTAAAGAATACATTGAAATGGGTATTAAATCAAGGAAGCTATAAATGCTGCTAACCAACTGTTGGCACACACATCCCTTTCCAATTACAGGAGTGTTCTGAAGACCCAGCAAAATGGTGCACCACACACACATGCTTTCAAATCCAAATATTCATCTGCACCTCTCCGATTCGAAAAGCCAGTTGGTATTCAACAGGCACACAAGTAAAAACAGCTGTATGAAAAGAGATGCATCGACATTGGAGACCCCTTTACCCCTATTCATGTGCTCAGCTTTATGAAGCTGATGAGTTGAAACAGAAGTCAAGTGTTTGGGAAGGAGCCGGAAGCCACTCACATTTTGGGACAGTTAGCCTCGAACTAGGAAGTTAAGGGGAACTTTGAAATTAAGTAACACTGTATCCTTCTCTTGCAGAACCCCTTGCAAATTGCTCCGGCTAAACCTTCTCTTGGTCTGATTCAGCCTCAAAATCCCCATGCTTCAGTACTTAAGTCTACTTTAGTCGACCTATTGGTACGTATAAATAAGGTAACCTAAATACACTGATTTGAGAATATAACATATCTAAGAGGCTAACTTTTGTTTGTTCTTACATGCATACATTCATATTTTTGTAGGATATAGGTGATGTTCTACAACTTCTGTACTAAAACCAATGTGCCATATTCCTTTAAACTCCTCTTCAACAGATCAAAGCATCTGGTAGACAACAGATATGTTTTAGGAAAGCTGTAAGAACTAAGTACAAGGTCTTGTTAAGTCATTGTTATCCGATGAAGCCTCTAGAGAGGCTACTGCAGATCTGAAAGCTTTCCCTACCGCAGCTCTGCTGAAACGGGATAGAGCCATGAACTGCCATTCTGCTTCGATTACCACCACATGCGGCGACTGCGCCACGGTCCAAGCTAACAAATCGAAGGGGCTTTGGATCAGCCCATGCTACCCGCATATATCATCCTTGCACCTTTCATGGTAAGCCAAAAATCAGTGAGCAGGCAGGTGACCACTGCCCCATGAGTCAGTGCAGCTGTGGCACACCGCATTCTCACTACCTCCCCACCCATGTCAACTGGGGTTGCATGATTCAAGCTAGCAATTAAGAGTACAAAACAATTATTCTTCCTGACATCATCCCAGCCTCAGATCGTGAGAGCTTCCTTTTGCCCTGCCTCTGCCTCACTGTTTCCTCCAACCACTTCCCAGGCTTCACCTTATGACAATTTCAGGGTGGAGTAACACAAGTCCAGAACCACCAAAAATGCTACACGTTTTGAACTATTAATGTTTGTTCCACCTATGGCCAAGGAATACCCAGTTCTAGCAATGCAAAAGTCTGGATAAGCAATAAGCAATACACCTGATCCTGCCCTGCTGTGATGGAAAAAAAGCTGGTAACCTTTGAAGGCTCCTTCTAACTTCTCTGACCAGCTGGTCCTGCAGGGCGGATACAGTTATGACTTCTAAAATTATGTCCAGAAACAGCGAGAGTTAACCTACGAGGCTCAAATTAAGAACCTACCCCACAGTTTACATTCTTCTCCTCTTCATCTGTGGTAGAGAAGATGACTTGTTAACTAGAGTCAAACTGACTTGTTGAAACTTCAGCCCGTCAATCACAACCAGTAAAAAATGTTTTAGGGTTGAAATTTACCGGAACTAGTATGCAAAGAGACAAGACGACTTTGTTCTCTTCTGGGACTTGGCAGCCCTGTGGAGTCTATCAGTAGCAATGCTGTCTACTGAGCAACGAGCTGTACCCACTTTCTTTAATCTCTATTTTGTCTACTTAAGATTTTGGGACACATCTTACAAGGGGTTTATATAATTACTTAAATCCAATTTCCAATCTTAATTAGGGATGCAATGATGAACTATTAATAACATTCAGAGCAGCATTAATCTATCCCTGCTCTTTCTCTGGAGTGGTAACAGGAACTAGACCATCAGGGAAATAAATTAAAGACAATCTGAGTTTTGAGAGAAATGTCAGAACAAGAGCTTGGGATCTGCATTCCTGCAATAGCTTGTGTCTGTGGGAAATCCCGTGGGTACCAAGGAAAACAGGAAGAGGTGGGATGGTGGGCCTACTCACAGTCTGATAAAGTAAAACAAATGCACAAGACATCACAGGATTCAGACCCTGCTGCAGAGAATGTGCTTCAATAAAAGTAACTTCAACACAAACTAAAAAAGGCTAGTGTCAAACCTGAGTTTAGGCATCTTGCCTGATAAATACAGAAATAGAATATACTCCACACCACTACCACCCTTACAGAGCATTTTCCCATACCCTCAACAGGAGTCCAGCTGGACTAGGAATGAACTTCTGGGCACAGATGCCAACGATGCTTTACTTGGTTAAGAAGCCTCTAATAAAAAGCCAAAATGCTAAATATGTAACTGCCACTGACTGACAAAACCAAGCTGCAGTCACGCTTCTCAGAAAAAACACAAGACTACTCTGCACGGCTTCAGTGTTTTGCTGGATCAAACTCTTACCTGCTGGGATAATTATGAAATGGCTTCATAAAGAGCACAATAAAAAAGATTTCATTCTCATTGAACTATAAAATCAGCCACAGGAATCTCTGAATCTTCAGAAGGGCATGTCTTTTGTGGAAATTAACTGAATTGACTATGCTTTAAATTAAAAACAAGCAAAGAACTAATATTTCAGTTCTGAATGGAATTGCTGAAACCTTTAGAGTGACGGTTGTATCTTTAAAAGTTTTCACTAAAATCACATGATAATATCCTGAGGAAAACTAACGCCTTGCTACTTTTTTCCCTCTCAACAATATCAGTTTACAGCTCAACAACACAAGGGTGGAGGAGGAAATTCCTTTCTTCTCACCTTCAAAAAAAAAAAGTTCCTTTTCAACAAGCTTTAGTACAATGAATTTGTCATCAATTGTTTGCAGGAAACATCTCACATTTTTTCCTTCTATGCAACGAGTTTGATCCCAGCAGGTTGACTTAATTTTACAAAGGGAAAAAAAAAAAGCCCCATACATATGAAAGGCAAAGGAGAGGCAAAAGCCACCATCAAGTAAGAAATCAGAAATCCCACCGACCTCAGTAAAAGTGCCCACACAATGCTCACGGAAGATCCAGGCAATGTATAAACACAAGACCACAGCAATTTGGACTTGTGAGAAAAGACATATGTGACTTCACCAAACAACATTAACCAAAGCAGCAAGTAGCAAGACCTTACTCCATTCTGACAGAGTGCCAAATTTACCACCGCAAGGAAGAAGAAATAGCACATGGGCAGCATTCCCACTATGAGCCTGGACTAACAGGGATTCCAAAATATCTTTTTAATTTTGGCAGTTAAAAGGTGCTGAGAATAAATTGTTTGGCTTCCAGCAACAATACTGCAACATGCAAGAGCAAGAATTTAAGAACAAAAATTAAATCTTTACTCTTACTAATTTCCTTTAAGAGGTTTTATCTAGTGAAAAGCCATTTCTGATGCAGCTTTCTGATGCTGCTTCTCTTGGTAACTTCCACTGGTGGTGAAAAAGCCAACTCCTGCTCTTGCTTGGAAAGCTCTGCTCCTTCTTTGAAATAATCAACGGTAATGCAGTAATTCACAGCTGTTTCAGAGAAAGTAAAATTCTAGAAGAAACAGAAAGGCAGGGATGAATAGTGCTTTTTGGCTGTTTGCATTAACCCCTGCAGAAGCATGTGTCAGGCGTGATCCTGAGGCTTTCCTCCCCAAAACCAGGGCACTGCTCCTGGTTTACCCTTTGTAAGGGGAAGCAGCACTGTGGGAAGAGACCGGGAGTAAGGTCAAGACTTCAGGATCTCCTCCTGGCTTCAAGTTCTGGATGAGTGCTATGCATGCCATGTATACATATCTGATGTTGAAAATGCAGATACAGGACCTATCAGCAAAGTGAAAAGACTTGCCTGGTAATTGCATTCCAGGAAGGCCTTTGTAAATGTAGGCAGTATCTCAGGAGCAAAAATGTAATTCAGTCAAGCTGGTCTAAGGTACAACGTGAATAATTCTGTGGTGAATGAGACTGAAGGACTGTCATGCTGACAAGGGTCAAAATCTTCTGAAAAAAGAAAAGTTTCAAGGTGGCTGCAAGGCAAGAAATAGGTTAAAGGTGGAGGGAGGGGACAGCTTGCCCTGCAGAACAAGGCACTAGGGATGCTGGTGTTTGGGAAGGAAAGGGGAGACAGTGCAAAGGTCACCCAGACGGGAAAATGTGCTGGTGCAAGAGCTGCTTGCTCCTCCTGATGTAGGATATGAGCCAACAGCATTGCCCTGGCCAAGCTGACTCCTCTGGACAGTCGCCTGCCACAGGGGAATGAAGTTACCCCCCCATCTCCACATCTCCTTCCCATCACAGACTTCAGGAGAAGTAGGACTCTGTCCTGCAACTCCAAGGACAATCATTTTTTTTTGTTGTTATCTTTGTAACAGCCAAACCAAAGAAACTCTGGCAACACTGTCACAGACTGCAGGAAATACTGACAGAGACTAATAACATATTTCTCTGTTCATCTGAGTTTGTTAGCAGAGAAAAATCATAGGGTCTTCTCTTGCCAAACCATACCCATTGGATTACTGAAAGCTATGGCCTTGAGTTTAAATAATTTGATGTTTTGGAGGAGGGGTGGCTTTTATCAGAGCTTTTCAGAGAAGAGTATAAACCTCAGCGTTTGAACAACAAGAACAACAAAGGCTCCAGAGAAGTCATTCTTTCAGACTCTTCTGATCTTTACAATACACTGTAAATCTAAATACTTTTGTTAGTTTTTAACTCTTCAGCCCAGGAAATGTTCTGGAAGTTTAAAGATTAAAAAAAAAAAAATTTACAGTTAACAAGCCAAAACTTGTTATCAGTGAAGCTGCTCTTCAGTTTAAGAGAGGACTTCACTCATTCCTTAGGGCCTCTTGTAAGCTGAAGAAGAGAAGAACTTGTTTTTAGTCGCTTATGACCTTTTTTTTCCCTGCGGAGAAATCTGCATTGTCTATAGCAAGCTCCATATCAAGCCCACATAATTCAAGTAAATCTGAATTTACTAGAAAAAGTAAATTTTTAATACTGTTCTACAGCATGAATTATTAGTTTGCTGTTTTGCAGCTCACTGATGTCCAGCAACAGAATACACACACAAAATCTGTTTCACCAACCCAAAGCTAACCTTATTGCCCAGCATCTAGTCCCAGACCTGAAAAGCAGTAGAGGCCTGTTTCCATATTGCCCAGCTACTTAAAATGCTCAAAGTCCTGATTAGGAGAAGCCTGAGAAATTTTGTCAGCATGACCCTCCACAGAGGGTTTCCTCTGGTGCTGGAGTGCACCACCATGTCCTTGAGGAATGAAACCACCAAGTCACTACAAAATCCTAGCATCATGCCTAGCAAAGTGAAGGCCTCTTGCCGTGAAAGCGGGTCGCCTTTTCTCCTTTATAAAATTAATGTATCCTATTTCAAACTCACATTTGCCACAATAAGAACTGCAAGCCCTGCAATGTCTCCTTTTTTATTTCTCCCCCTCTCGTCTGTCTCCCAAGGAAATCAAAGTATTCATTAGATCCACCAGCTAGAAAGAAGATTTAAATGGCATGATACATTTCCCAATGCAGCTGCACTCTGACAGACGGCTGATGCCAGTGGGATGTTGAGCAAAGCACACATGCATGTGCAGGACTTCTAAATACAGCGTCAGTCCCCATCCCTAAAATACAGCTGTCCCACCGTGCATTGCTGCTACATTCCTACTAAACTCACAGGTCCTCACCACCTAGGAAAGCACAGCCAAAAGAGCTGGCAGAGCACCTGCAGAGGTACCTCGGCATTTTGGTGTTTAGATGTTCACTGCTCACTGCTCTAGTCTGGACCAGCAGCTACCCTCTAAAAAAAGGTGTGAGCGGAGACCTCTGGTCTGACGTTTCATGCTTTTTATGCAGAAGTTTAAGCGTCTGCAAGGAGTAAAGCACTGAAGAATCAACCCCTCCCACGAAACCGAGAGGGCGGCACAACCTGAGCCCGACCCTGCCGACCTCCAGAGACCACGCACCATAGCGTGAGTGCTGTCCACGTGCCACAAGGCTAACACGAAGGCAAAGGTGGCACATGTTACATTGGCAGAAGTGCTTCAGTCTTTAATTATCTCAGATTCTCTGCATCTGCAGATGAATACTTCTGGCCGGTGCAACTTGCCCACTGCTTTAAATACCATCTGGTTCTCGACTTAATGAACACTGGCGTAAGTAACCTCCTCTCACTCTCCTTCTTCCACCTCCCCACTATTTTTAAAAGAAACTAAGTTGTTGATGTGACAAGACTTTTTTACATATTTTTTTGATTTTTTGCCTCTGGGTTGCTTACCAGTGCCTAACATGACGACAGACACACCCACTGTAACATCTGCACCTGCAGGATCCCAGTTTTATTTTCCATTCTGCAGAAACATGTCCCACAGGCATGAGAAGAGGAATGCATAAAAAATAACATGCACATGCTCCTCTGCCCCCACAGATCTATATCCCTGGCAGTTGGTGATGAGTTGGCAATATCCTCTTGGGCTGTCTTGGAAAGCCCCTTTCTTGACAGTTCACACTGCAGAGAACATAGGGTGTTGGCTTGATTTCCCTTCAAAAAGCTTGCGATAATCCAGAGTCTTGGAGCACGCAAGAGAACAGCCCTATCATCATTTTTTTTCCAAAAATAAAACAGGTTTCCAACAGCAGATGGTTTAATACAAACCCTATCTGGCTCATCACAGAGAAGTCACGTCCTTTACCCAGGCCAGCAGGATACACTGACTTGCCAGAGTCAACAAGAACAGTAGGCAAGACATGCCCGAGAGCTGAACTTCTGGGTTTCCCACATATCCCACAAGAAGCAGAGAAGAACAAAGAAATTTTGCTGTCAAATAGTTGCTGCTATACAGAAGAAAGCCCTGAATTATGGAGAGGCCTGGGGAATGAATGAGGGGCAGAATAGCCTAAAAACATTTTATTCAGAGCAGAAAGCATCTGATGACATCCGACAAAAAGACACGAGGAAGAAACACCCCCCTCCCCCCAAGAAACAGTAATTTTACCGCAGGCTGTTCTTTTCAGCACAGCTAATTCTGAAAGACTGGTTTATGTAACAGTCAAACCCAGTTTGGCTCAATCGCCAAACACTACTTGGGATCCAACTATGACATTGGCCACCATCATGCCTTCACCCAGCTCCAAGAAAGCATCAAAAACTGTGGAATAAAGTGCCACTCCAAGCTAAATTCTGGGAAGTCCTGCTTACGTGCTAATAGTTTTGCAAACTGGCTCTAGGACTCTCTAAATATGCCTGTACCTATTGTCAGCTTTCTAGCGACAACTCCAAATGTGAATTTTTTTTCCCCCAAAGGCTGATTCTCCTAGAAATTTCAAAATTACCTGAGCTTCCCACTGCTATCTCTAAATTAATTAGATGGAAAAATATCTTCAAGAAGTTTAACGGCTTAAAATATATCCTGGTCAAAAATTCCGACTAATTAAAAGGTATTTTTAATTTAAAGTGAGAACTATTCCCTAGAAATCTTTGTCAATATACATTCTGATCTGCTGTACCATGTCAATTCTGTTCTCATTAATCAAGTTGATAAACACATTCTATACACCATGATGAGCATAAATCTGGGCCTTATAGATGTATCACCCCAGAAAGCCAAATAGGCAACACGATACGGGTGTTGAGAGTGCCCATCAAAAACACTGTTATAAGGCCTCATTTTCAGAAAGCCAATGGGCACTTCTTCAGTCTATGCTGGCTCCTCTTCTAAAGCATTTCGGGTGGAACAACCCAAATTCCAAAAAACTCCCCAAAAGTCTGGCTGCTGCTCTGCTTCCTCAGCGCTGCTGTTCACCAGGGATTCAGGGGGAACTTGAGAATCAGAGAGGAAGAACAGGCTTGCATTGGCAAGAAGGTATGTGAAGGAAGCTAATATGTCTTTGTTTGACATTTCTAAATTAAACAAAGCCAGGAATTGAACTAGAAGAGTATAAGTGAAAGTACAAACTGCAGGCAGCCCAAAGACAGTGATGGGAAGCGTCATGGAGACTGGGAGCATCAGATGGATGCAGGACAGACTCACGCTCCTATCAGATCAAACAACAGCATCTAAAGCCAGCACAGGTTCTTTTACGCTACTCTTTAGATCTGACTAAATGACCAAAACAGTTGGTTTGATTAAGCTAATTTCAGTATATTCAGTATATCCACTGCTTTCACCACAGAAAAATATAGAATTGCTGTAAACAGTTTTATGGTTGGACTTGATGATCTTAAGGGTCTTTTCCAACCTAAATGATTCTATAATTCTATGAAAATACTGATAATATGCAGAGAAAGGGAAAAGGCTTGAAAGAATCAGACCACAACTTTGGCTGATTTTTTCTTTTTGATGATCGCAACCAGCAGCAGGAGCAAGGAACAATGAAGGACTGGATCAGTCTCACAACTCTGCCGAGCTCAGCCAAGCCGCGTCAGAACAATGCTGCTGGGAACTTGCTCTGGTGTGTCTCTGTCCCAGCCGTGGGCTGTGAACAGTCGAAACAATACCACATCGAGACCTGAATGTGTTTGAACTCTTGTGGCTGCATTTTCTCCTCACACAGCTTGTCCTCCAGCCCTTCACTGAGACTTTGGATGGCCACAGTCCTCCTCTCCTCACTGAGAAGAAGCTGTGACAGTAAAACGCATCTTGAAAACACAGGCACAGCTGGAACATCAAACCACGGCACAAACCACAACGGCCTCTTCATCTTGCATGTACTTCAGTGGTTTTAAAATCAGGTTAAGTGACTCTGCGGTTTATTGATAGTAGTTCCCATACCGATATGTGGGTTCTCAAGAGCATCACCAGCAAAAACCTTTTCTTGTGCTCACACTTGGGGCAGGGTAGCAGCTAGTGGGGAACTCTAAAATTGGAAATAAAATGACCTATTTATGAGGAAAGTTGACAGAATAATATTTGAAGATTTGAGATTGGCTTCACATTGTCTTTTCTTACAAAGCTACAGGAGTGCTGTGATAAATTCCTAATAGAACAAAACTAGAGAGGCAAAAGGTTTGTACAAAAATTGCTGGTTAAACCTCACCTACTTTAAACAAAAATAATCTTTTTTTCTTTACTTGTGGCAAAATTGCAAACTTTATTAATAGATTTATACTGACTTAATTAGTTTGACAGTGGGGTTTGGTGCAGGATGCTAATACAAGTGTACATTTCAGCTGGCTCCTATTTCTGGTCTAATGTCTTCCTGAAGCCTGTGCAAGAAGAGTTATTTAAAAAAAAAGGGAACTTCTTAAAAGTGAAGTTTTTTCAAAGCTGGTTGGATCTGGGTTGTGTATCAGCAATCCTATTAGGAAATTATTCTCAATTGGCACTACTAAACTTGCCCCACATTTAACGAGACACAGAAATAGGGCACATATACAGATGGAGCTGTATTTTTCCCTGGAGTACTGGGGGAAAAATGGCTGTTACTAAGCTCAACTCAAACAATGCCAGTGCCACTGCCCCAAATAACAAGGAACAATATGTGCACTAGAATTTTTGGATTTACTCGATAGAAAACAACAGCTGTCACGTCAGATAGCAGGCTCTGAGAAGACCAGTTAGGAAGGAAGCTACTTATGTCCTCATGTGCATTTGCATTTGCACCCAGGCCCAGTCAACAGAATTGTCGTACTTACCAAGTTACTCAGTGACTGAGGCAGTGGTACTTGTTGTTTTGGTGTTTGGTTGTTTGGGGTTTTTTTGTTCTATTTAAGTCAGTACAATCCTAATGTGTCACCAGTTTAAAGGTACTTTGCAATTACCAAGGCAAGAGATAGCTTTTCTCACTACTTTAGTAAACTGGTAAAGGTTAGCTGCTAGAAAGGGAATAAATGACACAGATATAAGCCACCTTTTACTAATAGTACTACACCCACTACACCCTTAAAAAGTTTTCCTGATTCACGCATACATTACACAAACAGATATTATATAAAGCAATACAAAAACATGTAGAAAAAAATCTGGTAAAACATGGAGAACCCTTCCCTTCCAAAGTACATACAGTGATGTCAATTTAGCAATTTACGCACAGAAAGTTTTCTGCTCTTTTTCCTTTTTAACACTGACAAAATGGGAGAAGAGGGAAATTAGGATGCCCAGAGCCACAAAAGACATCAGTGGAGTCAATAGATTCTGGGAAAAAAAATCCAGATCTTTGAAACAATCCTTTTCCCCTGGATTCATCTCTTTAGTCAATCAGATAAAGCTGGAAAGAAAATTCTACAATGAACAGGAGACGCTTTTGCAATTCAGTAGCACTTACCAAAGTTTTCCCAAGCTCTTATGCAGGTCTTTTAAAGTAATATTCCTAGCCTTTCTGAAGATGTATATATTTTGAAGGGAATTTGCTCTGTTTTAAATGCACTATTGTTTTTCTCTGTTATTAATAAAGGATTAAAGCAATCGTTCTCTCTGTGAAACAATATGTAAAGAAAATTCTCACTTTTGCAGTATATTGCATGTTAGTATCAAATCAAGCGATGTAACGCTGGAGTCTTGTTACACGTTAAGTACTTTTACCACATTTCTGAAGAGTTATTCTGAAGGCACAGTTCTGCTTTCTCCTGTAAAGCCAGTATCTTACTGTCATCAAATAAACAAAAAGTGAAACTCTGAATTCTCATTAATTATAAACTTTAATCAAAGGATCTCTTTTTAAAATTAAGGATGGCATGATTTACAGTTGCAATGGGTTACTGAAGATTGTTCATCACCAAAAATAAGCCCATAATTTATATTGCTAACCCAGAATTTTACTATGAAAAATATATCATCTTTTTTGTTCATTTTGTCATAAAACCAGAACGACCAAGTATTGTGAATATGAAACAAGAGTTCCATTTTACAGCTGGGAAACTTCTGCACTGAGGATTGAGACTTGTTTTTCAGGAAGGAGTGAGATATGTTTGTGGTCTCCTAATGTTACTGTGTGCAATGCATCTTTTTTAAAGCTTTGTACACATTTCACTACTGATTTACCATGATTCTCACTTGATCACAGAAAACAGTATTGGAAGGGCCCTCAGATGCCATCTTAGTCAACATCTGGATTCCTGCAGTCAACCATGATGGCTACTATGACAGCTTGCCATTAGGCTATTTTAAAAAATCTTCCCAATCTGAGATATATCAGATGACTGACTCTCTGGAAGCACCTTCCACATTTCTTGGAACACAGAGGTAGTTTACATTACCAACTCACACTGGACATCTCATTTTCAGATGGCTGGGATGAAAACCAACCCTAATTGACCTACTCCAGGACAGAGGAAGACTGCAAGGTTTGTTTCCTCATTGAAGACTAAACCACAGAATCATTCTCCAGGTCCTTCTCCATATCAAGCTGTTCTGTGAAGTATATTTTTAACAGCAGAAGAACCGCAGATAGGAGAGTTCATACTCAACTGCATGCTCAACTGCATTCATCTTGCCACAAGTAATTAGTATTTATCCTTCACAAGGGTGAAACAGACTGATGCGGAATACTAATTTACCAGAGCAGTGCATCCCAAAGTCTTACAATTATTTAAGCAGAAATAACTTAAAATTTTGGAGATGCAGAAGAAAAAGAGTACCATTTTGGCATGTGGCTCAAAAAGAATTACATCAATTACAGATACAACTGCATTTGCTGGCATTCGTTCAGTGATGCTGTTATAGTTCATAATTAAACTTAATTTTATAGAGCTGTACTCTAGCGGTCTAGGTCAGCAGTCGATTAAACAACATCCCTCTACAGGACAAATGCAATACTCAGGTAAGTGAGCATCACTGTAAATGAGCAGGCCAACTTTTTTTTCCTCACGTAATTTGAATGCCAAGACTATCCACATCAGCTTCAATAGACTTGCTCGTAGTGGGTGGGAGGACTTTTCCTCAATGAATTGTGAGTGCAGAATTTTGCTAGGGTACCTTCATTGACTTGTGGTATCGAAGCAAATACAAAGGATCAGCCTAGAAATGGGAAGCAAGCAATGAAAAGTTGTATCAAAGTAACACAGGATTTAAGAGGGACTTCAGGCATTCAAACAACAGGGCACGCATGAGAACTACGATGTGCCCCTTCAGCAGAAACTGCTAGGAGAGATAGCTGCCAAAGATTTTAATTTTTTTAAAGGGGGATGTGGTGGGGGGAAGAGAGAGAGCGAGAGAGAATTTCGGCAGCTTGAACAAACCTGTTTACCCCACAACCACAAATGGACTAACTGCCAGTCAGTTGAAGTCAGAACTGCCTGAGAATCAGTACTGCAGCACGTCGATGAGAGAAAAATCACGCTGTGAATGGTAATAATAGGGACAGTTCTAGATGTTGCATTATGTAGCTCTTCATGTCTTGCTATAAATGCAGTATCAATAGCGCTTGCTAAATCAGCAGGTGTTTCCAGTAGCAAAATTGAGTTTTGCAGTTTAGACAAGACAAATCAGGCATGAATTAACCTATCCCGTGAACAAAGTATACATCAAACTGCTCAGGATTCTGCTGGGTATACTTTTCATGCTGTAAGCCATATGACCCTGTATTCTTCACTTTGCCAAAACTCTGGCTGAAGTCAACAGCAGTTTTGAGTAATTTAAAAGGACTGGGAAGATATGCACGCATCCCTTAGCACGGGGGCTGCACATCCACAGAGAAGGAAAATAACCATCAGCTGCCACAAAAGCAAGTTTTTATCGGCACTATTATAAGACATCTATAAATATGGCTTAATTTAGTTAAGAGCTCACCTGGGACCTGAACACTTTGGACGGGTGCTTGAAAACTAATGTGAAAACCAATGTATCAGTTATCTAAAGCCAATATATGTATGTAACATTTTAGACTTGTGCAAACTTACTTTGGCAGAGGCTATCAAAGGGCAGCAAATGGACTGGCATTCAGATAAAAAATTAAGATAAACTGAATAGAAACCACTGAATACTGACTGGTCAGAAATACTGACGATGACTATGCTTCAATGAACACAATTTCAGCTATAACTTCATCCTCTGCTGTGTGCAGGGCCATAAAAGTTATGATCTAAAAATATATGAAATAACTTGCACTTCTTAGGAAGAAGAAGTCATGTACTACCACAGATACTGATGTATATATACACCTTCCTTGGGTTCCCGAGGCTGGTGAGACCAGAAAATGTAATTGTCAAAGTGAAATAAATCCCTGTCAGATACGCAAAACCTCTGCAAAACACTTACACAGCATGAATACAAATTGACATACCAGAGCTATGAGACAATGCTAGAATCAGAGGACATCATTACAACGTTGAACTGGTAATCACAGCTCAAAACAAAACAACATGTTTATTTCACTGGTAAAATCACAACTGGGGGACCTGCTCTATCTCTCCTAACATTAGGCTGGTACTTACTGCCCTAATGGACATCTTCTGGGAGCTGATAGGTGATACATCTGAAGATAAAACCCAAACTTCAGTATGATGACTGCTCTTTATGGCTAATTATTAATGTCATCATGAACTCAAACACCGATATCCACAGTAGCTGCCTGCCTGCCCACGTCAGAAATAATTTCAGTAACTTTTTAGGAAGAGACAGCAGTGTTTGAGAAGTTTACACTGCAGCGGTCCTAAGTGGAAGCCAAATAAAAAGAAATAAAATATTTAAAACTCCTGCTTCACTATTACCGAGGAATCTAAAAATAGAAAGACTTGGAACAAAGATACGGGAGATTTTCAGTTCAAAAAGGGGAGTCCGGGAAAAATTGAGATGGCCATGAAAAAAACATGCTGATTAAAAAATAATTACGTCACGGGTTTCTCAGGATCTCACCAAACCCCCTCCATCCCGCCACCCCGGCTCCCTCCCC